>VZRU01004564.1:426003-459510 GCA_013398155.1 Pedionomus torquatus
TTTTTTTTTTTTTTTTTTTTTAAACAGTAAAAATGCTCCAAAAAGCTGTCCAGGTGAAAGGGGCAATAGATGTATGCTGATATGGGTATGTGTGTTTCTTGTACTTTCAAACCTTTGACGCCAGGCTGGGGTCAAATTACTCAAGCAGAACAGCTCTGTTGACAAACATGTGGTCTTTAAAAAACAATCCCAGTATGAGAGGTGCTGCTAATTTAAAGTAACAGAGGGGAAGAAGGAAAAAAAAAATAAAATAAGAGAGGGAAAACCAGCACCAGACTACATGAAATCCAACCCAACTGCCACCTTCCCTGCTAGCCTTCTTTTGTGAGCCTGCCTTCCCTGCCGCGTGAATCAGCCATGGTTGGGGTTAAATGGGTATCTTTTGTCTCCTCACAATGGCTGAGAGTGACAGGTTGAGCTAAATGATTTACTGGTGGAGATGATTTGAAGGACAGAGCTGGGCAGCCTTGGGAACACACGCACAAGAAAAGGACAGTAGCGAATCAGCCTCTCCTCCCCCTCCCGCTTTCATGGTTTTGACTGAAAGATCACAGAGCGAGTCTCTGACAGACACAAGGACCATTGAGAAGCTATTTTTATTACTTATCCATGGCAGCCTTGCTTTGCTGAGAACAGACCTGAGGTTAATTAACCTTTAGGGGTTTTTTTCTCTCTTTTTTTTTTCTTCTTTTTTTTTTTTTTCTTTAACATGGCTTTTCTTATTGGGGATGCAGGCACGTAAGTTGGCAGGGTCACATGCCATGGGCAAAGGGAAAGTCTCTGTGTGACACTCCAGCACAAGAAAGCTCAACAAACCCATCCCTAGCCAAAACAAAGCTTTCCACAGAGAAAGGCGATGCTGTGGGGCTGCAGTGAAGGCAGCTGCTTGGAGTGGAGCTGTCCCAGCTGTTGTCAATTGGAATGTGCTAGAAACAGTGCCCCCACCACCCCATTAAACTGCCCTGGCGGCAACAGCACCCAGCACTAATATGGATCCCAGATTGTTTCCTGAACAGTGTTTGATCTGGCTGTGTGGCATGAGTGATCCAGTCTGTTGAGATGCAGGATGTACCAGAGTGCTGGCACACTGTGTTTTGCACATCTCCCCAGGAGCAGGCTAGGCAGGTGGGGACAAGGTGGCAGGCGGGTGGTGGGCCCTCAGCATCAACTCAAGGGAAGGCAACTCCGAGCCCTCTTCTCTGCCTGCAAAGTGGAGAGCAGGGTGATTTGAGAAATCAACCAGCAGAACAGGTAACTTGCTTGAGGCTGGCAGGGATGGGGCACGACAAAGAGCAGCTGGGAAGCACCCATTGACCATCATGCCTGCCTCCCCCTTGGTGGCTGGCTGGTCCAGCAGATCCAAATGCCATCTGTGGGGAACTGTCCCTGCTTTGCCTGCCAGCCATCCTGCTGGCTTGGCAGAACCAGCTGTGGGGCAAGGGCTGCTCACCATCCAAGGCAGTGGGCAGAATGCAGCATGACCTATACAAGGGAACAGGAGATGGCAGCCATTTGGTGCTTTCTTCAGAAGCTGCTCCTGTGGACGTTTGTGAGGTAAAGTGAATTTTCTTATCAGGAAAATGACCCTTTCAGAGAATTGCTGTGAATTAACCTCAAAAAAAAACAAACCAAAAAACCAGGAGGCAGGCCATAAACAATATCAAGGGTGGGTTTATGGATAAATCAGAACTCATAAGATCCATATTACTCAGAAGAAGCAATGTTTTCTTTCTAGTCCATGTTTTGTATGGTTTATGATTTGTGAGCTGTTCCTCAAGCACAGCGCAGTAATGGGTTCTTGTCACAGGTTATAATCTGCAATTGTCACATCATTGTTTCTTTCTGACAAATAACAAAAATACCACTGCAAAAATACAATTTTTGTAGTGCCTAACACCTAATGACACCAAAAATCCTGTGAATGTGCAGCAAAGGTTTTTTCTGATATATTCAACTAACTTCAAAAAAGTCACTTAACAAATATCTCAGATGACTTAACTAGTTAAGAAGAAGTTTGAACTAGGAAGAAGTTTGAACAGTAAACATGCAATAGCACATAGCCTTTTGCTAGCTAGCTTTCAGTCATATTCTCATTTTTATAATATTTCTAGTGAAATGTAGTTATTCAAAAGAAACAACATGTATTCAAAAGAAAGAACATGTGAACATGATGGCAAAGCAGCATTTCATATCAGCAAGTTTGAAAGTCATGACTTGATTTAATGGAGAAGTGAAGGAATCTATAAAATGGCAACTTAAGTGAACAGAAGTGTTACTGTTAGTTAATTTGTACTGTTGGAGTTGCAGTATGATATCACATGATATATTTCTAAGGGCCTCTTGAATGCTCAGTTGCGAATAAACACTTCTGTTTTAAAATGCAAAGAGCAAAACAAGCTAAATCTAAAAATACAAGAAGGAACTATGGTGGATTTTTTTTTTTTTCTGTGAAAGAGAGCAGTGTTTGCAAAAGATGAAGCAATTCTATAAAAAGCTTGTCCGACAGGCTTCCAAATATGATTTTGCCATTCTAAGGACTATGGCAGGTGAAAATGGAAGAAACCATTTTCTTGCGTATTCTTCCAGTCATAATCAGTGTCACTTCCCAGTGTGCATGGGGAGTATAGTGACTAAGTCCTTGAAATCCTGGAGGAATAATGTAGTGCATTGTAGTAGTAGACACTGATTAGTAGAAGAAATGGGTTTCATAGGTTTTGTTTGTGACTGGCTCTGTATTAACCAATCTAGTCAGAAAGATCTTGCAATTATTTTTTTGCATCTGCTTCTGTGCAAGCTGACTCTCTGATGCTTCCCCAAGCACTTATTTCTCTCTACTTGGACCTCTGTGCCTCAAGTCTTAGCAATACTGCTATAGCCATCGTCATCTCCATATCTGGGTACACAATTGTCTTGTAGGACTGGGCTACAACCCATAGCATGTTGAACCCTGCTTTAAAAAAGTGTCTGCTGTAACTGGTGAAATTTATAGAGCGCTTTCAAAAATAAAGGAAATTACTGTATATATTGCAGAGGATGAAAGATACTATTTGAGGCTCAAGAGTGGCCATTCTAAGTCCAGGACTGCACAATAACAGTTATGCTTGTTTAAAGTTACCAGTGTCATGTTAGGTACGAGTTTGCATGAAATTAGTGGACATTTCCCACAGCTTTTTTTATACTTTACTATGGATGCTATGCCCTGTCCTTTCTTTTTTTTTTTTTTTTTTTTTTATTTTGGTTTTTTTTCCCTTTTTTTTTTTTTTTTTTTTTTTTTTTTTTTTTTTTTCTCCTTACATTCACTTTTTTTGTTGTTTTCTGTGCTTTTCCAAACCCTAGTTCTGTCTACCTCTTCTCTTTCATCTGCCTTTTCTCTGACACCTTTACGTATTTCCTTGTCTTATAATCCTCCTGAGCCACTGCTGCTGTAATAGTGTTCAGAAGCCAGAGGGTCCAAGGCAGTTGGACAGTTGGATTGGAAAAGATGTAAGGAAAAATTGGAAAAGATTGGAAAACTACGTAAGGGTGGGCAAGGAAAACCTGTGGGACACAGGGTCCCCATTTCATTCCTTATTGCCATGCTATGCCATTAGCCTCACTCAGTAGCTTTGCTGCCTCTCTCCTATTTGTCCCTGCCTGATGAGCAACTTGGCTGACGCCAGCTGAGTGACCAGATATAATCCGTTAGCAGACAAAAGCATGCAATAGGGCTGTGTCGAGTCACCCAAAGAAGGAGTGAGATAGAGTTTCCACAGTCAGGGGAGCAGAGGACAATACAGGCTGCATGGGCTCTGTACTGCAGCTTCCCCAGACAGCTGGGGAACAGGGTCCCCTCCAGCCACCTGATGGTCTCCAGTGGCATTAGGTGGGCTATGATGTTGATATGGGACATGTGGGTTGGTCTGTTACGTTCAGCAGGGCACAATCCTGGAGCACTACTTGGAGCCAGCACTTAATGCTTGGGTAACACCAGCCACTTAGTTTCTTCCCATGCTCAACAATTATTTCCTTCTAGAAGATTTTTCAAAAGCCTTTCTTTATATTACAATTCTTTCATTGCTTTGTAAGAGATTACGTCACATCACAAGACCAAAAAGCACAGTGCAGCTTAGTGTGACTTGACCCTGATGTGGCATTGCTTTGTGATGTGTCATATCAATAATGTAAAGAAAACAACATTGTCCTACTCCTATTCATTTGGATGGCAGTGGCCACTGCAGGTTGCCTTACCTTCTGCCTGAAACGTGTAGTTTATGAGACTAATGAGGATTCTGTACTGGAAGTGGGAGTAATCATGTTTATGAAACTATATGTACTTTCTGGAGAGCTGCATGTGACCTGAACAGAAAGTGGGCTCTGAGTTAGTGCTGCTGCCTCTGGTTGCAGAGGAGCTTGCAAGAAAGGCAATAGCATTTACAATTGCTGCTACTTGAGAATGAAGAGTGATGAGAGAAGATATGATAAAGCACTGTCTCATAATTTCTGTAGGTTTTCTTTTTGGGCCTATTGAATTTCAACTCCTTTTAAATATATATTCTACAAAAGAGACAGATGGGAAAGGCTGAAATTACCCTTAAAAAAATAGACGATTAGGAAATTCTAGAGCATCATAGACCCTGTAACAAAGTTCCTCCTTGTACGGAGCCTAAGCAAGAGCAAACAAACAGGACCTGTTATAGCCTAGGCCCAGGCCTGGCCATGTTAAAAGGTATCCCATCTGTATTAGTTTTTTCATGTGTACACAGGAAATTATAATCCTGACTCCCATTGCTCTGTGTGCTGACCTATTGTTTCTTACTGCGAGGCGTCTGTCTTTTACATCCTTATAGCTACAGCCAATTTGCACTGAAATACCACACTCTCAAAAGCCTTGCTGCTCTCCATGAAAGGATCAAGTGCTTCTGGTTTTTAAAGGAAGACTTATCACTTTATCACCTTGGGGATGATGAGCATGAAGTCCTGATTTAAAAGGCTTGTCTGACAGTTGGAGCTGAGGGTGGTTTACAGATAAAGCATTCTAGAGGTGGGCCTCAAGTCCTCAATTTCCATTTCTGCTACTAACCTGTTGAGTGACCTTGAGCAACTCACTTCGCATTGCTGCAGCTCTGCTTTCCCTTTGATTTTTTTTTTTTTTTTTTGTTTGTTTAACTTGCAATATGCTGGAAGCCTTTCTAGAGCACCCTGTGAAATGAGTCCTGATCTCATTTGGTTTTTAAGACCAGTAAAAATAGTTTAAAGCAGACTATTAACTCTTTCCCAAGTCGCTCCATTTTAGGATACCATGGTGCCTTACTGAAACATGTGGCCATTTTTCTTGAAATCTTCTAGCAACACATCAATCATTCTGGGTTTCGGCTAAGAGAAAAGCCTTAGAGAGGCCACATCTGTCATATAATGATGCAGTAGTCTATACATTTACAGCTTGAAGTCATAGGTAGTTGAATCAGCATAACCAAAATACTAGTAAGGTAGTAGCAGAAAAAAGTAGCTGGCACAGGGGAAAGCAAGAATTTCCGTGGAGACCTCACAGGGAAAATAACTAAGCATGTATATAGCATAACTATACTATGTGGATCTTTAGAGGTGAGGCAAGTTGGAACAGAATGAGTTAGGGGAAACATAGTCCATTAAAATAATATTTTGAAAGGTGTGCAGAAGTAGAATTTTTTTCCATACTTACTTTCTCTGCAGGGAGGAAATATTCCTAAAATATAAGTAAGTCCAATGTATAGGGCTAGAAGTTCTTCAGGTATCAGGTCTCATGCTTTTGTGGAAGAGATCATGCCCTGTATCATGGTCTTATCACCCATACTTTCTCAGGAAGTTCAAGTGAATAAGTGTACTAGAGTCACATTCCATCATGCAATACTGTTGTTAATAGCAAGTGGGAGTATGGTCATACAAGTATTTCTGTGAGTCCTACCATATTTCCCTCTCTGTTACTCTTGGAATAAGTAAGGCTATTATATCTTTTTTAACACTGAATGATTTTAATGTTTGGGTTTTTTCTACGTCAGAAGATTTAACATTAAAAATCAGACTATCTACTCAAGTGCTTGTGATGATGGCCAGAGATCAACATGTCTAAATTCTTCCAAGGAGAGATGCACTGGCTGCATATTACTCAGGACTACCTGGTCGTAGAAACTCCTACGTTGCCTCTTTAGACCACAAAGTTCCCAGGATGTCTAAATATAGATTTGCTCTCATGTTCAGAGATGTCCCATTCTGAGCTGGCAGCCACATTAGTACTCCGGCACCTCTCCTGCCAGAGCTGCCCTGCTTCCCAGAGAGCAGAGCAGTCTGGGCAGACTGTGTAGGGAATGGAGACAGCCTGCACAGCAATTGGTATGGATCTCCCAGACTGCCCGAAGTGGAGTCTACTGAAAAGAAACAAACATTTCCATGAGTCTGGCCCTCATTTTCCAAGCTATAAGGAAATAACTTTTGTGAGAATATGTGCTGTAAAGCCCTATGATCTATTTTAGCTGGATTACCAGAGGCAGTTTTTTAAAAACTGTGCTGCCAACCATGAAAATCCATCTCAAGTTGCATCAAGGATATCAACGGCATATGCTATTAGGTTAGCATCATTAAAAATAATAAGTAAACAAAGTTATGTTATTCTTAGTGGGCTTACAATATCTTTCAATTATTAAATATATGCCACTGTGTTATTTACAAATATTCAAGCATGATTTTTTTTTAGGAAACCTGCCCTCCAGTTAGAAGTAAAATGCCTTTTCTGTATTTTTTAAATGCTAAAAAAAAGATGACAAGTCAGAACTGGCTGAAGAACTCCAGGCTGTGCCCTTTTCTGCACAGCTTGAACTCTCCCTATATTTATCTGAAGCAGATGTTCCAGGCAGGATGCACACTGCAGCCAGAGGTGAGGACGGAGGTGTACAGGACTTGAATACATTTCAGTACAGCTCCCACATCCTGTTTACACACAGCCATTGGCCTGAGAACAGCACAAGGGGGAAAAAAAGGAAGGTGGAGGGGGTGTGATAGGAAGGACCCATTGATTGGAGTCGTGATACTAACACCACTGCTCAGCGTGCATATTGAGAGTGCTGTAGAGTTGTGGTTCTCTTTGCATTTGCCATTGCCAGCAACATTTTCCCTGCTACTTTGGCAGGCATTGATAGGTATGCTGTCTTGTCTCATAAGGGAGGAAAAAGGAAGAGATGGAGCAATTCATTGGGAAGAAAAAAACCAAAAAACACTCACCTGCAGAGAAACTGTATTTTCTTTTCTATTCAGCATTGCTACACAGACTCAAGAAGAAACACAGCTGGAATTCTCTGAACCAACTTTTCTGTCTTGTTAAAATTATGGACTGGCTTTTAATAGTAGAAAGGCATTTACTGAATCACTGGTGGGCAATGAGAAATATTATTAATGCTAAGGCCCATTTAAACAGCTATTCTGCCAGAGGATGGATTCTTTTCAGGCAAGATACTTAATGGCAATCTGATTTCCACACACAGAGCAGTGGAAAGCCCACTTTTCTGTGCACTGGACATGCATTTTCATTTCATGCCTCATTCCCATCTTACTAAACCACATTATCCACATGTATTCCTGTTTAATCCTAGGGAGATAAGGGAGAAACGTATATGTACTTTCTATCTGTTTTGGCTTTTTTTAACATTTAAAGAAAATCACTAAGGGACCAGATTTTCCTTGTCAAAGATTCATAAAGCTGCTAATGGCAAAATTCCCAAGAGGCAGAAATGGAAGAAGCAGTTTTTTAAGGTTGTTTTTCACGAAGTTCAAAACATGGGCTGGGAACACTATGTATCTGTTAGGCGTCCCTGTAATATTATATTCTGCAGAGACTGGCTATTGGCTTCTCATCTGCATGGTCATGCACACATACAACATGGAGTAATTTGAAGGACGTGTGTTTTCTTGTGCTTAAATGGTATGAACTTATCATCACCCCAGATTGACCCATGTCTCATTGGTTCATATTCTAAAATGCTTAAGAGGCAGAATGTATGTGAGGCAGGTTTGATGTCAGAACTAATTAACAAATTTGTTTTACTAGGACAATATAAAAAAAAATAAATTAAAAGTCTAGGACTCTATATTATTATGGGTAATTATAATCTACTTATTTTACCTCCTACTAATTAAAATATAAAAATACTAAAATCACAAAATAAAAGATTTTACTCTTTCAGCCCAGACCATGTTAACTGTTTTTTGTTGTTGTTCTTTTTTTTTTTTTTTTTCAAAAGGAAAGAAACCACCTTCATGCTCTTTTTTATGCATCAAGTTCCAGTAGGAGACAAATTTCTAAAGTATGAGCTGAGGTAACCCACATTTCCCCAAATGCCTTACTTTTCTTTACCTTATTATACTTGGATTATTTTGTTATTCAGGCAAACTTCTGGTATTAGGCTTTGATTTCCTTATTTCAAATAATCTGAAAGACCAGAAATTTGGGATCAAATTGGAAAATAGAAGGAAAATTTAAATTCTACTTTATTTTCAAGCCTTTCTTCTAAGTTTCAATTTATTTAGCACTCGAAACTCAATCTTCAGATATGGAACAAGAGTCAATCTCTTTGTTGCTTCCCATTTATTTTTGTATAAGACAGCCTATCAAGTTCCTTTTTCCCTGAAAAGACCATTAAAAAACCATGAATCAAGACCTTACTGTATTATCACTGGTAATCCCAGTTCACATTTACATAGCTTTATAATGACACTGTTTGTTAAAAGCTTTTCAAGCTGCATATAGAAAAGGCACCACATCAGTACTAAAAGACTTCCATATTAGGGTCAGGCAGAGGCTTCCTGAAACATATTTAATTTTGTGATACAAAAAGGTTTAATAAAAGGTGAAGTGCTGTAATTGGAAATACAGACAGTATTTTGGGAAAAAGGCTATTTTATCCTTCCTTGTATTTTCTATTTCTGTACCTTTTACAGTATTTTGTTGAAGAATCTGGGGGTCTTTGTACCAGTTTTGTGGTGGACTCTTCTGCCTTTTGGCATAAAACCTCAGTGTTACAAATTAATGAAAACTAAAAAGTCATCAAAGAAAAAATGTTACTGGAAGAAAAAGAGAAATAAACCATTTTCTGACTTTAAGTCTTTGGCCTTCAATCAGATGGTATGCTTTCCCACTTTGTGAATTACTATTGTCATTTGGAAATACTCCCAGGACAAAGGAAATAATCCCTAAGACAAAGATGTGAATCATAGAATGGTTTGGGTTGTAAGGGACCTTAAAAATCATTGAGTTCCAACCCCCCCTGTTATAAGCAGGGACACCTCCCAATAGAGCAGGTTGCTCAAAGCCCCGTCCAGCCTGGTGTGGAACATCTCCAGGGATGGGGCATACACAGTGTCTCTGGGCAACCTGTTCCAGTGCCTCATCATCCTCACAGTAAAGCATTTCTTCCTAATACCTAATCTAAATCTCCCCCCTTTCAGTTTAAAGCTGTTAACCCCTGTCCTATCACTGCACTCTCTTATAAAGAGTCCCTCTCCAGCTCTCCTGTAGGTACTGGAAGGTAGTTATAAGGTCTCCCCAGAGCCTTCTCTTCTCCAGACTGAACAACCCCAACTCTCTCAGACTATCCTCATGGGAGAGATGCTCCTGTCTTCTGATCATCTTTGTGGCCCTCTGCTGGACTTGTTCCAACAGGCCTGTATCCTTTCTTTGCTGAGGACTCCAAAGCTGGACACAGTACTCCAGGTGGGGTCCCACGAGAGCAGTATAGAGGGACAGAATCACCTCCCTCAGCCTGCTGACTGTACTGCTTTTGATGCAGCCCAGGATGTGGTTGGCTTTCTGGGCTGCACATATACATTGCCAACTCATGTTGAGCTTCTCATCCACCAAAACATCCAAGTCCTTCTCCTCAGGGCTGCTCTCAATCCATTCTCCGCTCAACCTGTATTTGTGCCTGGGATTACCATGATTCAGGTGCAGGACCTTGCACTTGGCCTGGTTGAACTTCATGGGGTTTGCATAAGCCCACCTCTCAAGCCTGTCCAGGTCCCTCTGCATGGCATCCCTTCCCTCCAGTGTGTTGACTGTGCCACACAGCTTGGTGGAGGTGCGCTCAAGCCCACATAACAAAACAACAGAATATCAGAACTATGTGGCAAATGGAGAATGATAATCATATTAGTGCTATAATACTGACATCCCTTTCAAGTCAAAAAGGCACTAAAGGCACTAGGAGATGAAAAAGCACCATGGAGACACCATGAGTATCAGATTGGTATTATAACATAGGTGTGAGTTTTAAAACAGACTCCACTTCTCTTCATCTTTTACTGGCATTTCCAAAAATGCTAAGATTGTTTAAGATAAGATACTTATTTGGAATAAAATAATGAACCATAGCAAGATCAGAATACAACACGTGCTCTGCAGCCAGGAAGGAATTCTATTTAATTCACTTACGATAAATAGAAGAGATATTAATGGCTAGATACCAATATATTTCTTCCCTTTCCCACTTCTACACTGTATGTCCTGAAGTCCTATTTTACAAAATAAAAGTGGAAAGAATTTCAGAATTGTTTTCTTACTATTATTGTTAGCAATTCTATACTTATCTATTTATACTGTAATCATGCACAGTTGTGAGGAATGGTACCTGACTGTGCTGACAGTTATATGATAGACAAGATGACACACACACTTTTTGTTCCAAGAACACTTTTGTTCCATGGTTGGAATGGCACTGAAAAGTTTCATTAATCACCTCATCTTAAAAATTTTGAGACAGCTTTTGGATTCTAAGGAAATTCCCTTGTGTTTTGAATTATTGGAAAAAATCTTAATATTCTTATATACCTGAGGATATATTTTTCCTTTTTGTATTATTCATCTTACTTCACCTGAGCTATGTCCAAACAACTTGTTTTATATCCAAGCTGATGCCTGACCTGCCATCAGTTCTCTGTTCTCTCAAATTTTTCTTACATCAGTTATTACTGTTAAATCAGTAATCAGGTGCAGTATTTACATGTAACCTTCTTTATTTTTGTGACTCAGTATTACTTAAAAAAACCCACAACACAAAACTCCCACTTTTAGTCCTTATTCTTCATTATGATCATTTGTTTTCCTTTGTCATTGAAGAGAGCTCCAGGGCTTTGTGTCGGAAGTCTTCCATTTCTCATACAAAATTGAAAATGTGGAAGGGATGAGAGAATGTTATACTGCTAGCTTATGCAAAGGGAGGATGAAATCTTGAAAGAGTCAAACCGTGAGCTGAAGACAATTTGTCTGCAGGGTCTGACTGTGCTGTGCTTTTGGTCAGCAGACACTGTATGTGCACAGGGAGAAGAGGTGGATCTGAATGTCTATGGTAATCTGGTCTATCTGAAGCAACCTGAAAGTAGCCTGGCTTAAATACAGGATAAATTGTGTGAAACAGCTTAAATTTATATTTAATAAATAACAATTTAATAAATACTTCAGATTCCAGAATTTCTGAATACTCTTTTTGTAAAATCAAAAGCAATTTATTGGCAGTTAGAGAAAGTAATAATGTCTTTACCAAACTGAAATATTCCATGAATGTTTCATGGATAAATACTAGCTAATTATTAACTCTCACTTACAATTGTGAGGTTCCTGTGTATCTGATAATACCACTGAGGTGCAATATAAACATTTCAGTAGCCCAAATGCCCACAGAAGCAGTAGAAACTGCTGTTTCTGCTGGCAACTGACCCCTTGCCATTGGCACCCATTTCCTCAGTAGGCTGAAGAATTCTTTTGCTCTTTCTTCAGCATCTTCAGATGATGAAAATGGACAGGGATAGCTATCAGTTTGGTGAAGGATTAGTTACAAATTATGTAGAAAACACTAAAAGCATTTGGCTTTCATACCAGTCTGCAGTAATACTGAATACTCTTCGTTCTCATGAAAGGGATAAATGCTTCAATAATGCTTAATGTTCAGTTTGCAGTCATTATTGTGGAATGGAAATAACTTAGAAATATAATTATTAATCTACCATGTCTGATGACAGTTTTAATTTCATTAATAGCAAACTTGGCCACTGTGAGATTTTCTTATTCTTACTGCACTTTTTCTGCAATGATATCTATAGACATTGCATTTGACTCAATTTAAGTTATGAGCAATACGTTATTCATATTGCTCACACCCTCTGCTTGGGAACTTTACTTGTAGACTTAATTTCATGGTTATTGACTTCATTGTGAGCACAGATAGACAAAAGACACAATTTCAGTTTGCTTAGCCTTGAAGGTCACTGTAAAATTTAAAGCAAGGAAAGTTAGCAAATCCAGTGCTGAAAATAGAAGATCACAAGCCATATTGCTGCCTGCAAAGTTTTCGTGTTTGATTGTCTTTTATATTACAGCAGAAAAGAAGTTATTCTCTCAAGCTAAAAAGGGCTGCTGTTAAGGTTATTAATTCTGATGACTTCCCAATACTTGCACTTTATGAAACCAGAAGGATAATAAGAACTCAAAATATCACCTATTAGTACCCCATTTGCTGTCATTTCAATTCCAATCCTTTGTCCCAAATGCAGAATAACTAAATTTAGCTGGTCGCTAACTTCTGTTAATGATATTTTTGATCTAAGTATCAGGAGCTGCCGCCTTTTCTTGCCTAATAAGATAAGCACATACTATAAAATATCTTGAGGTAAAACCACTGACAGAGCAAATTATACTTACTATGCCAAATTGCACACAAACCTATCATTAGCTAATTGAAACCAACTACAGATGCCTGTGAAAGAAGTACATGCATAAAGTATAAATACATCATTAAATGTAATCCTAAGGATAGTGACCAATGAGGTGCAGTTACGTGCACAATAACAACATTTTAGATGCTTATTTTAATAGATTGTTTTTGGAAAACTACAATAATTACAATGTACTAGAGACTACACATTTTTAATACTGTTCTTAGTAATATTTTAAAACATGGAAAAAACTGTCATAGCTAATGGCATTGGATTTCTTAGGTTTTTAATTAGCAAAGAAAAATCTGTCAGTGGCCTTTGCAGAGTTTGCAAGGTGGGAAACAGGAAAGCAAGCTGCAGTGGAAAACTGAAATATTATAAAGAGGTCTGCTTTTATGTTTTTAATTTAAAAGAGATTACTCTATGTCACATCATACATATGTCACTCTATGTCACATTAACCAATCTGTCTAAAAAGGGAATTTATATTAGGGAGCATGGAGATTACTATTATTGAAAAAACATCTGCTAATTGGGGAATAGTACACCAAGGTATCAGCCTCCGTTTATGTCCATTTTCTGTCCTCAGCATGTTCCACAGTATCTGTACCTTCAGAAGGTACTCAGCCACATTAGCCTTTGACGTAAAACTGAATTTGTCTTCAGAGGCTGTTCATTTGCAAACACAACTGTCCAAAGCTATAACATCCATATCTATCTATATCTGTAGCATCTTAACTGTCTATCTTAGCTTTCCTTTAGCCACTTTAATTAGCTTTGCTGATGAGCTCACTCATTATGGTCGTATCAGGGTGATGTGTACAAGACAGACCTTAGGAGTGATAAAACAAGGCATAAGGAGTCCCATCTCCAGGGCATGTACACAAATGCCCACAGCCAGAGAAAAAGGTAGGAGGAACTAGAGCTTTGATTGTGGTCACCCAATTACATCATCACTGGAATAACTGGTGGGACAACCCATATGGCTGAAAGGTTGTGGTGGATGGATACATAACATTCAGTCCATGGGGACAGGGTAGACAATGGGGGTGTCACTCCTTAAGTGAAGTAGTAACTTGGATGTATGGAGCTCCTCTGTGAGATGGATGACTGGTTGAGAGCTTATGGGTCAAAGGAGAGACTGCGACAGTGATGTTGTGGCGGAATTGTGTTACAATCTAGCTACTTAACATAAGGAAAGAAATGAAGCCTTGAAGCTCAGGAAGACTGGTTCTTGCAGGGCCCTTCGCTCTTACTTTTCTGCTGGAAGAGCAACAAGGCAGGAATAAGCAGGTGCAGATACTAGATGAACTAATGAGCAATGACACACAGCTGTTCACTAACAAGGCAGAACTGGATGGTGTAATAATCAATGATAGCCTTGGCTGTAGCGACCATGAAATAGGAGTCAAAGATCCAGAGGAAGGAGAGTAGCAGGTTACAGGCACTGAACTTCAGAAGATCAGATTTAAGCTTATTTTGGGAACTGGTAGATGCGATCCCATGGGAAGGAGCTTCAAAGAGCAAAGGAACTCAGAAAAGTTTGAAGATTCTTAATGACAGTATTTTCCAAGTACAGGAATGGTCCATCCCAATACACAGCAAAGCAAGTAGATGTATCAGGAGACAAGCCTGTCTAAGCAGAGCACTCATGAAAGAGCTCCAGTGCAAAAGGAGCCAAAGCTCCAATGGAGATGTCAAAGGGATGCCAAAAGGTAATAAGAGTAGTCTTTATTACTGCTTTAGTAGTAAAAGACTCAGAAGGAAAATGTTATCTTCATAATTGGATGACTAGGTGGGTAGAAACTAATCAGGCTTTGAAGGAAGTGGATAATAGACCTATCCTGTCTGGAGGCTGATGATGAGTGCAGAAGGGGTCCATTCTGGACCTGACCTGTTTCACGTCTTTATCAATGATTTACCACAGATAACAGAGTACATGCTTACTGAATTTGCAAATGACACTGAATTGAGAGAACCAGTCCATAAAGTCTAGGGCAGAACTACTATTCAAAGAGACCTGCTGATGGGAACCTTCTGAAACTCAGCAAAGACAAATACCAAGTCCTGCATCTGGAAACAAATGAACACCTGCAGCAAGACATTCTAACGACTGGCTAGCTGAGGAGCATCTCTGCAGGAAAGGACTTACAGGTCTTGGTAGCAAGGTGGACATGAGCTAGTAACATGCCGTGGCAGCAAAGGAGATGAATAACATTCTGGGCTGTATCACTAGGAACTCAGACAATAGATCAAGGGAAATGAAAGAAGTCCTTTACTGGGCACTCATGGGAACACATCTAAATACTAAGTGCAGTTTTGGGCCACCCAGTATGGAAAAGATGCAGTTTCCATCCTTGTAGGTGCTGAACCACTGCCTGAACAAAGCCCTGAATAACCTGATCTGACCTCAAAGATGAGGTCCTCATCCATTTAGAAGGATGTTGGACTTCCCTGAGGTCTCTTCCAACTTGAATTATCCTCTGGTCCTATAATTAGGAGGGACAGAAAGATAAGGCTTGGAAAGAGAAAGAAAAGGTTTCATGATTCTGCCTCCTAACCTCTGTACCCTAAAAGAAAAAATGGGGAAGTGATTTCCTCAGGTAGGTGAGCACACAAGACAAGCTCTTTGCGAAATAGCTTCCAACCTGAAACATTAAAATACTGAGGAGGTCCCAGGAGGACAGGGAAATTCAGCCACAATCCCTCTACTAGAAAAAGGAAAATGGGTAGAAGTAAAAGCCAGTTACAGCTTTTCATACCAGGAAGTGCAAATAGTAATTAGAAAATTATTTCTTCCTTAAACATTTGCATATTAGCACCTTATGACACCAAATCTGTCTTTCCTATAAAGAAAATTTGAAAGATTTCAAAAAGGAATTTATTTTTAACATCCTATTTTATTTTGATTTTAGGCCATCCCTGGGACTATACTGTCTAATAGTTTTCCCTTAATTTGTCTCTCAGTTTTGCAGAATGACTAAGGTGAACCCAGAGGCGTCTAGCATAGTTATACCAAATATAGGCTACTGATGGGTTATATAATGTATTTCTATATCTCAGATTTTCTGGAGGCAGTTTCAGATTTATTTAACCCTTGGAAATAAACAGAGAGGAGCAAGTAAGTGGAATCTCAAATTTTTACAGAGGTAAAGATTCACTCATATTAGCAGCTACCTCAGCCATATGCCAGAGGACATACTACATCCTTGTTTGAAAAAAATCTACAGCCTAGGTTTAATGGTATAAAAGAGAATAGATGAAAAGAGCAGCAGAAGGTAATGCTTGGTCAGCCATGTGATGTTATGAACAATACTCTTCCTTGTAAGCCAGCTGGGTATTTACAGTAATTTCCCCTGTGAAAAGGGCTATTGGTAAATGCTACTAATACAAACTTACAATAATAGTAATAGTATCTTTCATTTTTAGTAGCATCTTCGATCCTAAAGGGGTAGCTAGTTTACTGGATGCTTTCCAATGAAAAAGAGCATTCATGTTTTATGTCTTTATCCTATTCATCCTGTTTACTGGCTCTCTAAGGAGAAGGAATAAACCTTTAGCTCTGGAAAACCTAAGACTACTTTGCTTTTCTATATTACCTCTTCATTGCAGGGTCTCTGCAGAGGCTCTACACAGAGCACTGTAGTTTGACTCCGTTTATCTGCAGTCATTGGTATGATATGACATGGTATTATGCCTTCTAATGTTTGTATTATATTTGATCCTTTTATATTAAGATCTCTAGACAAGTAATCACACTCCATTGTGATAGATGCTGTATAGAGATTTGTCAAAAAAAAACAGACCACAGCCCAGAGAGTCTTCAGTCTAAACCAGACATGGCACTGGAAAACACAGACATTTGATCTAGTGAGGGACTCAAACACAGAAATAAACTTTAAGCAACTTACCAAATTTATACAGGAAGTCTATGGAAGAATACGGAACAAACAATCTCTGCGCTCACTTCTGCTTTCACAGAGGATAAATTTGGAAAAGTTCAATTCTGTACTTAGGTCATGAACCAACAGAAAGTAAAGCATTGGGCTAGACTTCCTCAGTGTCAGAGTCATCAGTTATAAATGCTTAGCTTTAGACCAGAATACTTTAGACTATAGCAATCCATTTACTAAAATAGCTTGAGGAATCAAAAGATTTTTGCCCGGAGTTGAATCTTTCCTCTAGATAGTAGTTTCTTATCAGGCTGACAACTCTCTAGTAAATATAATGTTTTATGTGAACAGCTTTTCAAACTAAACACTATTCTCAAACTAAACACTATTCTTTACTTTTTTTTAGATTGCTCAGCAAGATTTTAGCCTTCTCTATTTCACTGCAAGCTTTATAGCAGCCCTCACACAGAGGAGGAGTTCCGTAGGGAACTATGAAAATGGCCTATGAAAATATCTCAGCTTCCTCTTCTGTACTACCAGGGAAGGGTGGTAGGTCACAGAGGGAGTCAAACAGTGACAGCCCTTGAGACTTCACTGCACTCCTTGTCCAAAAATGATAGTGCTTGAATCGGGGGTTTAGTTTCTTGTTTTCAGTGTCACAAAAGATTCGAACTCTATGGCATGCTTTTGTTAGTAAGGAGACCTTAACAAAAGCACATTAGAATGGTTTAACTCTGCTTAGTAGTGATTCTGCCAAGCAAGTAACAGCTTGAAGTTCAGGAGGGGATTCTAAAACAAGAATGATTTCAAATATAACATGTACTTAGTAACAAATGGCCCGATTCTCTTGATTAGGGCTTTTGGAGCACTTGAGGGAGCAGGATTTTCTAGCTTTTGGGCCATTATGACAGTAGAATTAGACTGGTGAGGTGTCTCAGCTGCTTTTGTCCATGTAGATATTTAGACCATCTAGAAATGAACAGAGCAGATGCCACGCCAGTAAGACTCACTTCTCTAAACCATAACACCATTGCTGCAGAAGGGGTTTTTGCTGAGCCAATGCCACTGTTTGGGTAATTCTCCATGCAAAGAAAAACCCCAAAGTTTTCTCTTGAAAGCAGCCTTATGACCTTTGCAGCCTGAAGAAAGGCAATAGATATATACCATAGGCTAGGATCAGATTCCTATATATATTAAATGTCCTGCAGTTTGAATGCTTATTCAGATCGTGTCAACAATACCTCAGCTTCCTGAACTTAGGAACCATTTAGGCAAACTTCAACTTCTTGCAGGATTCTAGCAATGGACTGGAAGAGGTATATGAAAAAGGAAGAGATTTAAATGGAATGGTTTAACCAATTTCAAATGTTGATGCGTTTTGATACAGAATTTCAACACAGCTATTAATATTAGTTCAAAACTGGTGCAGGTAAATGTGATATAACTTTCATCTATGTTCAGAAAAATAATTTTTTTTTTGCCAGTTTTTCTATTATCTTGGCCTTTGGAATACCAAGTTATGCCTTCTCAGATATTCATGAGAAATGTGTGTGCGTGTGCATGTCTATATGTATAGGTAGATAAATACTATAGTGGACTTTCATTTAGATCAGACTTAATATTTGTTCTATCCACATGAGAACACTCTTAAATCTTAAGAAGCTTTTGAATTCTTCGAAAGTGGAGGGATTTATAAATCCACAGCTGGAACAAAATGAATTGCAAACCTTAAAAGATAGATTATGTTTCCAAAACATGAGGACAAGTATGACCTTACTGTAAAACTATGTGTTTTAGCCTATGGGTAAAAGTGGTACATGAGGGGATTATTTATGTTTAGGTGTGTAAATAAATAGTAAGCCTTTGGACACAGTTCTCATATTTCCAGTGGAGCCTGCCAGCAGTCCTTTATTTCTGTTATGGCTTCAGGATGTTAAGACCACAGGAACAAAGCTAGAGTAGATGTTGCAAATGCAAAAGTATCTGTAGCACCTCTCACCTTCACATGTAAGGGGCCTGTTTCAGTTGAACATGTGCTTTACTTAAATACAGTGACTCTCTGGTACGCTGCTCCCAGCCTGAACCTTGCTCTATGAAAAGGTAGTAGAACTGGGTCCTTGGAATTGTATCAATCTGGTCTTGAGAGAAGTTATAACTATACTGAGCATGACTGTAGATTGGCAATAATTCTGGAGAAATTGACTGCATTTGTGCAAATCCTTCGCTTTGTTTTATTTGTCTGTAGAAAGTCATACAGTGATACCCTTAGTAGATTTTGTAGAGGGAAAATACTTCCAAAATAGTTCAAGTTGAGCTGTAAAGACAATCAATTATCAGAAAGTCATGTTATTTTAATGTTTAACTTATGCAAATCCCTGTTCTTTCTGAAGTATTGTGTAAGAATGCTTCAGCATCCCTCCTTTTTTCATAATACTCCACTAACTCATCCAGCAATTAGGAGTTTTGTGCTTTTTCAAGCAAGGAATGCTTGATCCTATATCTTTCACATGCTAGTGAAGTGCTCAAGGCATGAGGTATTCTGGTTAACTTGTTCTCCACGCTTTCTGTTGAAGTGCAGCCAGAAATGCTAGCAACATGGGCCAGAAGGAGTACAGCCAAGAAGAAACCTGACTCTAGCTTAAAGTTCCGACTTTTGGTTAGAAAGGAAAAAAAAAAAACAAAGATGCTAGACACTCCTCCCTAATATGTATGCACACTATATAATTGTTTGAAGAGTCTTTGGAGCAGAGTTAAGAGATATAAAGTCTATTATTATTATTATTATTATTATTATTATTATTATTATTATTATTATTATTATTATTATTATTATTATTATTATTATTATTATTATTAAGCATCTACCTGAGAAGATGGTTAAATATTTTCTGTCTTTTTTGGCTTGTAGTAGCCCTGAGAAATAAGGTTTCAATGAATCTTCATTTGTGCTTTATCAAGTCTATGGGTAAAATCATTGCAGCCTTCATTGTTTTCCTTTTTTCCTTTTAATTTTCATTTGATTCCTGTTAAGGGCTTTTGAACATGTTCCCATGTGCCTGATTGCCCAGCAGATCATCACCTTGTAGCTATAGCATGTTTGGAAGGTAATTTTCTTGAGCTGTTACTTAAGGAAATGCAAGAACCCTCATGTTTTACTCTGCAAATATAAAATATGATGCAATATGATGATATGATGAAAATATGATGATATGAGGTTAAAATGAGAGGCAGAAGAAACAATTGAATTATAATTTTAGAAGATAGTTATCAGAATGCTCATAGGTATTCACTGGGTTCTGAGTGCTGTGTAGTGTTCAAACATATAGTTAAATATAATCTTTACCCTGAAAGAAAGACATCCTAACTAAACAAGGAAGATTAAAAATTAGTTAGGAAATCAAGGTACAGAGAAAAATATGATCTGTCTCAGATCAAATAAACAGAAATAGAGCCACCAAGACACTCCAATGTTTCTGGCACCCAGCTCAGTGTTCAGCATGCCACACATATCATATTTCCTTACCTGGGTATGTTTTCATGTTTGAGATACATAAATTCTTGAAACCTCTGCTTAGACAGTCTACCCTTTCATGCAATTAGGCAAGCTATTAACGTTGTGCCTTGAGAACAGTGCTTCATAGTGCCCCTGGTCCCATTGATGTGCCTTTTCCAACAAGAAACACAGGCTGTATTTTACCTAAAATGAGCTTTAAGAGCTTAACCATAAAAACAGATAAAAATTTCTGTTTATGGGAGAATTTTGAGTGGCCTGATGGTAAACAAAATAGCTGATGATTTCAATTTCTGAACAGCTGCTTAGAATAGTCTTTTGCACAGATTTTTAGAATATAGACTATATACATACATACATATGTATGTATATAAATAGCTGTGTGTATATATTATATATATCTGTATATACACAGAGGCACATTCTGCTGTTCATAACTGAACAATATTCCCACTGAACAGGATAGAATTTGGCTCTGTTTGAGAATGCCATTCTATATGGCAAAAGTTAAATCCTGTCTGAAGTGCAGAATTTGTTCTTGGACTTCCTTCTGCTTTACCATATATGCAATTAACAATTCAAGATTCAGAAAACAGAAAAAAAGAAGAGGAAGCTCACCAAACATGGTTTTGCTTGAGAAACACGGAGAAAATTCTCCCTAAGGTACTAGTAACTTTGAAAGATGATGGAAATTCTTGACCTTTCAGCGGTCAGGATTATGGTTAGACTATACTGTATATGATATGGTCTCTTAGTGAGACATCTTTTTAAGGGTCAGCTGCTTAAAGAAAAGGTTAATGTTTACTGGCATGTACAAAATGGGCCCTGCAAAACTTCAGCCGACCGGAAACCCTTGTCAGTTGGAAGTCTAATTAGATTAATTCAGCTTAATTATGTATAGCATTTAATCACAGTTAAACAGAGTCTAACTAGTTTACTTTAAATATCCTGTTATCAAAATTATTCTCAGCCTAAAGTAGTCTATGGCACATGTACCAGGTTGAATATTGTTCAGTTTCCATAGAATGTATTAATATTACCACATTATGCTAAAGCAGCCTTGCTTATTAGCATGTGAAATAAGATGTGTCAACTGTTTATTTCAGGTTTTGAACTAGAGGGAATAGTTGCTATAGCAATTGTTACATCACAGATTATTTGACATACTCTAATGATTCAGAACAGAAATAGTTGAAGTTTTAAACTTTTTTGTCACCTGTGTAGTAAAGACTGAGTTTTATTGATAAAAACCTGTCATTAACAAATTTAAATTTACATAGGCAACTATTCACAAAAGCAGCTCTGTTACCTGTGTAGGGAAGGAAATTCTTGACAGAGCTTTCTGTCTAGCATATAAAAGAATTTGGTCACAAATGGAGGCTAGTGAGCCACATGTGGCTCTGACCTGTACTTCTGAGATGTGCTTGAGATCATTGGGGAGTGGAGGGACACTGTAGGAAAAAACATGACTTTGCAGTTATCACAGAAGACAGTTGAGAGGTATTGGTTCAATCCAAGCAGACTGACAAAAAACATGCGACATTAATTTTATTTCTCTACTACATTCAGTTGCCTAAATCATATATTTCGTGTTATGTATGCACTGAGGGAGAAAGCTTTTTCCATTATTTCCATTTAAAATTAAACTAAAATTTACTTGTTCTCTGGAAACATACATGATAATATAAATAAAATGCAGCAGAATAGAGTGCAAGAAGTGAACGTATTAAATTCTCATGAATAGGTGAAACTCCTTGTTTCCCGCCTCTCCAGTTCTTCTTTGGTTGATTAATTTCTGTTCCTTGGAAAATTTCATATGACTTGACCATAAATCTGATCAATGTATTCAGGTCACAGGAAATAACAGAGAGAAAAAGAATGAAAGTGATTTCTTGACTACCACCTCCCAAGATATCTTGCCTTTAGCCCATCCTAATTCAATTAGGAGTACTAGTCTCAAATTACCGCAAGTGCTGCAGCAAAAGGAGAGGAAGATGATGTAAAAGAACATACCCCTGACCTATGTGGGACTTACCCAAAATAACTCAATTGCATGTTATAAAAATGACTGTTACCTATAACTGTTACCTATAATACTATGTAGCGGTGATAGCTCTGTGGGAAATGGCATTTATAAAGCACCTTTTACCACTTCACCTGAACTCAGATCACTAATCCATCTGGTCTGGGACAATTTCCAACACTCCAAATCTGTCAACAGTTCCAAACAGCTGCCATTTCTCAAATAAAGCCAGTCTTTCAGACAAATGTGGTCTTCTTTACCTAAAGATGTGGCATTACTCCTTTCTTTGCTCCTCCTCTCATAAATTCCTCTGATGTGATGGGGGATCAGTAACTGGTCCTTGAAAAGGTGACTGAAGAAGTGGCAGATCCAGTAGCTGATAAACAATCTTAACCCCAGATGATAAAAGATTATTCACACTCATGATCTGAGACTCCAGATTCTAAAGAAATATGGGAATAATTTCTGTCTGAAATAATAATAAAAAAAAGTGAAACATTATACTCAAATGTGCAAAAGGTACATAAAATCTACTTTTGACTTTTTCCTCCTCTGAGCTTTTTGTTCATATGCTTATGAAAATTCTGTGGGATGATAGTTTAGCCTTACTGTAACACTGCAGTCACTGGAATTTAAATTAAATTTGTATGTGAGGAGAAGTGATGACAGGGTCTTGGTTGAGTGAGGAAGGCACAAGACACTCCATTGGACCCATTTGCTCTGTATTGCCACCCATAAAATTTCCACATTTTTTAATACAGCCAGGATTTTATCTTTAGGAGTCATCTGGGAGTAAAAAAAGATGATCCATTAGATATGTCGTATAAGAAAGTTATGTGAATGTGGACATCCTTTTCAAAGCAAAAGGATCTATACTTCTTGAAGTCTACTTCTGTCTGGTTGGGTTCCTCCAGCCCTCCTCCCTTGAAATGGTGCAGCCTTTAAAATAGCATAATTAGCATCATTTCAGCTCTCTGCTGTCACTGTTTCTAGGTGTGAAACTATCTAGTTCAAATACTTCTGTACCATGGTACAATTCACACATGCCCCCCAACACAATGTTGAGAACAATGCTTGATTTTATATCTGCCTATAGTGCGCTGTTACAGAGGATAAATTATGTAGATACAACAGAGGAGTTTAAGCTCCTGTAAAGAGTTTTTTCAATTTTTTTTTTTCAATTGCAAAAATTTAAGATTTTTTTCATTAAGCATATTTTTATTTTCTTCCAATTTTCCACTTGATGTAAACTGGTTATCCAGTTGCAGAGAGGCAAAACAGCACTGCCAAGTAAACTGTTTCAAATATGGTAATAAATTTTAAAATTACTTCCCCTGCGTTCCTGAGAAACATTGTACTAGCAAATAAGTGATGGTTGGAAGTATGGTTCTATTTCATATTTATTTCTTTATTTATTTGTTACTTGAATCTTTAAGACACAAGTAATGTAATCATTCCCAATGGGTGCCAGCAATGTTTTTATGTAACAACAAAAATACAGCTAGTTATGAAGGCAAATGCAGCAATAGAATATTAACTGCCACGAACTTAATCATACCAGATCTATATAAATGGAGGATTTTACATCTGTGCCTCACATGGCATTGTATGTAGAACATTTGTTGGAGCCAATCCTACCTACTTATCCAATTAATTCAGTTGGAGTTGCAAGTTTTCAGATCTACTAGGGGTGTCTAATCAGGGCTTAAACTTACAGCCTTTGAAAGTAAAAGAATTATATAAAGTGAGCATTTGTAATGTAAATCAATAGCATTGTAGATAAAGATCCTATAGCACTCAGCAGAAAATATTCTACAGAGATTTTGAACCATCCTACAAAATTTAATAGATAAGGCTATATATTGTATGGCATGCAGGAACCTTTAAAAAGAAACTATGCAAAGCATATATTCTATATCAAGTCCCCAAATATTTTATATTAGTTTGTTTGGGACCTTGTTAAGCATTAATATAAATAGGACAGTTTCATTAATTCTGTGTTCTATCAGATTTTTCTCCCCAGGAGACACTACTTAGGAAGACAAACTTTTCTTCATGAACTTTCCACTAAAGCAAACAAAAATGACTTCAAGACTTCCCTGTAAACAATCTTTGTTCTTAAAGAGCGATAGGTCATATCAGTTATTCCAAACCATGTCCTCTTCTCACTTAAGGTTTTTCATAGAATTATTTAGAAAACCCACTCGATGCAATGCAGATATTGTGCAAGTATGCAATTTAACTAATTAGATGTGGATGAGAAAACATGTTTCTTCTTTTCTTCTGAGCACTGTTGATTGGAGATTTTTCCTTTAACAAAACTTTTTACTGTATTAAAAGGAAGAATTCGTTATCGGTCAGTTAAGTTACTTTAGTCCTGAGATGTCCCAGTTTCAGAAAGGTTTGGTTTATGCTTAAAACCTTGGTAACTCGATAGTCTGTCATTGAGTGGAAAACACATTAGTTCACATGGGAGAGTGAAACCAGAGGTGGTGAAAATTTGTCACTGCTTCTTCATACAACTGCTATGACAAAATAATAACTCTTTTTAAAACATTCTTTTGATGTTAAATTTGGTGCTGTAGCAGCTGCAGCAGAAATAGCCAAATATCTACTGCCTAAATTATCCCAGGACTTCATTTTCAGTATTTTGGGACTTGAAAAATATAGCAACAAATATTATTATCTCTACAGTGTGGCAAAATTGGCAGAAATTGTTTCTTCACAGCCAGAGTTGATAATTCAGAATTTGGAAGGAGCTTTATATCCAACAGTGTTCAATGAAATATCTTAATACATGACTGATTTTTGAGGATTCCATAGCACTAAGAAATACTCCTGAGAATTTATTCTACTTTTAATTACAGAGCTGAGATTATGGGGGTTCCTAAGGAACTGGCCATTGGAATTTCTTGCAGGGGATAACCCTGTATTTGCTGAAAAAGGGAAGGGTGTAGAGTGAGTAATGGTACAGTATGGCAACAATAGCCTGAATGGGCTGCAAGAAAATAAAAATGGAAATGGCTTTACCTTAGAAGATTCCTGGTTGGCAGGAACAAAGAGTTGAAGAAAACAGTAATCTGATATGATTTTTGCACCTCTCTAAAAATATCATCATAGTCACTGTGGGTTCATGATGAAAACTTTATAATACCACAAAATCAAACAACACAAGACCACCTACCCAGCCAGACTTTTTTAGCCTTTAGGTAGGACTTATGTAAAATTGATAGCTAACTATGGAAATATTTCACAAAGGGCAGAAAAGTAAGGTTTTCCACTGGGCTTATAGTTTTCAGAAGCTTTCTTGGCTCTGTAAATAAAACTGGTTCAGGTTGATGGAGATGATGCTCAGCAGCTCTTTATCCCCATGCTGTATGTAACCTGGGAAGGCCAGTGACTGGACTGACAGCATTCCTACACGTACCTCAAAGGAAACAAAAGACTCAAGGCACACAGCACAAGTCATCAGGTGAGACAAGGCTTCCAAGGGGAAAGGAGGCTCTATGAGCTTCCCACTCACTCCTTGGCTTCTGGAGCTGAGGTTGTACCTTGGGACATAGTTTGCACAAAGACAGTTTGGGTTTTTGTATTGGTGCACTATGAGCAGGTTAAGAAGGTGCCAGCACCTCAGGAGTGAGCAGACCCACATCTGCGGAGTCAGATCTGGAAGATTTTTGACATGGGGCCCCTTTTACTTTAGGCACGGATGGGATTATGATGAGGACATGCTAATGTTTGCTAACCACAACAGAGCTGCCCTGTTCGACACCACACAAACTGATGAGACTGTAAAAATTCCTTGGGGGCTTTATGGAAAATAGATCCTTGTTTTAATTCTGTTCTATGATTAGTTACCGCTTCATACTTTTTATACCCTCAGGGGATACCCACTGATTTACCTCACAGTTCTGCGCAGTTTATAAACCAGAGTTTACTTTCTGTTAGCACAGAGCACTGTTAGCACAGCAATAGCTCTATGCTGTGAGAACTCAAGGCTTTATGTATTAGTGGTGCATACAGAAAGCCTATTTAGAATTTACTATGGCTCACATATTGTCAGATCTTTTTTCCTAGCATTAGATCCACCGAAACATCTGTAAGTTTGCCCCACTAAATAAAAGCGCCTGACTTTTAGAAGAGAATGAAAGCAGCTCTTGTAGGTTCTGTGTTTATAGCGTGTCATATGGTACAGCTTGGTCAGAATATTTTTGAAGTTAATTAGTGTTTAGAGAAGTTCCAAAACAAAACTCAATCCAAGAAAAAAATTCCAAGTAAAAGATTTCTGGTTTGCAAAATATTGTCAGCCCTGCTTCCTTTGAGTAAGGCCGAGCTATGACAAATGGCTTTGTCTGTGTAACTCTAACATAGGGGATTGATTTAATTTTCTTTTTCAGCTGAAATAATTACACTTGTACAGTCTTGGAGGTATGATACTGCCTTATTTCAAGAACAATCAGTCCCATTTGGGAAGAATAAATATTTGCACTACAACTTGTGGGTACAATGCCCCAATCCCCTGTCCATGGAGGAAAATTCCCTGAGCGTTGGATTCCATACTGAAATACCTGTACATCCAAGAAGGCAACTTGAACATGTAACTGCAACCTTGTTCCAGGTGTGTCACATGTCAGCACAGGCTTTAGAAAGCCAAATATCATCAGAGAGAATACTTTGATCTTTCCGTTCCTCAAGTGCAACACTAAGATAAACTAAAGGGAACATCCTAGTGCAGTGTGTTTTGGTAATCAGCCCAGGAACATGGTGTTCCCAGAGATCAGAGGTATAGCTTTCTCTTACTGTCCTTCTCTCATAAATTAATTCCCTTTCTAAGATGAATATTATATGGATTAGATTTTTATCTTCTGATTAACCCCCTGCATAAGTATAGGACACACTGCTTGTGTCCGAATTCCCCAGTTAGACCACAGCTCCCACACACTTCTGTGTCTCTCCTCTAGTGGGGATCTCGGGAATTTCCATTTATCTGAGGAAGGCTAATTTATCATGCATGTGACTCTGGTTCTACTTCACCTGAGGCTCATGACAGCGTTTTTAGGAGACAATGGTCAAGATCTCAATTTGCCTGAAAATGGCAAAGTAAATTTCGAGCTTCTGTGACTGCAGGAAAAAAAATTGAAAATGTGGGATGTTCCTCTACACTGCAGAATCCAGAAATCAAATAAAATACTTTCCTCCTCTTTATGCTTCAGATTTCCCCACCCCCCCTCCCCGTAGCGAGGGGGGAGGTACAGGAATTAACTTAGGCTTTTACTTATCTAGTTTTTTATTCTTTGAGGCTGACAATGAAATTTTGCTAAACTTCCAAGCATTAGTGAAATCAGGGTTATGCTGACTTCGTTTTACCTGAAATAAAGGGCAACTAGTTTCCAAACAGCAGCAGTTACCAACTACTTTGCAACAGTAAGTTAAGGTCAGCATTGCCATGATCTATCTGAAGCAAAGAAAGATCCAAAGTAACTCCTTCCCAGCAGTGCAGTCATGGCAGCCCTAAAGAAAAGGCTGGGGTGAGAACCCTAAAGAAAAGGCTGGGACTGTCAGTCTGAGTAGTGTTCAGTGGATCGGAGGAATTTGCAGTGCATGTGTCAAGCCAACTCCTTGTTATTCTTAGAGGGGTGCAAGCAACTTTCTTTTTCCCTCCTATATGTGGCCCTGCAGCCTAAGGTAAGGGTTTGATGCTGGACAACCAAGGCTATGCATTACTTGTCCAATTGTTAGCTCCTTGCGTGTATCATTTTAGATGGAATTGTTTTTCCCTCCTTTGCTTGCTTTTTTTTTTTTTTTTTTTTTTTTCTTGCATCAGTGGAGAAAAATAGCAGAAGTATGGGAAAATTGGAGCAAGTGGAAAGAGTGAAAACAGCCATTTTCCTGGAATATAATATTATGTCATGGGGGTCGGAAACAAATGAAGCTAAACAATGACAAAAGAGAGTGCCTTTATACATAACATCTCTTCTTATTCCTTTGTGAGCCATAAATTATTTGAAGCTACTAATTTTACCAAAAAAACAATACTTTTTTCTAGCCTCTGGACAACTGGATTAAGTTGGACAACTGTTGAATGATTGGTTTTTTTCTATTATTTTATTTTAACTTTAATTTTAATGCTGCCAGTATATTTAGTATCTGTTTAAGTAAGGCTTGTGTTGCTCAAGAAAGATTGCAACAGACTGTTTTGTGCACCCAAGAAACTGCTGCTCATAGTTAGCAAGAAAGTTGTGAAGGACTGAGAAGGGAACTCGCTGGTCTGTATTTAACTGTACTATTTTGAAAAACACACTTCAAGACTTTAAGAAAGAGTCATTTAGACAGTTTACTAGGGACAAGAAATTCTAAGCTTAAAAAGGTTTCAGATAAAACAAGTCATTCTCAGAGAATCCACTGGGAATTGTTCATTTGAGCTCACCCAAAAAAAAGTACTTTGATGTTATTTACAATGCCACATTCTTGGATTACAAACTCAAGATATTTCTTTAGCAAGGTCTCTTTTTAAAATCAGATTTATTTTCTGAAGAAAAGAGTTCCTTACAAGTATAACAAAGAAGTTACATATGTTTTTATGGAGGGAAAAGGAATTAATGTATCTGAAATGCATATTCACTAGGCAAGCTCAGTTTTTGTATGAAGTGGTAGCTTTCAGAATCACTTCTGATTAATTACTAAAGCCAATGAAATTAGCAGGCCTTCTCACATGTTTCAAATTAAATATACAGTCAAGTGACTGGCTGGATCTGACAGGCCATACTCTCCAGTAGATCCAGGAAAACATTTTTAGCTGACTTTTTTTTTCCCAAGAATAAACATAAAGCCTAGTGAACTGAAGAATTTCAGGAGTTCATTTTTGTTTTACTTTCTTGCTAATTCAAAAAACAAATATTAACCAGATAAAAATGTTTTGGTTTTTTTTTTCTTTTCTTTCTTTTTTTTTTTTTTTTAAGTGGGAGGAGAGTGTGTGTGTAGGAAAAAAATTTTCATTTAGAAATCTTGTTAATTTGTAACTGACATATAAAAAGCAGTGTCTGAAGATTTAATACTTTGGGTCACTGGAACTTTTGTCTAACTTTGTCAGACATTAAATGAAAATTTCCAGACTATTTGGTTCCTACAATTGTTTAGGCAACTCAAAATGGCTTTTCTGCTTCAATTTTACAGAGTAGTCAGGAAATTTGTTGTTTTCCTTTGTCCAACTTTCCTCTTTATCTGGAAAGTCTGTTTTTGAATATTAGGAACTTGATGCTATTTAACAGTGCTAATAATTTAAATGTCTTGGATCTTTTTCAGGTAGCTCAGAGCTTGAAAAAGCAAACTTTTGCACTATTGCAAATAAACTCCAGCTGACTCACCTTCTCCAACTTTAGCATCTGTCACTAACATAAACATTACACAAAAGCATTACACTTTATTTACCTAAGTATCTTCCAGTACCATGAAAGAGACAATAGGTGTTTCTCTGAACTGCAGAGTAGTATCCAAATTCAACATTAGCAACTTCTTCCTCTCAAAAAATAAGGTCATAAGCAACAGTAAAGAATTTACATTATACTTCCTACAGATAATGTTCTTCCCTTACAAGCTCTTTGTGCCTGGCAAGATGCCCCAATCGCCAGCCCGTGAAATTCACAGACACTCATTCCTGCTACCACCAAGTAACATAATTGTTTTATTTTGGCTGAGAAGAGTGATTTTCCAGCTGAACAGCAGTCTGTAGCATTTTACATATACTGGAATGTGCCACATAACAGTGTTAAAAAATAAAATAAAATTAAGCTACTGAAATACTGGCTTGGTACCCACAAATTATAGTAGCTTGTTTTGTTGGTGATTGTACTCTATGGAGAGAAGCAAGAACTCCCCTGATATTTTTGAGACATAAACCTGGAGCAGCTGTTCCCAGATTTTTATTTTTTTTTTTTTTTTTTCACCTAAAACCAGCAAGACACCTACTTCCCTTTCCTTTCTCTCCAGGGTGGTGAGCCCTGGGCATGCTTCCTCACTGGACAAAGGGGAAGTGTCTTTGCACTTCTCCTTCTAGATGGTAGTAAGGTTACATAGCGGTTAACAATGGTGACATGATTACTGTGATGTTAGAGGCCATATGGAAATAGCAGTTAAAGTCAGTTGTCTGCCACTCACATCCTAATACTTTTATCCATTCTCATTTTGCTGAGAATTTTTCTTTGGCCTATTCCTCAAAATAGATTTTAGTGATACTCCCTTAAAACCACAAAGGAACAGTCAGAAAGGGCCAAAAAGAAGGAACTTGCCCCACCCCTGCCATCAGGCCCTGACAAAAGCCAGAAAATGTAGCGAAAACTCAGAGGAAGGAATAAACAGATTACTAAATTCAAACTCTCAGTTCACCTGCTTGAGACTCTTTGCTCATATGAGTTCATCTGTAGCCCATGCAATCTAACTCAATAGCAAGCTTCTTGGCGCAGAGTCCTCGTTTACAGATGTGATTTTGGAAACCAGTGATTCTGTAAAATGCTTGGCTAGCTGAGGAGGACCTTAAAAAAAGCCTGTGATTTTTATGGAGGCTTGAGCATGTGTCTTCTGGAAATCACACTCCTCTAAGAATTCATATTTTCCAGTCTCTCTGTCATTCTGTCAAGCTTCTGGATAGGTTGTGAAGTTTCTTTCAAGAGAAGATTTTGAAACACAGTTAAATTGAGAATGGGAATGTCCTGGGTATAAACAATTCTAGTGGTGGTTTACAAAGCAAGGCTTCTGTCTTTTTTTGTAAGGTGATTGCAAGAACTCCCCCAGAAATCTCATCCTCGATTTCTTTTACTATTTTTCAAATTTTTCAGAATGCCTGCAAAACCTGAGAATTCTGTAGATATTAACTCAAAAACTAGAAAACATAATTACAAAAGACAAAAATAAATTCTGGAAATGATGACCTCACTCACGAATCTGATACTAATCATCTGCAGTAAGAAATAAAATCCTGAGAAGAAAACAAAGTGATGACTGAGAGATAGTTTAAAAACAGCTACAAACAAAAATGTTGTTAAATCAACAGTAACAACCAACCAAAAAGTCCCGCAACCCCAAAAAAGGAAGTAGAGCTAAAACAATCTCTATTCAACATTCTGTTCCACAAGTCTCAGTGGAGCCCTTGGGACTGTGGTCCCCGTATTTCAGTCAGCCTCATCTTTCATGAAAAATTTATTTATAAATTGGAAGATTCATGGAGTTCTTGACTGTTCTTAGCATGCTGGCTTTTGTTCTCACTTTCATGCTTTTACCCAACACCTCAGCAGTTAGATCATCCCTTTGGGACTTGAAAAACCTGAGGTTTTTGCCTCCCTTTGTCCAACAGAATTCTGGCTTAAATGGTCTCTCAAAAAATTTCTGGACAGTGCCTTGGGGAAATCTGGGATGAGAGGAGCCTCTGAATATTTCTGTGGAAACTGTTCCATTTTGAATGAAATAATTAAATACTTGTTAAGCTGTTGGCCTTGAGGTTAGGGAATTTGCCTGGAAGGAGAGATGAATATTTCAGACTACTCTGATTAATAGTTCAGTACTTTATGTTAAACTGAGCAGGGAATAGATCTCTAGCATTCTCCTTCCAAGTAAGCCATAGTTTAAAGTCCCGTTCACACACTTCTTTCTTGGCTTTCTTCTATATGTGCCACCCCAATCTAGGTGAGGCATATGAATACAATACAACTCAAAACTGGATTTTGTGCTCAACATTTCCTGTTGCCTGGCTTTATTGCCTCTCCAAGCACTATGTTAGACTTTGCAAAAATTATTCTTGTGTGCCCAGTTCTCTTCACACAGCCTTGGTAACTAAATGGAGTCTGATTAATTGGGTATTTATAAGTTCCTTCTGTGAATTTCACCTCTAATTGGTTTTTTTCTTATTCTTTATGAAATTCATATACAACGAAAAACAAATATCTGTCAATTGTAGCAGGACATAGAAAGCATTTTATTGTAGCAACATATGTATGCATATTGAAAGCTGTGGGATACCTTCTGCAGGATCTCATTTGGTCTAAACTTAGGAACAAAAGTTGAAATTTAGCTGTATATAATTCTTCATCCTGTTAATGCATGTCAGTCACATTGTTTGAAGTGATTTACATTCAGTAAAACATCCATTAACATTCTTTGTAGATTCTTTCCTGGGGTTTCCCCAATTGCTGAAATAGACCCCACAATACTATCTTCTGCAAGAATTTTTCCAGAGGCAAAGAATTCAGATTGACTTTTCTAGTAAAACTACAAATAGGTTTATCTTCTTTTTTTTTTCTCCCCAAAGGCAAGGAACCAATCGTATCCTCAATGGCTGCAGAATAAAAAGCTACTGAAGATTGTTTTCATGCTTTTTTTAACCCCACAGATCTTGTAAGATGATGGATCCATTTTTCATACTTTTTTTTTTTTAAATAATATATATATTAGATTATATTGAAGTAGCTGACAGTGCTAATGTTAACACTGTCGGTTTAGATGCAGATGTCATGATATGCAAAATCATTCTCCACTAGGTATTCTAAGTATCCAAATGATACATTGGCTGCAAGAAATCTAAACAAACTCTAAATAAAACCTTCCTTTAACAATATTTGATATGGACAAGGCAAAAGGACCTTAGGTGTTTGCAAAATGTTGAACTTGTACCCATCTGACTGAAATGTCCCTGTAGAGCTATTTTGAATTTCCTGGAAAAACAGAGAGGTTATGAGTATGAATTAATATGTTACTTCATTTAGTATCCCATGGGAATGTGATACCTGGGGAACATTAGGCTGAAAACAATAATACTGTCTCTTTCATCCAGTACTATCTAGTTTATAGTGTTCTTTCCAGGTTATGATGTTGAATTTAATTACAATGCAGGAATAAATTACTTGTCAAACAATAAATGTCAAATAATAATTTTTAATTGCTGGTCTTCCTTGCATCTTTGTAAAGCCAGCAGCTTGAGCAATTTGACTCTTGTCCTTGGATATCTAGGAAGTTTCTGTTTACAAAGCGTTTCAGTTCCCCCTCAAAGAAAGGTGCTACATTTCTTGGGTCTAAACAACACTAATTATATCATCATTGTGGTCTCTGTGGGGGATATATCTAGGATGCTGCAAATCTGACAAATGAAGAACTTTGACTGAGAATGAAAGTGGTGACTTGCAACAGATTCTGCCCCATTGTCTGTCTTACCCTGTTTACAAATATTTTTTCAAAATTTGCTAAGAAAGCAAACCAAATAATGTTTCAGTGATGTTCATACTGTGAAAACCAAAGACACAAATTACTTTCATACTTCAAAACAGAGGGGGGAAAAAATCCAAAAAAGCAGATCTAACCTTCCTTTGTCTTTTTTTTTTTTTTTTTTT
>VZRU01004564.1:459549-527434 GCA_013398155.1 Pedionomus torquatus
TTTTTATATTTTCTTCAGTGATTCTTCCAGTTCCCACTGTCTGGTCCTGGTTAATCAGGACTTTGCAGAAGTTTAGTCTTAGACCTGTGCATCGCTAGCAGTTGAAGACTGATTTCCAGAGAAAGGGGTGATCTTCACTTCACCTGGGATAACAATTAAAATTAAAAAAAAAAAAAGTCTAGTTCTTTAACAACATTGTGAATCTGACATGAGCCACTAATTACATAGAAGATTCACAAGCAAGAATAAAGAGATGGTAGATGAGGAGGATGGGTGCAAGACCCAGAACAGGATTACTATGTGTGTCATTATTTTCAAGCTGAAGCCAATTAGACCTTAACATATACCAAATCACATTAAAAAAAAAAATATATCCTTCTGAATGGGAAAAGTTCTCTATAGACAAAACCCAAGAAAAACAGAGTCTCTTGTTACTTAAAGTGTCTTTAGATTTTTGACTGTTGCAGGAGAAATAGAACTGTAGGTTTGGAAGTGAATGTTGAATGCATTGGGCTAACCAGTTATAGAACAAAGCATTTCCAAAAAAATTGCTGAAGCATATGACAGGAATGCTTCATTATGCACATTACTTGTTTTCATACCCTCTTTAAGTGCACACTGAATCTTGGAACAAACCCAGTCAACTGAGAGCAAAGACTTTCACAGCAGTGTACTAATCATCAGTTTCATCTTTTTTTTTTCTAGTTGCTTTTTTTTTTTTTTAAGATTGGGACATTTCTGTCTGCAAGTTGACCTATTCCTTAAGCATATATATGTGTCACTTAAGGATTTAACAGTCAGAGACACTTAGAGACTGTCCAGATCTCTCTTTGACAGTTCAAGAGACAACTTCAAGAGGCTGAAATACTACTGGGATTTTAAATAGCCTGTGCAAAGAGCCTACATTTCTTTAGCTAGTTAAAGTGGTTTGTTTCTACAATTTCATATGCATTGGAAATAAATGTATAGCAAGTAATAATTTAAAGTAACTTTCTGTTATACTGCTGGCATCATCTCCAAAACAGTTGTATGTCTTAATGACATTCCATTTATTTAACTGCTTTTCTCATTAAAAACACTGCCCCGGTGGTACTGATTGCTCAGTGTTTGACTTTAGATTATACAGATCTGCCTGTTGTGAACAGACAAAAACCCAGGTCAGAGCAGCAGCCACAGAGATGGGAAGTTCCCTGATAAGAGTTTATCAGGTCGAGGAACAATATGCATTGCCTGATGTACTTATTATCTAGGAAGTTACTCATCACTGTTAGTTATTCTTACTGAAAATACAAAAATAATTTCCAGAACATCATCCAAAAAACTGTGTCCTTCAACTAACAGTGGGTCCAGCATTATTAAAATGGCCATGCATGATTCTGCACATAGAGTTTTTTTTTTTTAAATTAAATTAAACACAAATTGTTGAAGTCTTTTAAATTTCTTTTCGTTTCATTTAATTTCATTTAGCTGGAAAGCAGATTTTACCAGTGCGTTGAATAGGTTTGTTACAACACAGTCCCGATCTATTTGCTTTGAGACCCTAAGTCCTTGTTCTTTCCTCTCTTCATAGAGCTGGCCTAACTGAGGCTTTGTGTTTTGAGTGCAGGCCCCAGATCAAAGAAAGAGCAGAAAAAATATTATAGTTTTCTTATACACCCAGAATGAGGAAGCTGTTTGCATTTCAGCTCTTCCCTGACTAAAATTTGGTGTTTGTCTTTGCGATAAAGATCTTAGGCACAAACAAAAATCCCCAGACTGTGAAAGGCTTTTTAGGGTACTCTTCCCGACTTGTGCCAAAGGATGGTGAGAATGTGAAGGTCCCATGGTGCTCAGGAGCTCTCCGAAATCCTGCAGTTGTGGTGCCAACGAAGAACCATAGAATCATAGAGTGGTTAGAGTTGGAAGGGACCTTAAAGATCATCGAGTTCCAAGCCCCCTGCCATGGGCAGGGACACCTCCCGCTAGAGCAGGTTGCTCAAAGCTGCACCCAACCTGGTCTTGAACACCTCCAGGGATAGGGCAGCCACAGCTTCTCTGGGCAACCTGTTTCAGTGTCTCACCACCCTCGCAGTAAAGAATTTCTTTCTGATATCTAATATAAATCTCCCCTCTTTCAACTTAAAACCATTACCTCTTGTCCTATGATTACAATCCCTGGTAGAGTCCTCTTCAGCTCTCCTGCAGGCTGCCTTTATGTACTGGAAGGCAGTTATAAGTTCTCCCCAGAGCCTTCTCTTCTCCAGGCTGAACCATCCCAACTCTCTCAGCCTGTCTTCTATGAAGAGGTGCTCCAGCCCTCTGAGAATTTTGTGGCCCGATCTGCTTGAGTCCCAGGAGGAGGACCCTTAAGGGTGGTTTAGGAGGACAACATAGATCCAGTTATGCTCCAAGAGTAGCTGCCAGGTAGAAATGCCCCTCCAGGATATGTGTGCAAGGCTTTATCTGTGAAAGGTCCCGTGTGCTCTCCATTTGCAATCAGAACCTTGTTGCCCTATGTGAGAAACCAACAGAAAACCAAGACGTCTCAATCTAACACTGGGATCTAACAACCTGAGGCTTGGTGGGGAGAAGAGGTGCTGCCAGACCTCCAAGGCACTCTGAGCATGTCAAAATGGCACCCCAACTCTCTGGGTCTCTGCTGCATTTTGCAAGATGGGCATCCTGAGGTTGGTATGCTTAGCAGAGTGTATCTATCCACAGAGCACACACGATGTGTCCTGTTTCTTATGTTCTTGCTTCACAAGGCTCTGCTTTGTTGCTTATGACTAGACGCTATGTGACACAAAATCATAACTTCACATACTCTCAGTTAAATTGACTAATGCTGATACAAGGAAATTCAAGGAGCTGATCAAGAAGTAGAGTTACAGATTAATGACTCATTTTCTGACTTTATTCTGTTCTTGGACCACTCTGTGTAAAGATCAGAGTCAAAATACGGTTCAACAGGTTGCCATTCGGTCTCAGTGATCTGCGGACCATGAAGACATGAGTAACACACTGAGATTGGAGTGGTATAATAATACAAACATTTCAGTGATCTACCAGGTGTTGCCTGAAGGCACCAGCTTTCAGGCAAGACCTCCAGCACTTTATCTGAACTCTAGTGTTTTGTAGATAAATGATCACACTGCACCTTTGAAAAGAGCACAGGGACAAGACCAGGTTTCTAACTAACATTCACTTTCTTAACACATAATATAACATGCAGGGCTGTTACTGACTGAAGCTTGGCTGTTAATGTTTGCCTACATAGTCACTGTATTTACCAGCACCTAATTAATCTGAAAGCAGTCTTCAGGATTTTCTGAGAGATGTTAAATAAAACTAAATTACATTTTTTCATTCTGTCTCACTTATAAATCTCTATAAACATAAACTAAGCCAGTGTGTGCAGTTTGAACATGAGCTTTGCTTCTGAGTACTTTTAAATGAGAGGTTTTTTTGCATGCTTATTTAGATGCAGTATAATTTCTGCTTTGGTATTAATGACATACTCAAAGGGACTGGAAGTTTTGCAAAAAGTTTCAGCCCTGTATATGAGTAAGTAACACAACTCTCAGGTGTGATTCTTTCCTGAATGCATGCATCTGTATGTAAAATAAAGGCCAAGCCGGCAGCAGAGCTTTCCATCCATGCTAGCATTTCCATTCCCCTTTGTTATCATCAGACACAAATGTCACTACTTTAAGCAGCAGTGCTTTAATTCCTCTGGAGCCTGTAGGCTGTTCCCTGCAGAATGCAGTCTCATGTTAAGACTTAGTTATTTTGAGAGTTTGGAGAACAAAAAGATCTTGACAGCAAGATAAGCATGAGCTCAGGGAACCAGGGGTCTCAGTCCAAGTCACTTTCCTTTGCTGATTAGTGATTTGGTGAAAACCGGATTTAATTCCTATGTTTTATTTGTATTATCTTTGCAATATTTGACACAGACGAATCTTTGAATGCAAAGTCGAATAATGAGGCCTATGTGCTGAGTTAAAAGTTTGCTGGGAAAATTAATATAAATTAATAAGGCAAACCGCAGTATTCTACAGAAAGGAGTAAGGGGTGGTATTTTGAGAATGAGATGTGTTTGCTATTTACCTAACCATTCATCACAGGGATGATTTCACTTTGGTTGGTGTTTTCCCTAACCAGAACTTTCATTTTCCTGAAGGAAAATCCAGGTTATGCAAATCACATATATATGCATAATGTACAGAATGGTCATTAACGGCAAATCTAACTTGTGCCAAATTTTGTGTATTTGTAGATTTAAACTTTTTTTTTTTTAACATTGCATACATTTTGTTCATAACAGAAGAAGAAAAAAAATAATGAAGGTAACATTCAGTATTGATATAAAACATCAGACAAGCTCAGACTTTTCAATGTGAAAATGAACTGGTTGGAGAGTATCACTACTCAATTAGTATTTGTTTCCAAAATGTACAAGCAATAAAGAAAATAATGCCAACTGCACCTACAGTCTGTCTCAGGTTATTTTTGGTAGTTGCATAAAGATTTAAAAAATGAACAAGAAGATGAACTTATAGTATATTTATTGATTTTCCTGGAAAACAGGATATATGTGTAGATTATAAAATAGAAATAATAAATAGCAGTATGTTATCAAATATAGTGTCTTATTTCAGTGTACAAATAGGTAGAAATACCTGAGAAATTGTTTATAAAAGTTGCTAACTTTTCAGCATGGTGACTTGCTATGTGAGAAATGTTCAAAGTAACAAAATTCTTAAAGAGATCAAAAAAGAACAAAGAGATTCTGTAGAAACAATGGACCAAATGTATCTCAAGGATAACCCCACTGAGATCAGTGGAATTGCACTAGGGATATATTTGGCCCAGTGACTCCAGAAGTGATGTTAATGAGGACCCTTAACACTACTGCTAGAGAAATCTCTATTTAAATCATGCTGTGGCAGTTCATGTGAAAAAGTAAATGGGACCTTCGCACGAACTGCACAGCATGTGAGTGTGAATCAACAGGCTATAATAAATTGGTTTGGTTTCCTTCCCCAGACTCAGGCAAACATATTATATTGTAGCATGTGAGATGTTATAATGAAGGTTAAGTCATTATTCCAGTATTTTTTAAAAAGGCTGATTGTCTTCAAAAAGGCCTGATGTTGAAAAATATTTCTTAGTTGTTACAAAAAAAAGAGAATCTGTAGGTTAAATTTAATGAGTGATAAATCCCTATTAAAAGTCCCTGTTTGTTTAAAACTTGATCTAGTAGATGTCAATAAGCTCTGGATGAGGAAATGTTTTGTGAAATAAAGGCCTAATTTTTTCCAAAGGAAAGCAAACCTGAATGCCCGAATGGGTTTCTAACAAAATTTTACTTTCTGAAAGAAAGAAAAAATGACTTTAAAACTGTCAAGGAATGTAGTACGTGACATCATATGACATGATATATCCCAAAGCTACTTAAAACCACAGAACTTGAACTACCAGAGAAAGGAATGACCTTTTCATCTTATGAAGCTGATCTTTAAAATTAAAAAAAAAAAAAAAAAAAGGAAAAGTAAGACAAAATCAAGATAATTTTTAACTTAGGGTAAAGTGCTCACAAATAACAGAAGCTTATGCCACCTGGATTGCTTCAGACAGAATGCAGCTCTTCTCTAAAGCTGTTCACCAGCAGATTTGAAGACACTTTACATTTGCTGTTCCTCGGGATAAAGGGGGAAACTGAGCTGCAGAGAGCTCAGGTTGGCAGCATCCCTGAGATGGGGGACAGTGGTGAAGTTGGGATCTTCTTGTACCCATTGACATGAGAGGCAGAATCTAGCAGCAATATTCCCACCCCAGGTCACCTACATAAAATATGATTGATCCTGCAAGCTCTTCTCTGTTAGCAGACTCTGCGGTTCCTAATCTAGTGTCTGTTTGCAGTGAATTGTTCAAATTTTGTAAAAGAAACCCCAAAACCAAACCCCCCCAGCAGTCTGTGGGCATGTGAAAGAGATATAAGGTGTAGTGCCTGGGTACCAGGTTGAACCCTCTGCACTGGACTTGGTGACCCTGGGTGTGACTTGCAGTCCTCTCACCCTATGAACTCTGATTTCATTGCAGAGATCATTGAAAAGGAGACGCAGCATTTCACAGATTTCATCTAGCACATTCAAAATGATCGTGTTCTGACATTTCAACTGTTGAAAAGAGACAGAATTTACTACCTCACATGAAAAACACCAGAAGGCTAAAATGCATAGCGAAGTAAAGCCACAATATGAGACAGATGAAATCATTTAGATAATATGAGACAAGACTCAACCTTCATCTGAACTTCAAATTGGAACTGAATTAAACCTCTCGTTGGAGGAAGATAAAAAGTTAGCCATTTTTTTTCTCTTCCTCTTCTCCTTTTTACTTAAGAGAATACTATTGACGTGCCGGCTGAGATGTCAGGGGGAGCAGTTACTGCTGCTGGTACAGCTTCCTGAGCCATACTGAGCCCGGCACGCAGCCTCTCTTGCCTCACTTCCCAGTCACAGTCTGGTGTTCCTCCTCCCTCTCTTTGCTGTCTGATGTATAAACTTCAAACACAAAATTTAGAGCAAGAACTACCTTTTATTATGTGATTACACAGTACCTAAGGTCCTTCTCTCAACCATTGTGTTCAATGTGTTTGCAGTACAAATGATGTTGATGAAAATATTTTTCCCTGCATGTCTCCCAATGTCACCAAGATGGATGAATATTTTTGATTGAGATATAGCCTTCATGTGCTATCTCTTTGGTTTAACATTCTGAATATAACTCATTTGAATTTAAAACGTGCTAGGAGAAGAGACAGAAACATTGCATTCAATTTTGCCTGCACAGAAAGAACCCTGTGATATTGCCATGCCTTCATTCAAAAGCTAGAAGCAAGCAAAGGCATTGACTACATTTTAATCCATACTTCATGGTAAGAAATGATTATACTTCTATGTATAATTTCCTTCTATATTGTTACAATAATGCTTTGGATTTTTGTATTAATCCTGTGGGTTATGAATGTTCCACAAAATATAATGGAAAATATTTTTATAGAAGAAAACATTATGCAACCCAGCATGATCCCATTCTACATCATTTGTTCTAGGGTTATTCAGAAATGTTAATTTCTCTATCTGGATTTCATAAATGGCTCAAACACCCCCGATTCAGCATAAAAATAACTTATGTTTGATGGAAACTCTCTTTTGGGTCCTTTAACTGGTATTTCTAAATTGGCCATTTTGGTTCTGTGTTCTGTTGTCATGTATGGCAAAGAAAGGAGCTGGCAAACCACCTTAGCTATTCCCACAAGGATTCATTTGTGAGACAGTCTTTGGCCAAAACCAACAATCTTTGCCATAGCTCAGGCTATTAGAAAAACTGCGACCTTAGAAACTGGTCGTTAATAGATTTCTTCAAAGGAAAAAAATACAAGGTCAAGCTTCTTAGTCATTTCATCGGTGCTTAAGTGATCTCTTCATCTTTCCTTTCCACTGCCAGTGTTCCATTTTATCTCCCACCTCTCAGGCTCTTCAGAAAATCCTTGTACTCATACCTTCTCTTCTTATCTCATTTGACAGATACTAACCTGGTCAATAAATGTAAGAATTGGTACAATAACATCACAATACTTTCCAGTCACTAGATTTGTTATTGTTAAGCAAAGTTATTCATATGGCAGAAGGGAAGCAAATCCAAGTAAACATATCACCTCACAGAACTTACACCTTTCCCAGGCTCCTCAAAGTAGAAAGAAGTAAAGAAAAAGGCTAGCAAACTACCCAGCACTTTTAAGGGATGTTACCATATTACAGTCACACCTGTTGAACCCCAATTCTGTTCTCTCTTCCTGAATAAAAAATATCCAAATGCAGAGGCAGAATGAAGCCAGGTACAGATACTGAGACTTGATTTTAGAAGAAATGAAGTGATATTTTGCACCTCCATCTGTATCTTTCAGAGCAAAACAAAATATGCAAGGAGTTTGAAAATCGGCCTGAATATCACTATAAAAAATCAGCCCTTGGGGCATTGCTGAAACTGAGCAGATAAGATACAGAAGATCCATTCTGCTTAGAATTCAATGAGCAAAAAGATGATCTAACAGCACTCTTCATATACTCACATGATATAAATATGAGTAAGTTGCATTTTCCAGAGTCCTACAAAAAAAAACCAACCAGAAGTTTCATTGAAGGCTACCTGGAATAAGTAGTTAAAAACCTAGTGTTAAAAAGGTAAAAAAAGCAGAGAATGCTAAAGAAAAAAAGAAAGCCTGGTTTCAGGATCTTCCATAATTAGCATGCCCAATGTGACACAGTGTTGTCTCTGCTTGCCTGTGAAGTATTTATAGACTTTAACAGGTGCTACAGGTCTTTTGCTGTTGTGTTGAACATTTTTTTGAATGTTACCACAATTCAAATACAAGTAGCTATTACAATAACAAAGCATTTGAATGACTAACATGGTTACAATTATCAGACTAGAAGATAATTACAGAATTATTCAAATGTTGTACTACATTTCCATGCTTCATGGAACAGTATTAAAAAATGTTCCCAGCACCCTGGCAAGGTACACTGCTAAGTTTATGTCATGTCAGTCAGTATATAGTTAAATACTAATTTGAAAATCTATCAAAAAATGACTGTAAATTGAGTAGGTCAGTCACAATCAGTCATAGAAAGGCAATAGAATATAGCTTTTCTCTATCATTTAGGAAGGGAAGCATATAAATCACTGTATCATAGCATCTAAAACATTACAGAACCATCTCAGCTGTAACAGTAGGCTAAAGGGAAATATTTATGTTAATTCTAATTATTCTTATTATGGATATTCAACTTTGGTATTTTTATTTCCTTAGAACCACACCCCCAAATGATTAAATTACAAATTTCTGTTCTTATATAATAATTTCACCTTACTGTTGTTACTACAATGTCAGCTCTCATTCTTGGTTTCTTCTTCAGTTCGTAGGCAGTTATGGGAAATTAGTCCTCAGCTGTTACAAGAGTTTTCCCAGTGCAGTTGAAAAAGTGCACTGAAATAGTTTCTACTGGAGTAACATTAGGGAGAATATTTTCATTTCAGCTTCTACTACATTCTATGCTATATTTTCTTTAATTTTTATTTCTCAGTGGGGCACTTTGTTGCTCTGAAGCTTCACTCACAAAAGAAGAAACATGCTTTAACTTCTGGAGACCTAGCAGGACACTACAATACCCTGTAAAATTAGATAGCAGCATTCATAAAAGAAGATAAGAGTTGATAAAGGAGAAAAACCAACAAACCGGAAACCCAGTCCCAGAACAGGACAGAAGCTGATCTACTCTGGAATATTACAAGAAAAATGAATAAAGGAGAAATTAGAAAAAAATTATTGCCCAGCTTATCCCAAAATGGTTGAGCTTGGAAGGTACCTTGGGAGATCAACTACTCCAATCTCCTGCTAAAGGCAAAGTCAGTGAGAGTGTGTTGGCCAGGATATTGTCCTGTTGAGTTTGAATGCTGCCAGGGACAGACTCCATCATCTCACTGTGCAGCTTGTTACAGTGTTTGATCACCTTTGTAGTAAAAAATGCTTTTCCTTACATTTTCTTCATGGAACCTCTTTTGTTTCAATTTGTGCCCCAAGACGTTTGTCTTTTCAATGCATAACACTGAGAAGGGCTTGAATTTGTTTTCTTTACACTCAGACAAGCTAGTCCTTTAACCATCTTCCTCTCCCTTTGCTAGACTCACTGTAAAGGTTTCTTACTCAAATATACTTTGCTTCTGAATATTACCTATATTTATAAATATATTGTATACCTTTTAAAAACTACCACACATTCCCTTTAGGGGTAATATACTAGAGAATGCTAGAATTAGATATGCTTGCACAACATTCAGTCCAGGTGGTATATCTATTAGGACTTTAAACCTATTTTGGGAGAGAGAGGGCCACAACTGTTCACAGCATCCCTATGAGGCAATGTAGCATCACTACTCCTGTTATACCAACAGCCTTTGCCCTGAATTTTAGAGAACTTTGCATTTAATTGCACTTTAAATGCCCTCACTGACTTTGGTTGCAGCTGCCAGTGCTCAGCACATTTGAAAATCCAGGCTTCGAGGGTTGCAGACTGGCTTGTCCAACACAATTAGCTTGATCATAAAGCACAATGTTTTTATCTAGTGAGATAACAGTTTGGAACAAGGGAAATTCCTATTCGGTGGAATCTTTATGGTTACAGCTCCCCCGCATAACTGTCCTTTCTACACTCCTTCATTTCTTAACCACTGTGTGAGATATACAGCTTGTGGTAATGAAATATGAAATGCATTTATTTTACTGAGAAAGTATCTCACTTGAAATGTGAGGTCTTTGGTTTGAAAATAAACATGATTCAGGGCTCAGCTGTGGAAGTGTATTTGCTGCTCCAATAGCCTGGTCGCACTATCTTTGCTCAGTCAGCTCTTTCACACAGCGTTAGCCTGATCTTACACTTTCCCTGTGACAAGTTTCCAGAAGTAAGTGTGAAAAGGCAGATCACTTTCCACTACTCACAGGAAATGAATTGACCCTTCTGTTGTCGGTTGGATGATACATGAGCTGTATCCCATGCAGAAGCCAAAGCTAGTGCAGACTTGTTCTCATTAAACAAAGCTAAATATTGGAAGCACATTTAAACTGCAGTGTAGGAGCTGCATAGGCTCCAGCTGAACTTCCAGAATTAATTCTGTTGGCTTTAAGCTATTCAGCCTTAAGGCTGAGATGCTAGATGATACCACTTACAGGCTTCACCTCTAATTCATAAAAAAGAGAAGGGGGGTGAAGCTAAACTAGTCATAAACTACACTTGCTTCTTCCTAATCTTGAGGCATCTCAGGGTTTTAATGGCCTAATGTAACGTAACAGATCTAGAGATCCTTATCCTACTTGCCCATTTTCATGAAGCTTTATGCCTTTCTGTCTATTCAGAAAGTCCCTGGTCCATCACACTGACTCTGCCATGGGCTTTGCACCCCTGCTTCCACCGTGCTGGGCAAACTGTGGATTTCTCTCATTTAGCTGTAGCCTGCTCTTTTATCCTCATCTCCTGAAGAGCAGGACAGGGAGAGAAATCTACCCCATGAGGCTCAGGACCTGTTGTTTGAGAGGCTGTGTCGTGTCTTTCCTCATTGTCACAGCTGAAATCCAGACCAAAGTAATGTGCTTCCAACACATCTTTCTGGAGAGGGAATGAGAGGAAGTGGAAAGTAGTTTTCATACTGCTCCATGGATGACATGCCTCAGGAAGCATTTCCTTGCCCTCCCAGGCACATGGTGAAAGGCCATCCCCATCCTCATCTGGGCACTTCTTGTGCTGCTCTGCTCAAGTTGTGCCTAGGGACAGTATATTAATAGGTCACCCTTCTGTGTATGTTTAATTTTTGAGGCTGATGACCCAAACATGATATGAGCACTGACAGACATTGTAATTGTATAAACTTGGGTTGGGGGGGGGCGGGGGAATTAAATAATCATAACAAAATCAATTGTCAAGAATAATAAGATTTTCCTTTTAGTGAAATAATAATGTCATTAATTATTAAAAGAGAAAAAATAACAATGAATCATCGAGGCTAAAAGTAAATGAGCCTGGAGACTGCAATTCCTTCTTATATAGGAGTGCCCTCTGCAGTCTGGTTCCTGGGGATCGATGCTGTGCCAGTTCATGCTTGTGCCAGAGGAAATCAGGAATAACTTGGTCAAAGCTAGTGCAGCAAATCAAGATGTGGAGTCATAATGAACACCTGGAGTAAGAGATTCACAGTACTAATATACCATTCCCTAGGCTAAATGCTAACCCTTTTTCTCTGACTGACAAGCTGAAAGACCTGTGCACACTTTAGTGGTGGTTTTTCAGATGTAAATGCTGCAGCTGAGAAGTAACAACTTTTATCGTTACTGCTTAGACACGGGGCATTTTATCCAGTGTTTTAAAGCTTAGCAGAAACTGTAAAGTGATCTTCAGGAATGTTCTTCAAAGGGGACATTGTCTGTGTCCTTTCAAGATTTTAAGCTCTAAAGCTGGTCACATGCTGCCATAATATTTTAATGTCATTCCTAGCTGGCAGGTAGCAACTTGCTTTTCATCAGTGCCTTATGTAAGTAACTCAAGCATTAAGATGTGACCTCATTTATAAACACACATATTTCTTTATCAACTGCAAACTTCACAGAAGCATAATTTCTGCTTGTATGATGCTTCACAAAAATTACTGTTTTTAATTAAAGAAAAAAGTGTGTGCAAATGAATAGTTAATTTTGGAGGGAGAAAAACTGTAAGCCTCTCAAAGTTTATACCGCCTCCAATTACTTTTCATGCTTGACTATGTGGCAGGGAATACTTCATTATACCAGGTCACCAACTTTGACATCTCTAACCTCACAATAATAGTCCTTTTTGTAATGTACCAAAATTGAAAATCAGTTTAGTTTATGTTCTCACTAGGTTCATGGCTCCAGTGCCTAATATATTGCTGACTTGTATACCAGCATTACTCCCTAGTGAGGAATATTAAATAGCCACAGCATATATTAGAACGGGTGAAAAGGTCCAACTCAAGTCTGCTGTATAGTTCACATTCGTTAGTGCTTTAAAAACTCAGTAAGTTGCATAATGTTTCCACTTACCCGTGAAATTGTGGTATGATTCATATCATAGGCATCTTTAAATTATTTGTAGTCCACTATTTAAGTATGTATTCCACATAAATAAATACTTCCTGGGTTTGTATACACGACTTGTGCTAGTCAGTATCATAAAAGAGGCACAATAGTGCCTGACCTTTATTACTGTGGCAAGAAGTTCATACATCTAATGAAAAAAAACCCAAACGGTCGACAGGAATGGTGTAATACAAAGCACCTCTGTTGGGAAAGGCCTTTTTGGAGCTTATCAAAATGTGAATGCTATTTCCCTCCATCGAAAAATCCAGTTCTTTCCACTCCCAGTATTCTGAATAACTTCTAAAAAGTTCATGGACTGTTGTTAAAATGAACATTAATGTTAACATTGTTAAAATTAATGTACATGGGATGCAGTGTTTGGCTGCTGCTGGCTGGGTTGCTCCTTGATGATGCTAGGTACCTAGTTCTGTGTGTGAAACAGATTGGACTAGAGCCCCAAGTCCCCAGGGGGACTTACTGCCTTCATTAGGATATTGGTTTGTTGCGGGCTTTTTAGTATGGAGCAATTTTGCAAAAAAGAAGATAATTATAGCTTTCTGAAAGCTGAAGGATGATGGTTGTTCAGGAACCCCCTTGTTCTTTACCCCACCATGCTATGTCTCCAATGTGTGGCAAATTATTTGCAAGAAATCTGAGGATGCAAAGTTGATGAGAATAAAAGAAAAGCTGCAATATATACAATAGACAGGCTCAGTCAACAGTCTTCTGAACTAATCTGGCCTGTAGCTTTGGGCTGTTCCTGAGAAATCCTTTGGGAATCACTGCTTCTTCCTGTCAAATTTTTGGGAGGGCCAAATGAAGTTTCACTGAACTACCACCAGTCAGAAAATTGAGTAGCTACCATGTTCTCCTCTCAGGACTTTAACTGACTTTCTGGAGCAAAGCATGTCATTAACACTCCTTGTTTCATGTCTGTGCAATCATAGCCACTGCTGGCAAATCTGTGTGTGCACCTAGCCTGCAACTGTAAAATACGAAAAATGGTGTGAAGCACAGTGAAGCACGCACACCTTTTCTTTTATAAAGAGATACAAGACACAGAACTGTCCAATATCAGGCTCTTGCAAAGCACAGTCCAGATTCACTGGCTCATTGTGTGTGTATTTGTTACGGATGACACCATTACACCATGGGACTTAGTGAATTCTCCATGTAGAGCTAAGTAATAGAACACCACTGCTGTGATGGCACCCGTTGCACAAGCTATGTGCTCCATGTCACACCGTTCTGCACAACAGCCAGTGAGGATCCTCTGAGGGCTGTCTATAGGCAGACTGGGATCCTACACAGGGCGTTATCTTCCACAGAGCACAGGTGGGACACTGTGCCTGGTGGAGTTCTTGGTCCTGTCAGCCAAGCACCAGTCAAGATCTGCTGTTGTGACTGCACAAGTGTGTGAAGGAAGGTCTGTGTTGGGCGGGAACTGCTGGCTGCTGGGGTGTCTGACCACCTGCAGAGTGGTGAGACAGCTGCAGAAGGGGATGAAGGAAAGGACCCTGCCTTTACCTCCGACACCCCCTTCTCCAGTCCTAAATCCTTGCCAATTCCTAACCCAGATTGCTCAACAGTGGTGCTTTCATCACGCTTTTGGTATCAATACACTGTACGATTCATGTGGTATTTTTCATCCCTAATGTGGGTGTGATTAGTTCTTTTAAAGTCATTGGGACCCTTAGCATAAGTGAAAACACAAACTATCAGATCACAACCTTTCAATTAGCAGTATGTTGTTATAAGCTTGGTAAAGGAATTACTGAGTGAAATTGTACAAGCTGATTTATATGAGTCAGATACTCATAATGAGACTCTGATTGCAACAGACTTGGCCTCAATGCCTATGAATCTGTAGGAGTCCCAACTAAATAAGAAAATAAGGTCTTTTTTAGTTCTAATTTCTCTGATATCTTCTCAAAAGTACCTATGCTTAAAGAAAAGGTACTTTCTGAAAAAAAAAAGGTTTGCATAATGTGGGTTTTTTCTTTGCGCAATAAAGTTTCCTCCTGTTGTCTCTTAAATATTTTGCCTCTTGTTTCCAAAAGGTGGAAAGTAAATCAACAGACAATCCATATATGCTGCTATTTCGTTTTACCATAATGATGGTGGACATTTTCAACTTCTCTCAAAAACAATAAAATAATTGTTGGAGCTTATTATTCATGTAAAAAAAAATGTTCTTTCACTGAAACAGACACCCTAATTTGTCATATTGATATGGACATTTATATTAATATAAACTGCATCATGTTAATGAATTTTGATTCCAGGGTAAATCCACTGTTTCTTTTACTATCTGCACTTCCCCCCCCCTCAAAAAAATATTTGTTTTCCCTTTCCTCTGTACTCCATGCCAAATCACCCAAAGGATGTATAATCCATTAACATGCATATGGGTCTCAACTGTGCAAAAGAAGTTCCCTGTTACGCAGACAGACATGTCAACTCAAATAATGTAACTAAATGTCCTCCATGACATTGTGTAGTCAAATTCTGAAGTCCTAGAGCACGTTCCTCAGGAAGTGTCCTGCATAGATGCCCTTGTTCACTATGGCTGTGCCTAATTGCATTTACCTCACAGCCTGATTGCTTCTCACCTTCTGATCTGATGGCGTGCAGCTCTGGCCTCGCCTCTTTCATGGGAAAGTATGTTAACTCTTCCCATGGAAAAAATTGCTACTTGGTACAAGTATTCTAACCTAATTCTGACTTCCCTACTCATCTGTCAGAATAATTTATTTGAAAACTATTATGTTCTTGGTCAGCAAGGTGAGGGTATGGTCCTCTTTCTCTCCTTTTTCCCCTCCAAAAACTTACAGATAATACAAAGACTTACAGACTTACTTGTCTGTAAAACTTACAGACAAGAGAGAAGAAACAATACACTAACTCTGCATGGGCACAGCAGTTGCCTATAAACAACACTTATACTGGTTCGGGATATATGACATGGCAGGCAGAAATGTTCAGATAAAACTATAAACAAACAATCAAAATCATTATTGCAATTTGAGAATCAGCTAGAGAGTACTTGGACATAAATCACTTAGTGTGAGCAGAAACACAAAGGAAGTATCGCTGAAATGTTGGCTGGCAGCCATCTTAAAAAAGGTCAGCTTTTTTTTCTTTAGGTGAACCATATGTAAAAACACAACACTTCTGGCTAACATCTTTTTTTCCCCTGAAGATTGCAATATTTTCAGTCAACACTGTGGTTTTTCTGCACATTAGAATGTGTATTTATGAGATAGATAACAGCTCAAATCCTCATTACTCTTCATAATTTCACTATTATAGCTGCCTTACGTGACTTTCCCAGCCTCAACATTACACTAATCTGCCAGTGAAGGAGTCCCCTGTCACTATGGAGCCCTCTGAGCATTCTTGTAAGGATGTTTTGGGGAGGAGATAGGCCTGGCTGAGGGGCAGAATTGCTTCCCACCAGCCTTAGGCTTTGGGGACCGTGAGAAGGAGAGTTAATCAAAAAGCTGCCACCAAAACCCCTGGCTGGCTCCAGGTTTGTCACCTGTATTGCACTGTGTGCACAGTGGCCACTCAAATGGTTGGGCTCAGATCTGCTCTGCTGCAAGAGCTGCAGAAGCAGGATCGTTCAACGAAACATGTTAGTTTGCAGAGCTCTGTGAAGATCACAGTTGTGTTGTTCTGTCGGCCTAGGGTGCAACAGAGGGTTTTTTAAAGGAGCAGCCTAGGTCCTCCATTGTGCTGGTCACTCAGGGTCACCCCCAGGAAACTCCAGGGGAAGCGAAGGGCAAACAGGGGGAGAGAGGGCAGTGTCTGGGTCACTCCCAGCATGGAGGTATTGGACCTAAACTGTCCACCCTGTAGAGCAATTAGAAATGCTGTTCCAGTAGCTCAAGGATATTTTTCTGTGATTAGCACTCTTTTCTCTGGTCCCTCTGCTTCAAAGGGACAGAGAGCAAAGCTTTTTCCTCTCATCTATCCACCCTTCTCCTGGTGTTACTGAACAGGCAAGGTCCCTTAGGGGGGGCTATCCCCAAACAAGGCAGGGAAATAGGGACATAGCTCCTAGCCCAGATTGGAGGAGAGGATGAGCCCCAGTGCCCTCTTTAGTGCTGGATGGCAAAGTTCCCTGCAGCTTTCAGCTGTGTCTAATATGCACAGTCCGGCTGTATGACTAGTTTGCAGAAGGTGGGATTTTTGCCTTCATATGTTCCTGTAATACACTCAGTACCCCACAGCAGAATGACGCAGGGTCCAAGAAAGGGCAGCATTTGTTAAAATTAATGCTAAACTACAAAAAAGTCCCCTTTCTAAGAATGTGGGTATTCTTGACATTTCTTTTAAGCAAACTGCATGTACACTGAACAATGTTCAGAGTCCTGCTGAGGCTTCAGTAACTTAATTATGCTTTATTCTCTTTCTAACCCACCCACACACATGTTTTACCAATTTAAACTTTTTATAGATCCTCCTAAAGTCTTTTCTGCTGTGCTTTGCTCTTAACATCACACTTGCTTTGTTTTTTCTTGCTTCAATCCTCGTTTGAGTACAGAGTGCCTTCTTAAGTCTGCATAATACTTTACAGGACAGTCCATACCTCAGTGTGAAGCAGAGCTACAAGAAGGAACAAGAAAGGAAAAACAAATGGAGTTTACCTTGTACCACAGCTCTGCCTGGCTCTTCTGTAGAAAATAAACACCACTGATTTAGAACCTTTGATCCTTGTATGTCAATAAATTACTGGAAGTAGACATTAAAGACACTAATGGAGTCATTCACTAATGAAACCTAAAGCACTTATAAATTAAGTAACTTGCCACAAAGTGCTAACTGCACAATTAGGTCCAGGCATACACTTCTGCAACTGTAAAGAGGGAGTCTTGCTTACAGATCAAGGCCATATTCTCTGTGTTGAATGGTGGTTAAATACATATACTAATATATTTATATAATATATAAGTATATTTAAAATGAAGCACCTAAAAAGTTATAGCAACTTACCTTTCAAATGAGGAATAATTAGAAACATTTTGAGCTCAATTACTTTCAGCTGCAAGACACCAGCTGGTTCCAGTGGGCTCTGTATGACTGAAAGCCTCTACAGTGTTTTGCAAGACAAAGTTCAGATTCATGCTAAGCTAATATATTAGCTCATCTTTGACACCTTGTTCCTCAGATAAAACTCTCTTTTGTATTTGAGTAGTACAACAGATTCCTCATCAACTGAAAAGCATATTCCCTAGCAAAGGACTGAATTTCAGGACTTAAAACTTGAAGTCTTAGAAAGAAAAAGAAAATGACAGACTTTCTCAGTTGATAATTGTCACCTTCTGTAAGATGTACTGAGTTGAGTTGATTATAAAAGGAATAAGTTTTCTTAAAAAATGAAAATGGTCTCCTGAAGAAAGATGTTTTTCAGATCTAAAGCATTCATCAGTGACCTGGCTGAGGGGATCAAGTGTATCCTCAGCAAGTTTGCTGATGACACCAAACTCCACAGGGCTGTGCCACCGTCCAGTGTGACCTGGACAGGCTGGAGAGCCGGGTAGAGAGGAATCTGTTTAGGGTCCTGCACCTGGGGATGAAGAATGCCAGACACCAGTACAGGTTAGGTGCAGACCTGCTGGATAGCATTTCTGAGGAGAAGGATCTGGGGGTCCTGGTAGATAGTAAACTATCCATGAGCCAGCAATGTGCCCTTGTCACCAAGAAGGCCAATGGAGTTCTGGGCTGCATAGGAAAGAGTATGGCCAGTAGGTCGAGGGAGATCATTCTCTCCCTCTACTCTGCACTGGTGAGGCCAAAACTAGAATATTGCATCCGGTTCCGGGCTCCCCAGCTCAAGAGAGACAGGGAACTACTGGAGAGAGTCCGGTGTAGGGCAACAAAGATGATTAAGGGATTGGAGCATCTCCCTTATGAAAAAAGGCTGAGAGAGTTGGCACTCTCTAGCCTGGAGAAGAGAAGGCTGAGGGGACACCTTAGCAATGCTTATAAGTATCTGAAGGGTGGGTTTGAGGGAGGGTGCAGCTGGACTCTTTTCAGTGGTTTCCAGTGACAGGATGAGGGGTAACGGGCAAAAGCTGGAGCAGAGGAAGTTCCATTCAAATATGAGGAAAAAACTCTGAGGATGACAGATCCCTGGAACAGGCTGCCCAGGGAGGTTGTGGAGTCCACTTCTGTGGAGACCTTCAAGACCCACCTGGATGCAGTCCTGAGTAATGTGCTGTGGGTAATCCTGCTTTAGCAGGGGAGTTAGTCTAGATAATCTCTAGAGGTCCCTTCCAGCTCTGACAATTCTGTAATTCCATGAAAATACAGGAGTTGAATTCTATTTTCAAATTAAAATCCTAAACTAACGAGATTTACATAGGAAAGAGTGATGTGCAAAATGTGTGAAGTTTTTCTATTAAGGAAAATTATTTCTGGCAGTTGCAACACTTGAGATAAGGGGCAATGGAGACATGAGCAAATATCTTGGCATTACTTTGTGTGAGCTTGGAGCTCTGCCTAGCAACATTTCTAAAATGAATCAAAGCTTATCTGGCATCCTGCTTAATCTTTAGCTAATGCATATATTTGGGTTTGGGCTTTCCCTATGTATTACAATGTTACTTCCCTGCTAGAGACAGTTTCACTTCAGTGTGGCCTATAAAGTGAGGAGTATTTGCGAAGTTACACCCACAGACAGAGTAACAATCAGACCTTCTCTGGAAGTCACAGGGTGACGCACATTTGTGTTGGTCCTAATTAAACAATCAGAGATCAGAATATGTTAACAGCAAATAACACACACTCCATGTTCTCGCCACCTGGCAGGGTACTTTAGAGTTACTGTACATTGAGCTGTTGAGCACGACAGTAGATTCTGCTAGAGATGAGTGTTAAATGGAAGATGTGAATGTCCATTTCTGAACTCCACCCAGGACTGCACTAGGATACAAGGAAGTCAAGCCCCAGAATTACCTGTATGGTAATGGATGGAATAATTTGTTCACATAGAGGGCAGGTTGTTTTAGAAAATGGTATTATTTTATTCTCTACAAAATAGGAAATACTTGCTTCAGGCAACTGAAGGAAGCAGCAATTGCCCTTTTTATTCTTTCTTCTCCCTGAGGGGATATAAGGAAACGAGTCAACTTTGATTCTTCCCTCAGTCTCACTGTCAAAGAGGTTTCCAAGTATATATTGGGTTCCCAAGGGCAAAAGGCCTTCAAGCAGATATTTGTGATACTTATCCTGTGGCTAGTGCTGAAAATTAAAGACACATGATGTGCAAACCCCAAATAAGCAGCATAGCTTTCCAAAGACAACCAGCTGCTTCACTGGGAGCTGCCAGAGCAAACAATTAGGAACTCAGCAATACTATTTACATGGCCTGCTTACTTGTTGGATGGTTTAGTATTCTCTGCCATGAGGGGAGAGAACTTTGATATTTCAGCAAGACGGTAAGAGTGGTTATTCATCACTGGCTTTGTCCATCTGGGGAGGTAAGGGTATGCATCTGTCTTAAAGAAAAAATAACTGAAGCTTCCTCAGTCAGCAAGGCAGCTAATGAAATAAACATTTCCTAAGTACTAAACATGAATTACATTTTAAGTAAGAAATTACTAATAAAGGAAAGTTGTTTAGGAGATTAATCATCACTGTCAAAACTGACAAGATATCTTGTTTTCAAACAATGGTTTTCTAATTGAAAGTGAATGGGATGGACACAAATCAAGTTGTCAAATTCAGTCTCTTCCTGCTAAGCTTTGTGTAGGTCCAGAGATCACTGTGCTGATGTGCAATTGCAATGAAAACCTAGCCTAGTACACAAAATAACCTCAGCGTTGCAGTCAAATTAACAGAGAGGCAGACTGTGGAGTCAGCTGTGCTCAGTAGCAGCGCTCCAGATTTATCTGGATAAGGCTGAGAATGGAACCTGTTCCATTAAGTAATCTACCTCCTATGCAAGCATATGAAGGAACTCCATAATTAGAATTACTAAATTTCCCAACAATATAGTATATCTGTGTACCATCTTTTCATTTTTAGACGCACTTGCAAAATACTGTGCTTCTGCCGGTGAATATCACTTCTCATACTTTGGCTAGGTAGTTGATGATTATTGACTAAAACTCACAAAATTAAAATAACCCAACTTCAACAAATGTATGGTTCTTCACATGTATTAATGCCTGGCAGAATTTGTAAAAAATGCTCCAGAAACAAGAACAAAGCTAGTTGGGCACAGCTTTAAAGCCCCATAAAAAGTGTTGCCAGAGTAGTACCATTCAGGCTGAAAAAGATGAAGGTTTTTAAAATGCAGTACTTGGCATGGTTAAGAACAAGCAAAATGTGTACCAACTGCATATAGGATGCTCAAATTTGTATCAGCTTCTTTACCTGTGAATGGCAAAGCATCAGGATGTGAAAATTGTCTAAAACTCATGTAACTCCTGACCTAGACAGTGACCAGATCTCAGGAGGGCATGACTTTCTATACGATTTCTAAACTTTCTTGTTCTATCAGGGTTGAACTTTGCCAGAAAAATAACCTTTTCTGCAAGGCTGTTAAATGCTCTGTGATATTTCACTGAGTGCTATCTTATCACTTGAGAAGTCATACTACATATTGCACCTCCAGTTTTACAAATTAGCCTAGTTCTTAGAAAGGAAAATCCTATCTCATGTCAGATCTCACCAGAATACCGTCACAGAAGCCTAAATGCAAATAAACAAGAAAAGTGCACACAATCAGAGATTTAGCAAAAACAATTTAACAAAAATTCTAGACATTCAAATAGTGTTGGCTTGAAAAATCATCTGAAAAGCTAGTATAATGATATTTGCATTCTTCTAACAGAGATGAAATATAAATCATTAAGCCAAGGGAGGGAAGGAGAACAAAAATAAAGGACTGTAAAAAATGAAAATGACTGTATATGTGTGTACCTATGACTAATTTATAATTTTATACATATAGCTAGATGACTAAAAGACTAAAAGACTAAAAGATGACAAGGAGAATTTTTTATTTGTGCTCAAGACAAGAACAGATGTTGCTGAGGGATTGATCTTCACAGCTTTTCCTGAAGATCCAGATTGTTGTGATTTCATGTGTCCACAAATGAAACCAGCAACTTAAGACCCATTCAGTGCATAGTCGGCAGTTCTGATTAGAATCACTTTATTTTATTTTCCCTTCTGCTAATAATATTTTGCATACTGCTGAATAGTTCTGTGGAAAATACAGGTTTTAAATTATTAAGGGCAGGGGAATTGACTGTTCAGCTGAACTACACAGATGTGTGAAAATCAAAAGCTCTTCATGGAGGTTAGTGAGAAGACATTCTTTCTTAGTAGTTTAATATCTTCTTCAAGATATTTTTTTTAAGTTGACCTTTCTTAAATGGACTTTTTTGTAGTCTTAGAAACTTAGCATAGGACCAAATAGCCCATCTTTTCTCTTCTAGAACAGTGATACAGGGTTTAGTAGTTTTTCTGTAGTTTTTTTTTTTTTTTTTTCCTGTTATAGGTAAGGTGTGAAACCTTAGAGTATTTTTGTCTAGTTTTAAAACTTCCGGATGTTTGCTTATCTCGAAATGCTATCCCCCTGCGAGCAGAACAGGAGCAAAACAGAAGCCAAGGCCACAAAACTCACCGAAACCAGACCTGAGGCCTGGATGAGCTCCAGGGATGATCTGAGCTTGTGCAAGACACCAGGGGTGAAAAGTTTACGATGAGGAAGACTACTAACTTCATCCCTGAGACCCCTAACGACCACTACCAAGAAGCACAGTGCAGATGCAGAGGGGGGAGAACTAATTTTAATACGAAGCGTGGATAGCTACTGAATATGTATAAGCGTATTATGTAATCTCATGAATATGTAATATTTAGGACATATAACCCCAGAAAATTACCTTGCTCAGCACGCACATCTTTGGGAGTGATCCTGGGTGTGTTCAGCGCTGAATAAATGTACCTCCTTTGTAACCCTCTAAGGTTGTGAAGCTGCTGTTCTGTGCGTCAAATAGTACCTTCTGAGCAAAAATGGAAAGATATGTAGCATCTTCTAAGGAATCTTTCCAGAATAGTGCAGAAAAAGTTGGAGGTGCTGTATTTGTGAGTAGGCAGAGAAGGATGTTTTCCAGTGAAGCTTTTGAAAGCATGACATCCACTCTAAGAAAAATTCTGAAACTTGTTTTTTTTTTTCTGTGAATATATGATACATATGCCTCAAAAAACATAAAACCAAAGAACCCAATCAAAATCTAAACCACAAGCCCAATACTAAAAAGCCATTCAGTTATACTGTAACTAGGATCTGTTTCTAGACAATGAAAACCAGCTTTGTACTCCTCCTCTGCATGCATAGGCTGCTGAAGCATGCATTTTGGTTGCCTCTGTAAGAATACACTGCATTCTGGCAATATGGCAAGAAGCCAATAAGATAAAACATACCATGAGATCATATTTTGTAAATCAGAACTTTCCCAAAGAATACAAGTGACACAATAGATCTAGAAATTAGTAAAAATTATTTGCAGTTTCCATCTTTAAATCTCAGTTTATATCTATTTAACATCACCAAACATTAGATGAAATTCATAAAAATTATGAGTGCAACACTGAAAACAGCACTGAAGAACTTGACTGGATAACCAGTCTAGGGATCTGGATGACTGAAGCATTAGCTGTGAATGCAAATGTAAAGGGATAAAATTCTTTTGGTGTTACACAACTGTAAATCTGGAACAACCCTTCTGAAATGTTTTAGGAATATAGCAGAGCTCAAAATCCATCCAAAATCACTGTAGTGTTATTATTCATTCTACAGGAGAATTATTATTCAAACTACAGGAGAATATCTGTTGTGAAAGGAATGGCAAAATTAGAGACAGAAATTCACAAAAAGAGTAAATTCCTTAACAAAAGAAGAAAGCACAAAGATACTCACGCTTAAATGTTCTGGAGTTATAAACTGTAACAATTAACCAATTTTCCATTTTCTTTCAAACTTTCCACATACCTGTGCCTACAAGAAAGTTGTGCCCTTAAATTATCTCTGGCTGTAATACTCATAGAAAGACACAGGCTGTAAACAATGAAACATAATTAAATTGGTCTGGAAAATGCCTGCCCAAGTTTCTATGATTAAATTATTTAATCCTTAGTTTGGAGCAGCAAGTTTCCCAAGCTTGTGTGTACCTACACTATAACAGGGATCAAAGTGTTGGCCATGTAAAATGAGAAGCAGGCCAGTACAAAACTGACAGAGCTAATCCATGGTACACACTTTTCTATTATAGTAAATGCTGCTTCTGTGCAGTGAGCCATCAGTAATCTCAGTTCTTTTTCCTCTAAGTAATACAGCTCTGGTTAGATTAATTTGCCCTTTCAGAGTTACTGTACTTTAATTTGCTCCGTACTCTAGACTTCCTCTGCAAGGTGCAGTTTAACAGATCTTATGAAGATGTAACTGTGTTAGAACAAAAATATTATTATGTGCTCATAGTGGAGTTTCAGAGCCACAGAGCTTTACTTGGCTATGTACATTAAACTTCACAGTTTCTATATGGCTTCAGAGCATTGCTATGACATTTTAAAGTCACCATGAATCAGTGTTCCTTTGTGGCAAGTACTTAGTCAAGCTAATGATTTCTTAAAAATTTGTATTACTGTCACTGCAGGTCTCCAAATAAATGATAAGGAAGCAGTAAAAATAATGACTGCAATGCCTATCAATAGTGCACTGATAATTTTGGCTTGTAACTCCTGAGCAAACAGCTTGTGGAGTGAAGCAAAAGAAGTATTTCATGTAGCTTTAACTTGACATACATTACCTGTATAAGCCTGAGCAGAAGCTAAAAAATCTCAGTTTAAGAATTAAAGTAGTCTGTGAGGTACTGCACCTGAATTTTCTATTGCTTTCGTAGCTTGGCAATCATTTGGTACAAACACATGCACAAGCTCCTACTGATTCTTAGGATTACCAACAAGATCTCCTCTCTTCTGGAGATGAGAGATTGTCTCGTTCAATATATCCGTAACAGATTGTGATTTATATCAGTCTTTGCTGCTGTACAAGGGCTAACTGTTCTTAATTCTGTGTGTGCTAGTATGGAACCTGGGGAACCCAAGCTAACAGGAGCAGCTTTTCAGTGTAAGTGGACTGTTAGGGTCACCTGCATGGGTCTTTGGCATATGGAAAAGGGTAAAACAGCGACTGCAATCTAGATTTCACTGTACCTTTCATTATTCGTCAAGCATCTCTTTCTTTATATATTTGTATGAATTGTACACAGCAAGCTTGTTTTCTTCAAAGAAAAAGTAAGGATCTTCCTCAATTAGTCACCTCTTCTTAAATCAAACCAAAGTTTTAACAAGATGGCAAGCAATACAAAACTATTAACATCTTAAAGAAGAAAAGCATATTTCTTGCCATCCCTCAGTGAGCCAGAGCCCATTTTGATAACCTGGTTAGCTTCCAGCTACTGAAATATTTTTGGCTCTGGACTATAATAAGAAAAAAAATGAACAAAAGGGAAAACAATTATCAGTGCAGTTTTGTTTCTGGAACTTAAATCCTGCCAGCTCCTTCAGTTTTGCAAACTGATACCTTTTCAGACTTCTTTGTGATAAAACCTCTTTCCTGGCTTTACAGAGCTAGCTGAATACAGATTCCTGCTACAAGAGAGGGAACAGATGAAGCTTAGTTCCCTGCTCCTGCAGCAAACTGCCGACTCAGCCTAGGAACCCCCTCTGTAGTTTTGCCTTTGGCTTAGAAGTTTCATCCTTATTGCAATCTAAATGTTCACTAAAGATAGAGAATTCGATCTTGAAGCTGGGAGAGCTGTTGTTATTTCTTCACTTGCTGTGCTGAAAAAAACCCAACATTCTGGGCTTAGCACAAAAGCTTTTTAAAAAGACTTCTCTTTTTGGGGTCATTTGCTTTAAATCTGTGGACCAGTAGTCTGGGAGCAAATGAAGGAAATGGAAGAAAAAGTTTGAAATTAATTAAGACCTAGAGCATAATGATAAAAAAACCCAATAAAATCACATTAGAGATGCTTTTTTGGACAGGGCTTCTACTCTGTCCTCCCCTAGCCAGGATTTTTCCTTCCGACAGCAGCCCAGTGGCCATTGATGTGGATTATTTGCTCCAGAAATGTTCTCCCAGATGAGGTGCCCCGTGCCCCGTGCCCCCAGGACAGCTTTCAAGAAAGGCTCAAACTCTGTGAAAATCTGAGTATTTTGGGAAAGGTCTGAGGATACTCACGCTCAGTGAAGCATTCCCTCTCCTGGAACAGCAATAGATTCTGACGTTGCTCAGAACAGGGAAAGATTAAAAGTACTAATGTAGGCTACCTCAGGAACATGGAGACTAGATTGAGAAGATTCCAGGACCTCCTACATTTTTAAGTCAGATGTCTTAGCATGGTCATAGGCCATAGGATACTTTTTGCAGATTGTATATATATTGCAAGTGCTGTTTTTTGTTGAAGCTTTAAGAATGTGAGGGTAAGTACTTAAAAAGACAATATGCAAATGTGAAAGCAAGTAGATCAAACTTAAAGTAAGAAAGAGAAGTAGCATGACTTTCTTTGAATCTGGTCAAAGCTGTAGATCACTTTACTGTTATCTGAATGGGATCAGATATTTTTGGCATAGTAATATGCAAAAGTCATGTTATACACGCACACAATGTGTTTTCCCAGTTAGTACTTTGCAATACTACAAATCACCATTTCCCCTCCAAGATCTTTCCTAAACAGTGAGTAACTTAAAAGAGGACTGCAAAGAATTTTGCGCAGATGAGGAAATAAAGAGGATTCATGCAAGTGTTCATTCCCTCATTAAATGGGAACATACAGTGGAGATACTGCACTTTTTATACAAGCTGAAACTCTGCTTCAGTCCTGTGTGATCTTTTTTGAGGGAGTTCACTGTATGCTTTTTATTTTACAGAAATAAATCCAGTATAAAGTGTCCTGAGATATACAGAAGTACAGCAAACAAAACTGATGTGGAAAGGTCAGAAAAGGAAATCTATCAGTCAGTGCTACTAACTAACACAGTTAGCTGCTCTCCATTTCCTTTTCTTTCTAACTACTGGAATACCAGGTCAAAGAGCTATGATGAAGACATATGGAAAAGTTACTTATAAACAGCAGCAAAACCCGAAGGTAGGTGTAATCCCGTGGACAAGAGCTCCCTCTGTGCAAAGATACTCCCTGTCACAGGACGGGAACAGTGTGCCACAGTGAAAAGTGCCAGCGGTGGGAGGAAGCACAACAACCAAATTAGCCCTCTCCCCTTTCCACCAGTAAATCCGTCTGGTAACAGCTGTTACCTATCCAGTTTATACAATCTCTTCTCCAAAATCTTTGATGTCCAGAAGACTGGAAAATCTAATCGTGTCTTGGGAAAGAGAATAAAAAAATATCAAGAAAGTAATAAAAACACAAACAATTCTCTTATTTCAATAGTTACTGAGAAAGAAAGTTCTCCAGATCCTGTTAGTTAGCAAACTCTTTTATAAACCAGTCATGAATGGATGAAATTTACTATTCATGGTTATGGAAATAAAATTAAAAAAAGGACTTGCTTCATTCAGCAATCTTGAGAACAATTATATATTTTCATTTGCTTTGCTAAGGACAACTAGAAAATGAGGACATTGAGGCTTCCTCTGAAAGTCTTCAGCTTACACAGCCAGGGCATAGTTTAGCCCATTAGCCCAAGGGCCTGACTCTTCCATTACATCAGCTCTAATGGAATTACACTTGTGTAATAAAGATGACAAATAAGTAAGTAAATAAATAAATACCTCACAATGTTTCTGGTTCTACTATACAACCAAACCAGCGGGGTCCACCGTACGCTGGGAGGAGGCCTGTGGTAAAGCACCAAAGGTGGAGCGGCTCGGCTGCTTTCTGCCACATCATGGCTCCCCAGCTGGAGAGAGAAGCACACACCGACATCAGTCCCACACTGGGAATGATGTAACTCCTCTCTTTGGTGCTGACAAAAGGGCCTGAGATGTGCTGCCCGTGACACATGCCCTACAGTAGTTAAATGGGTAACGAGAGTCCTCTGCTGTCCCTTTTGCCCCAGACAAGAGTGGCACTGTTGTGCAAACGGGCACCGCTTGGGGCACGTAAGAGGGCTGCAGAGCATCGTCGCTCACTCACATGGGGTGCATCAGGCTACCCCAGGGCTGGGGTCAGGCAGGGCTCAACCAGCTGTGTGGGAAACAAACAGCAGCTCCTTCCAGAAAACAGGGAGGGAGCCAGTCTCCATGCACCTGTTGAAAGAAGATTATGAGATTTAGGCGAGGAATGCCAATACACTTTTCCTGCAGGGATCCTGCAGGCACACCTGTGGTTGTGTGCACCTAGCACAGTGCACCTAGCAGAGATTGCAAAGCTTCACGCAGATATGGCCTGCTCTGACTGCTGTAAAACAGGACTAGCACTCATACCAAACCTGATATGCAAAACGAGAGAGATAATCTGAATTTTGAATATGAAATTTAAAGCTCTCCCTGTATCACCATCCCATTCACCTATGGGCCCTGTGCACACAAATCTCCCCATACAGGCACCTTGGTGATGTGTCAGATACTTTTATCTATTGGAGATTGTTCAGTACATACTCTCATTGACTTATTTTTCTTTTAAACCACTAAAGTTGCTCTGTTTTTGAGGGCGAGGGAAGCAGAAGGGGGAGGAAGCCTGCTGCATTTTAAATTTTAAGGAGAAGAACCCCCTCGAAGTACAGACTTACATGGTTTGTGAAACTTGCGTGTGACTGCTGTTTATAACTTGTACCACACTCTGCCTCCTTCACCCTCTGACACATAGCAAAAAAACTGGATTCAAAATGAGATTGCACCATGGTGAATTCATTCCTTGAATTGCATCTTACGTTTCAGCAATACACAGCGTGGGAACACGTCGATTAGCTCTCGGCTTTGAAGAAATTGGATTTGCAAAGGTCAGCAGTGGCTCGGCCCATTTCTCAGCAGATCTTTGGCTTGCTTTTCATCCCGGGACTAGCAGGGAGGAGGTCAGAGAGGAATGACAAAAAGAGCGAGCTTTTTGAAGCGAGCCCAAAGAATCCAACCGTGCTCACAGCAGTGTGGATGTTTCTGTTGCTCAGAGCTAATAAATAGGTAGATTTTAAACAAAATTTACAGAAATAACTTTCTGGGTTTACTTTACATATTAAACAATTCATTATTTTGGTATAAACTACAAAATGCTTTCCAGTGTAACTTAGTCTGGCAAGAGCTGCTTGAAGCTAATTCACAGAAACAGCCCACTCGCCCTCCCCCATTCATCCCTCTTTTTGTGCAAAGGGGAACAGCCTGCCTGGAAAAAAGGTGGAAAGAGGCAAAGCTCAGCCCCCAGTGGAAGTGTGAAACCCGGGGAGCTTGTGCTCTGTATTTCTACTTTGAAACACATTCCCCAGTTGTTTTGCTTGCTCCTGTGCCAGCGTGCTGAGACAGAGGTAGCTTCATTACCCTTTCGAGCCGGAAAACTCACAAAATATTTTGGCCACCCTCCACACCTTATTAACGTAAACTGGAGTTTCCTCCCATTGCTGGCAGGGGAGGGTGCTGGGAATGTGTGATCACGGCGCTTTAGAGGCTGTCACCAAGGTTCACCTTATTCCTGTGGTGAAGGATTACTCCTGGATCCCAAACAGGGGGTTGCTGTGGGCACTTATGCCGGAAAGCCACAAGAGAGAGAAGGACGTGGGGAAAAAAGAAACAAGGGCAGGTTCGAAAGGAATCCAAGAAAACCAGGAAGCCTGAGTTCTTTCACCTGTAAATATTAAACACCTCTTGCAGAAATAAAGTACATACAGATTGCAATGTATCTCCTCAAAAACTGGGAATGATGAACTTGTTAGCTCCGTTAACATAATTTTTCAGCAGGCCCTTTTCATATGTCTTGATTTCTCTGGCTTTAAATCCTCAGGAAGGCTTGTGGTGTGGGTAGAGAGTACAGAGAATAACTCCAGTTGCTGTAGCAGGTCTCCGAGAGCTGTAAAAATTTGCTTTTCCATGGCTCTTCCAACAATCAACATTGCCGTATTCTGGCACAAAATACAATTTAGAAACTATTCAAATCAGATAAGGCTAAATCCTGATGCCCTGTAGGCTCCTGTTAAGTAGTCAGTACCAATCCAAGTGAATTTTCCCTGTCCTTAACTAACAAAAAGCTGAATGCCTTTGACCTATTTTGACTCAAAAAATTCCCTTCGGAGTCAATCCCAGGGACTCCCAGAGGCCTGGCTGCTGCAGAAGGTGCCGGCAGTCATACTGCAGATCTTGGAAAACCTGCTGGAGGGGAGAATTTACAGCATGGGTAAACGAAGTGTAGGGCAGAGCATTTCAGGAAGACGAAGAAGATGAAAAGAATGTGGCTATCGTCAAAATGACAGATGAGTGATGTTTCTGTGACCTAACAGGAAGTAATAAATGCTAGTTTTAGGCTTTTAGTGTGGAAATGGCTTGTTCACCTACTGCCGCATAACTGCACCAGGCTTCCCCCAATATCTAATCATCTCCATGAAAGAATGAGTCTATGGAGAGCTTATAACAACACCGTCAGGAAGATTGTGCCAGCTCTCCTAACAAAGTGTTATGTTACCAGGGATTCAGGCATACCCTGGAGTTTCTTATTACCTCATTTACCAGCAACTCTTCAGCTGAACCTTCACTTTCCAGTTACAGATGTGGAAGGAAGCAAGGAACCTGAGTAAGGCTCCTTCGTTAAGGGGGTCTTTCTTCAGAACTAGCACCTTGTGCTAAATATGAGATCCCACCTAGCGGCTTGGTTAGAGAACGTTTTTCTAGGAATATAATTTTTAATTTGATCAATTTCCACAAAATTTGACCTGTAGGAAATAGTCATTTATGGGCATGCGCATCCTTTGCAAATTTTGCATCTGTGTATGAGCAGGTAAACATATGTCTGACATACAGAATTTAGGCATAAGGAATTACCTGGATTACCTGTACACAGCTGGTTCAAGTTCAGCCATCAAAACCCAGAACTAGCTTCTTTTTTATATTTAGCATCCTCTTTTCCCTCTGTTTTCATTTTTAACATGTTCTTTTATGTGTGATATTTTTATCAACACTTACTTCAGCTTCCTTCAGTGAAGAAAGGTGTCCTTACTGCAGCTTTCACATATGAATAAGCTTCATAAATGGAAATACAAAGTACTGGTTTCAGCCTTCTTTTTTCAAAAACAAAACAAAGCAAGCCAGAAGGTTAAACAACTACAGTTGAGGCTACCTTGCTGAGCTGCAATCAAAAAAGATTGGTCTGAACACACATTTTTTATTGAAAAAGAATGCACATAAATTACAGCTGCTGACCATGTAGTCATTCTTTTTATGAGGTGTTTCCCCATACTCATATATGATTTCCACATATAAATTCCCTGTTGGTCTGAAAACTGCTCACATGAAAACCCAGTGCTTTTCTTAATAAATTGCCCACAGAATCTGTATTTCACCTCAGATGTAAAAAGTTCATTAGGGAAAAAAAGCATCCCAGTATCCTGGTGTAAAGCAGTAGTAGACACTATCCAAGTTGAAAAAAAAAAAAGATCTGCCTGCTGACTGTGTAGCCTTTTCCCCCTGCTTTTCCACTTAATTATTTTCCATGATTTAATAAAATCAAATATAAGATACCATACTATATTGGTGCACACAATAAAAACTATTGAGTCCAGAGCAGAAAAAAAGCAATTGTTTCATTGAGTATTTCAGCGTGTTAAATTTTGTTTTGTTTAAAATTCTCCTGGAGAGGGAATAGGTACCTAGCTCAGAAACAGTCTGTCTCTGAGCCCAGAAATCCTAAAGTCTTCTGCTCTGAAAGAGCCGGTTTGATCAGATGCCCTTGAACCATGCAGTGTGGAAGCCTGGGAACTGCTCCAGGTCTGCTTACCAGTGTCTTCTCATCATGGAAAAATCACTGGAACCAGAATCAGATGTTCCATATGGGATCCTCAGCTGTAAATCTGAGAAAGCATTAAAAGTATGAAATTGTGAAAAAATTCCCCCAGCATACACATGAAAATAAAAATCCACATTCATCTTTACCTCTGGAACTCCACATAGAAAAAAGGCAATGGTAAACTAAACTGGATGGCTGCATATTAAAGGTCATCTGCTTACTGTGGAAGTGCAGCTGTCTCCTGAAGAAACCAGTGAGTTCAGCAGAGATGGGGTGAAGAACGTGCTCCTAAGAGATTCCCCCTTCTAGAGAAAAACGCTTGGTTTGACAAACTGTTGGACGTGCAACAGAATGTGACAGACGAGGGACATTTTTAGCAACACTTCACTGAACTAGTGTAGCAGAGCGTGGTCCCCAAAAGCACAGTTGCTTTCATTTCCATAATTTACTTTCATCTGCCTTTTTCAAAACCTTCCCTAATTAAGCTTAATTGCCATGCAGTCACACATTAGTGTAACATTTTGTCCACTTCTGGACCACCCATAACATGTTGCATAGCATTAATCCTGGAAAGTGGTAGATTGCTTGTTTTGTTTTGCTTTCTAATGTGCCTAAGTGCCTATAATGCGTAGCGATGGCTTTCTGGAAGAGATACTTGACTCTGATTATCATGAAAAGATTCTTAGTTTACATGAGAAAATTAGAGAGGTCAGAAGGGTGTTTGTGTTTTGGGAAAAACAAGCATGTGTGATGATTTGGAATCTAATATCTTTGGTGCAGAACTCAGACTTGGGGATACCCAGCTCTCTGTAATATTTAACTCGTTCTTAGGACAGTTATGGACCAGACTGTGACGACCTGGACACCCTTAGCTGTTGTCAGTTAGTTAGGTTTTCTGCATCACTTAAGTGTCGGTGACTTAGACTCAAAATAAGCAGTGATCTGATGACCTAATGAAACCCATGGGAACTATCTTTAAAGCTGGACAAAGGTCTAGTCTGGAGGACGGCTCAAAATAGTTCATAGGAGCTGATCCATAACAGAGAGTTTAGAAATAGTAAAACAAAACAAGAGCAACACAGAATCACAGGGAGGTTATCTGAAATAGACTTATAAGTAGCTGATTATTCACCTCTCAAGGTACCGTTTGTCTGACAGTTTTAGCTCTCATACCTTCGAAGTCAAGAAAGTTCCCTGAATTTCTATGATGCTTAAGCAAAAGCAGCAAGTAACAGGTAGCTCAAAAGAAAACTGCTCCCAAGATGGTTCCAGATAGAAATGTTCAGTCAAGCCAGGTGTACTGCGAATTCACATGACCAGAGGGACACTGAGGAAAAAGACGAGTCAAAAGTAGTGTTGGATAAAAAAAATCAGAACTTTCTTTTCAATCAGACACAATCATCTTTTATAGTACAGAGATTTAACATAAGGGAATTCTAGCTTCATTAGCTTTGGTGAGAGTTGGAGTTTTCACAATATGACTAAAAGTTTCATTACCATTTTCACCAGCTACTCTTTCCTATTGTTTCTAGGCACTACGGGACAGTGTCAATATCTTTGCCACTGCTAGAAACAGCTTTCTTAGTCCAGAAATGACAGAGAGAAAGAGAAAGGGAAGAACAAAATTTAGGTCCTGGTTGATATTTCTAAGTTATTAATGAGTGATTAAGCTACAACTAGTCCTCTCCAAAGATCCAAAAGTCCTCTTTCAAGCTTTGTAGGATCTGTATGTTAGAAAAGAAAAAACAGTAGAAGAAATACCAAGAACTCTCTAACTAGCAAGGACTAGTTGCACATATAACTTACTAGCTAAACTTGTCCAAACCACACAGTACTAGAGTTGTACATTCCTTGAAAAAAGCAGGGCTTTTAGTTTATGCATATAAGACAAAAGTAAAATAGAGAACAGGAGACATACATGTTATTTCCTGTGAGCCCAGAGGCAAGTTCTGATGATGATTTAATATTTTAATGTCAGGGAAAATAATTCTTTTCAGTCACACCATTATGAATTTCAAAACTGAGCAAAAACCCCTAAATCGAGTTTAATTGATTTGAATAAAAATGCAAGCATGTAATTTTTCTTCTGTTTAATAAAAGCTAGAAACTTTAAAATGACACAAAATTTCTTCAAAAAAAGTCTATCTTAAAAGCCCCCTACACAAAACCTCATTGTTACCTATGTTGATAATATCTTTGTCCCCTATTTACCACCCAGTCCTAGCATTTTTTCTGGGTGGGAACAGCACAAAGCAAACACTCATGAGCAAACTGAAGTGACAAGCAAGCAAGAAAAACAGAGTAAAGGAAAAGTGTGTACTTGCTCTACCAACTACACTGCACTGAGTTAGTCCTAGAATTTTATTAGGTAATTATACAGAAAATCTAACATGTTACTAAAGAGAGCCCCCCCAGCTCAGAAATGCTGGAATAAATTAACATGTTGCAATCCTACTGACACCACCAGCATCATTTCCAGATAGGAAATAGCATCATCCTTTGTTTTGTCAAGTAGAATTTTTTCTTTCCACTTTGAATTCTTTTTCAAAAGTTAATGTCTCTAGATGGCATAAATATGGCAAACCTGGAAACTGCTATACAAGGGAGGCAGCCTTGTTTGCTACAGGGCATCTATGCTGCTACTTGAGGTCCTCAACATCTCGGCTGTAGCCTAATCCAAGGGGTAGAGGCAGTAAGGTTAGGACCTGTGTTTTGTGGAATATGGCAATCTAGAATGGCCTTGTGGCTGTTTACTCAGAGAAAGCATGGTGCCACCTCTCTGGGATTATTTCTATGCATCTTTTTACTTGCTTTTAAAAATAAGGAAAATATCCAATCTCTAAAAATACTGACTGCTCAAAAAAATATACAGTTCCTTAGGGAAATGAGGTTACAACATAATTGTGTTGTATGAATGTTTGCCTGTCATCTGTTTGCTCCTTCCCCCCAGTTTTTAAATTCAGTTTCACAGAAGGGCAGAGGTCTCAGCAACTGTCAAGCTCTTACAAGTCCCCTGCAAAAGGGGGACAGCCCTCAACTACATACACAGCAGGACTGCCCTGACCACACGTATGGCCCTTCCTGCCAGGCACTGGAGACATGAAGGACAGGGAGAGATGGTGGTTGTAAAGGGCTGGAAAACAGACAATGAGGGCAAAGAGACAGAAATCCATAGGAAACAAGGCCTCTCTAGTTTGGCTGCCCATGGGCCAACTCGTTAACTGATTTACACTATTTTTTTTCCCTCTCAGTTCTAGAGTTCTGCTGAAAACTATTTTTCTGCCAGTGATGCTTTCCAGGAAAAGACTGCAGTGCTTGCTTCAAAATTCCTGACAGTACCATTTATATGCTGAACAAGGGGGCAGAGCGAACAAGCTTTTTCTTATGTTTTCCTTTAAACTTGCTGATGTCTTTTCAGGGAACTATGAGCCGAATTCTCCATTTCACTGATTTAACAAGTGTGGAGATACTGACATCCCCAATCCCACTTTTCCAGGTCAAGATCATGTTTCATTAGAGACCAACCGAGCCTGCAAACCTCTTGAGTTTATTTTCTCATGAATGTTGGTCTCACAGATTTTAGTAGGAGAGCAAGTGGGGGCTTGGTACCTACCTGTGTAGAGTGCATATTTATATTTAATTCTGAGATGCAGCTCCCCTGAGGGTTATAATTCTGTCCCACAGAAAGCAATATTAAGTACAGGACCTCTTCCTATAGACCCAGTTCCAATGTGGTTAATCAAATTAATTCCTTTTCTGCAGGTTTCAGTGCTCCTGAGAGTAACAGGAACCCAGTGCCACCAACAAAACATGATTAAAAGAGCAGGAAGCCATAACATGGAATGATCGCAGCTTTCCTACTTTGTTTTGATTAATATTTCATTCTGGCACAGACAGAAACAAGAACAGTGAAGAAGCTGAAAAAAGCATTCGTTCTGATGAAAGTATTTTGCTCATTAAAGGTATTATCACTCAGTGAATAACGAAAGAACTGTGATGACTCTATTGATTAACACAGACCCCAGCCCCAAACATTTAGGAAACCAAATATATACTTAGTGTCGTAGGCAACAAACATCAGTAACCTGAGGTGCCCCAGGAAAGAAACATGTATTCAGTGATTAAATACAGCAATACCTTTTTATGGTTTATCTGGATAAAAAGCATTAGATAAGCTTGTACAGTTGATGTCCAGATCACTGCAATCTGAATACATAACAAACCTGGGTAATGTGGTCCAGGCAGAGGGAAGCACCTTTCCACCTGGGAGTAAATAACAAATGCTACCACTCACCCAGTGGGGGTGTGGGGCGAGGGGGTTGGTTTGAATACGCCTGGTGCAGTCAGCCATGGGAAGCATGGTTCCTGTGGAGCTCCCTGCCCACCCTTGCACCCTCCCTGGCACTGGCAACCTGCTGGGAGGCCACAGCCCACCTCTGCACTCTGCTGCTTATCGCATCCAAGAAAGGGAAAAAGGACTTAAGTGAATCCATTATTAATGCTTCTCACTACATGCTTAGATTTATGCTTTGGATGTGATGCAAATCATTAATTTAGGATAATGATGGCTCAAGCTCAGTAACTGACATCCCGCATCATCTCCCTGACATAACCGAAAGCTTCTTTACTTTTCTCTGTGTTTCATATAAGGCTGAGATCAAGAAGCCATTTCTATCATCTAGTAAGGAAAAAAACCCACACTGTGCTGCTGTAGCTTGAGAAAATACAATGTTTGAGGACCTACTTCTGTTGCCATTTAAGAATTGCTTTAATGGTTTGCCTGCTGTCCTCATTCTAATGGTTTTCATTACCATCCAGGAAAAATATACTGCAGCAGTATACTTACACATGACGAAAATTCCACATGAGTAACACACGGGAATATTAGAACCAACCTATACATATATGCACATATAGTTAGAATTATAATTTTTTTAAAACAAAATTATAAAAGAAACCCCCATGTGTCTGTCTTGAGCCTCATAAGCAGATCAATGCCACAGGTTTAGAAGTGTATGACTTTGGATATTTAAATGTATCTGTATAAATACTAATCTGAATCATTTTACCGGCCTCAAGAATATAACGAAAAGTTCTGTGAACAGAAGTTCTTTGTCCCTTAGGTAGACTTCAACAGTTAAAAAAAGCCCAGAATCCAAAACAACACCACAACATCAACAATAACAAAAATATTTATTCTTTCTGCTGAAGCCGTTACCCAACTTCCCAGCACTAATCTCAGGATTCTTGTGAGCACTGTGCTGTAAGTACGACAAAGGGCAGGCAAGAGCACCAGACAATACAAGCTCAAGCACTAACTTGAGGGTAACTGGAGAACCGAGTCCTTCCAGCCCATGGCAAGCCTCAGCTCGCACAGGTCACTAGAGGAAGCTCTGCGGTGGTCACTGCTCAGGCAAGGAGAGCCAAGGGCAGGGCTGCACAGGGGCCAGGACACCCAGCACCCTGGAGCTGCGGTGCCTCCATCAGACCAAGAGGGAGGAAATAATGCATAATAATTGGGCTGTGGGACTTCATTTTTGAGGAAGTCCTGGATTACAGAAATGACAAGCTCTGTTTTGGGAAGGGACAGACTCCTCTGGAGCTACAGAGCACCGTGGAAACGGGTGCTGCTGCTTTCATTCACACTAAGCGGGCTCGTTCTCCCAAGCAGACTCAAACACTTATACGAACTCTGTATAAATAAGGTTATAAAGCTACTAATGTGCCTTAACCATAAAGAGATAATACCAAGCATGAGACCTGAGGGGCTTTTTCTTGTCTCCTGCATTTATGAAAGATGGCATTAAAAGAGATTAGTTTGAAACCACTTGCAATTTCCTTTATGCAATGAAAGATTCTCTTTGCTTGGAATTTTCCTATTTATGATGTGTATTTGGACTTAGTATAACTGATGATACTTCCCTCAGTATCCTTGCTTTTAATGATGCTAGTAGTATTTGAGCCATTCATCAAATGTGACAATTGAAACAGCTAGGAGTTAATGGGAGCATGAGCAGTTTGACAAACACAGTCTATTTGACAAGGCTTGAGGTCAGGACTGAAAGAACTGCTCTTGGTTAAATAAACAGAAAAGCAACAAAGTAAAAGCAAAATCTTTGCAGCCATTTATCAACTTTAAAAGCTTTTTTGTTATAAGAAACATAAAGTGAAGCAGCACACAGAGATGGGAATTAAATGGGGTTGGAATAATTCAGTCGGCTTCTTTGTTAGGTGAAAAAGCCCAGTTAAAACTGAAGGATTATGTCCATAGAACCGACATGCAGCTACATAACCCTTAAATCTATGCACTAGAGCTATCTGCTTCTAACTGACTTCTTATTTTAATGAGCCCAGTCTCATATCACATACCGATACAGGTAGCATTGAAAGGAGAGCAATATAATAACAGATGACGTTCCTGACATCCGCAAAGCAGGAGAGCACTGCAATAGGACCACAACTTAGGGTCCATCCATTGCTCCTTCAATAAAAGTGTATCTGATATTAATCTGTACAGGGGTCCTTCCAGGGAGTCTTTGCAAAATATTAGGGTTTTACTTTTAGACACAGCATTGCCTGTAGGAAATTCCTGCATGTCAAATGACTCCTTGAGGGTAATTAATTAGTGCACCCACTGACTTTCTCCCTTTACTTGGTTCATGGACTCTTTTTATTTTTTTTTAACTTGGGGAAATTAGCTCATTATTTTTTCCTCTGTCCAACCCCCTGAAGACTCTTGGAAAGTTAGAAGCATTGAATCTGTTCTTGTGCTCACTGAGTAAAGTGGCTTTCAGAGCATGCAACACACAAAAATAAAGGATAACTTCTCTACCCTTTTATTTAAAGGCACACAGGCATGCAAATTCAAATGCTGACTGTCTTGGGTTTGATCTTGCGTCCTATACACCAAAGACTCTCTCCAGGCATTATAGCACTGACCTCAATGGGAACAAGACTGTTTTTCCTGTGATTCAGCATTCTGGCTTTTTAGATTTAAGAGTGATAATATTCTCATGATTTGATATGACAATACAGATTTAAGTACTCAGAAATTCTTGGATACTGTAGCTGAGCAGAGAACATTTTATTCATTTGCCTACCATCACCTTGTGTAATTGTTTATATAGCTGTCCAGAAACCACCAGTATCATTAGGGAATTTCCATCAGAAGCAAGTAATCTGGCAAAACTCAGCAAGCTTTTGCAATCCTAAAGTTTAAGGAAAGGCCTTTACAGCTTTTGGGATGGACATGTTGCCAGATGAAAAATCCCTTTTGTTTTGAGACATCTCCATCCTTTCTGTTGCTTTTATGGCTATTGGCAGTTTAGAGACAGTAAAGAAAAAAGCCATGTATTGAGGCGCAAAGACAGCAGAATGACTAAGTATAGTCATAAATTTACAGATTAATTTTGTACATCTTGTTTCTCTAATAACTTTTTTTTTTCTTTCATAAAGCAATTTGTATAGCTAACTAATATATTTAATAATCTTATTGCTGCTGGAAAATCATGAAAGACTTCTTTTCCTGGAAATGATTGATTATAGACTGGACGAATGAAATAATTTTCCCTCTTCTCTTCTGATTATGTTTTGAGCAAAACACCCATTACAGGAGCTCTGTGCAGCCATTTGGAGCTAGGAAATGTATTCAATTTAGCCTGTCAAATACAGTTTAACTGCTGTCTTAACTCTGCCACTTTTCCAGACCTCCTTTTCAAGACTACACTAATATAACCTAATTTTGACAGAGCATTCTGGACTCTGGGCAGCTCTGTCTCTTGAGTTCTTGTCCACCTGGAATGGGCTTTCCATCTGTTTAATCCCAGGGCTTTTTGTTAGTTGTTTTGCAATATACAACAATATACAGTTGTCTCATAAAATAATTTATTGCATTCATTTGGACTTCTTTTAGGAACTTCCTATTTATAAAATAAATAAACAAATAGTAATCAACCAAACAAAGCTCAATCCTAGTTTTACTTTTCAACAAAAATGTTTTTACACAAAATTCTAGCACTTATGTCTGAAGATTGCACCCTCCTTTCCAACATCAACAACAAAAATGTCATTTCTGATGGACATAATAGTTATTTTTTGTCATGGTTATATTATCATAGAATCATCCAGGCCAGAAGGGACCTCCAAATGTCATCTGGTCCAACCTCCCTGCAGTCACAGGGACATCCCCAACTAGACCAAGTTGCCCAGGGCCTCATCGAGCCTCACCTTGAATATCTCCAGGGAAGGGGCCTCAACCACCTCCTTGGGCAACCCGTTCCAGTGTTCCACCACCCTCGTAGTAAAGAATTTGTTTCTCACATCCAATCTAAATCTGCTTTTCTCCAGTTTAAAGTCATTGCCCCTCATCCTATCACTGCAGGCCTTTGTACTGGAAGGCTGCTATTAGGTCTCCTTGGAGCCTCGTCTTCTCCAGGCTGAACAACCCCAGCTCCCTCAGCCTGTCTTCATAGCAGAGGTGCTCCAGCCCACTGATCATTTTCATGGCTCTCCTCTAGACCCGCTCCATCAGGTCCATATCCTTCCTATATTGAGGGCTCCAGACCTGCACACAGTACTCCAGGTGGGGTCTCACCAGAGCAAAGAGGCAGAATCACCTCTCTGGATCTGCTGGAAACACTTCTTTTGATGCAGCCCAAATTGAAATGAAACCAAAAAATGAAACTAAATTTGCCTTCTGGGTTGCAAGTGTGCACTGCCTGCTCATTCCTAGCCTCTTGTCCATCAGCACCCCTGAGTCCCTTTCCTCAGGGCTGCTTTCTAATACCTCATCCCCTAGTCTGTATTGACAGCCAGGACTGTTCCAGCCCAGGTGCAGAACCCTGCACTTGATCTTGTTGAATCTCATGAGGTTCATCTGGGCCCACCTCTCCAGCCTGTCCAGGTTCCTTTGGATGACATTATGCTGGGTTTTTTTCTGTGTTCAAAACCATACAAAAATACATTAAAAATGCTCACTATGAAAAACATTTAATGATAGGATTGTATCTAACCTTCAGTAAAGCAGGATCCTGGAACAGAGCACAGGAAAAGTAAATGTTAAGTTTAAGGTGAAACATCATGAGTTCATGCAGAATATATACAAATTACATTACTAATATATTTTTTTACTCATATAGTCATGTAATAGTGAGATCTGGATTCAAAGATTCAGGAGATCCTTTATAGTCTCCTATCTCTTGTAAATATTTTATGGATGGAACTATTTCTCAGTGCTACACAAAGAAAATCCCATTTCACAAAGGCGGGTTTGTACCTACTTGAATATTGGTTGGCCTTTTTTTTTAAAACTTCTGTGATCAGCAGTGTGCTAAACTGCTTAAGGAAATCAAGCTTATTCATGGTTTTACCCTGTTTTCTTAACCAAATTGAGTTGGTGCAGAGAGATTTTCACTGCAACAATGGTAAATGTCTTCTCTTTAGTCTAGTCCTGCGGAGGTGGAGGTTTGGATCAAGATTCTACTTTCACTTTGCAATATTATTGCAAGCAAACAATAATAACAAAGCCATTATTATCATTATTGCTATTCTTTACACAAACGTTCACGCAGTGATGGCCTACCAAAATCCTTTCCAGAATTCATCTTCACACCTTTTCCAGAGTGTGCCTCCAAGAAAGACACCTGAATAAAAGCAGTATGCATGAGGCACAAGGGGTAGAAGGGACAGGAGGACAGAAAAGTTTAAGAGAGTCTTGCTTTGGCTAACCCTGGGGTAGGACTGTCAGGTGTTAATGACCAGGCTTTAATCAGTCCCCAAATCAAGAGTTAAGAAAAGATATGTACCAGAAAATACAAAGTGCATCTTACTGGTTCTCAGGAAGTACATTCCAATTTCAGTTGTATTTTAGTTTAACAATAATAATTCAGTATATACAAACCAAACTTGTTTGCTATCTCTATAATTTACTGCATTAATAGAAAATACTACTTTTGTGCCACATCAAATTATGCTGGATAATGAATCTTCTCTTTAAGCTATGTGTCTGCATGTATCCTTTTGCACTAAGAGAAACAGTAAAGTAAATTTACTAGACTGCTGCTGATCTCTTTAACAACTGCACAAACTGCTATATTAGACGCTTTTACTGCCCTTGCTATACGGGGCATAGAGTTCTATTCACTCATCTCTCCTATCAGTATTGCTATTATTTATTATTAATCAAGTACCAATAGTGTGCTAAGTCTTCTAACACTGCAATACTGCTACCAGTGACAGTCCTGTCCCACATTTATGAAGCCTTTTGAGTTTCAGTTTTGCAAAAACTCCAAAGTCATACACAGTAGGCAACAACAGACACATCATTAGCTAAATACCTTTAAACTTGGGGTGTGAAAAGATACAATTTAATGGGTAAAAATAGAAAGAAAAACCTTTGCTTATTTCTTTCATCTTCCTATTTTTTCTCTTTTGTTTTCTTTGGGTATTATTTCCTACAGGACAGGCTACAGAGTAGGATTTCACTCAATAGGGACCAGCATAATATCCAACCCTTGTTACTGCCCCTCACTCTCTCTGAGCAGCGTGGATGAACTGAGTCTTTAAATGAGATGTGAATAGGTGGAACAGTATGCCACACATAAATGAGAGGGACAGCATATGCAAAATTTCCCTGAAATTGCTGCTGAGATTCCAGGTAGGTAAGGGTACGTGATTACTGATCAGTAAAACTGGCCAGCACTTTGAAGACTGTAAGCAAACTACTGGAAGACATTTCTGATAAAACTATCTCGACGCAGTTTATCTGGTTTCTATGCCAAGTTATACTATGAATCTCTCATTTTTCATCAAAATATTATTGGGGAGGACATTATTTGAATCATCTAGGCGCCAACAATATTTTACTATTTTCCATCAGAAAATGAAATTGTCCAGATTGAAATCATGCTATGAAATTCAAAGTGCAGGGACTCTGACCTGGCTTGCTTTTTTGATAATGAAAGCAGGCAGAGAAAGCTTTTTATCAGGAGTGTTAACAATCGCAAGAAATTATTTGCTTTAACCACAAAATAGTTTATAACTACAAATGTTCTTTTCAGCCAGACTCCTGTAGTTCTATAATTTAATTACAGTTGTCTTTGTAAAATAAGAAGCACTTAGTAAATAAGCTAGGCATCGACTTAGACTCATTTTATGTAAAAATTAATGTAGAAAATAGTGATTTGAGATGGCAATCACTTCTCCCTTCTATAGCCATTCTGTTGGGTCAATTAATGTGGTCATCAGAGCCTACTTGCCCTTTAAGCCAACTCTGAGAAAGACCAGAGCAAAAGCAGGCTGCAGTAAAAGACATTCTGCACAGATGATGGGCACTTGGGTCATGTGTTAGAGCTCCAAAACCTTTTTTAATGCACTGCAGATGTTGCTATGCTTTCACTCTTTTTAGCTATGTTTTCATTTCCTATTTAGGTGGTCACTGTTACAGTGCTGCCAAGAAAGCTTTTGAATCCTCTTAAGATGGGAATTAATTGTATTGCTTCCTACAGAAATAACTGAAAAGGTCAAATTATTAATCGCGGGCCTTCTGGTCTGAAATCAGTAGCTAAACAACAGACAAGGTACAGTTCATCCACCTTAGCAAACAGTTTGAATTTTTTGGGCTAAAATTGTCACTACTGGTTAACCTACTGAGATTTTTTGCTGGAAGAAAAGAATTGATACAGCTGGGGTCTCCAGAGTCAGTCTCAAAACAGATGTTCCAGAGAGCCTGAAAAAATAGTAGTGTCAAGTATAGGCTCATAAACGCTTCATTTGCCTTCTCCCCAAGCCTTTTCAGTCTGAGAAAACTGTCTGCTTACTATGGCACTTCTACTTATATGAATATTTTTTTAATTCATATCTCAGCCTTCACTACTTGAAGGAGTTGTACTTAGAAGGAGTTGGGGACTGACTACTTGTGTGCTTGGGAGGCAGAAAACACTGGGTCTAAGGTTTTACCAAACACTGCTCTTGCTCTCAGTGTTAGATTTAAGTGGGACTGGGTTCTGCCTCTAACTGCAAACACAGGCAAAAAATCTTACACTTGAATTAAACAGAACTTTTTACTTACTTGACGTGCCAGGGCACTGCTGATATTCAAACAATATCACCGTTCTTTTGTACTGCCAAGCCAGTCCCCAGAGGTTATGGCTACTATTGCCTAAATCAGGCTTGTTTGAGAGGAATTAGTTCAAACATAGATAACCTGAGCAAACACTGAAGGGAGTGCTAGAGAACTAACATCAAGAAAAAGAAGCTGCTGCAAGTTTATTGCCCCTAATCCTGTTAATAAGGAAGGCTACTGAGCTCATTCTTCTGAATATTTACTTTTTCTTACAAGTGGGACAAGTGAGCAGAGGAGAGAGGGACGCTCAGTCCCGGAGGCATGTCCCAGCAAATGTGTTCCTCCAAAGTATTTGACTATTAGTATTAACAGGGATATCATCCCCAGAATGACATCAATAGAGGTGGGGTCACTGGGTTCCTCCAAAGTATTTGACTACTAGTATTAACAGGGATATCATCCCCAGAATGACATTAATGGAGGTGGGGTCACTGGGAGAGCTGAAGCACTGCAATCTGAATTAAAATCCAATTAAAAAAAAAAATTAAAATCCAATTAAAAGTAGTAACATTTTACCTACAAGCCAGCTCTGTTTCTGTGTCAATGGCTGTCCAAACTGCGAAGCAGGAAGAAATCAAGTTCTGATATTGTAAATATGAACAAAGTACCCTTCAAGCCAACAAGAAACGAGGACTTAATCTTACATATCATTTGATTGTTTAATAAGAAATTCAGGATAATTTCTCTATTAATAAACAAATCAGGTGCAGTTCAAATCTGTATATGTTATTCATATACAGGGGAAAGATTGTATATACCATGCACATAGACCTATAAATATTTTCTGCAAGCTATTTTCAGACCCCTCAATCTTCTGCCATATATGAAAGCTAGAGCAGTGTTACTTCAATGGCTAAAACTGTATTGGAAGAGAAAATACCAGGTTTTCTCACAACTGCTGTCTTCCATGGTCATATAAGTTCACTGCAGTACTAGAGCTGAAAGAAATACCAATAGAAGAGTTTTTTGTGTCAAATCACAAGCCACTAATACAAAGAAGTGTAATTTATCAGATCCAAAGGAAAACACTATCTGACAGTGTCCAAAGTACGACTATTCATTACATATCTAAGGGCTACTGATCAATAGACAGCACTGTGCTCTTTTGTTCAATAGGTTCAAGCTTAACTGATTTTCATGGCTTCTTGAATGCTTTTATGACTAACAAGGCATGATCCACATAGTGCTTTGTCACCGATTTGCCCATAATCTAATAAAACGACAGTAATAAATCACAAGTATCATTAAGAAATCACCAACAAACAAAGAAGTGCACTGGAAGCAATGTGGAAAATGCACAGATATTCCTCCAACTAGTTTGGTGAGTAAACAGCCTAAACACACAGTATTACTTAAGAGCTTCAACTTCAATTCATTGTAGATTTTCTATTGTAGTCAGCAAACACTGCTTCTAGGTTTCTTTAGAGCAGGTTCATAGAGAAAACGAAAAAGAGAAAAGGAAGAAAGAGAAGAACTAAGAGCAAGCAAAACTCAAATTGAACAAAAAAATGCTTGGAACACAAGAATATAATCCAGTTTGGTGATGCTTACATGCTGTTAAAATCACATTTTATGCCTATTTACTTTATCATTTCGTACCTCATAAATACCTACAGTAGCTAAAACTGTCAGTGGTGCCACTTCAAAGAGCAGTGCCCCTAGGAACAAGATCTTTGAGGTTTAGTTTAGCCACAGTGTGGTAAAGGTCATCACAATGTTTCTTTAAATCTAGAATCTATTCTAGTTGGCCTGAATCCATGGAAAGCACACATACCGTCAAATGCAAAATTCAGGATTCATTTACTTACCCTTCAGGTATGGATTTAGTGAAAGCTGGGCATTTAATGTGGTGAAGAGTTTCCACAGACTTCATAGAAAAATCCAGCTCCAAGATACATACAGCAGAAGAAAAGCAGTCATTTCGACTCCATCATCACTACAAAAAATGCATATGCTTAACAAGTATTTACTTGAGGTGGAATCCCAGAAACACAAATTTACAGCTGTCACACATTAACTGATTGAGGTTAATGCCAGACCTCTGTAGCACTTTTTTTCTACAGTGAATAGAAAGCTAAATTATTTAGTTTTGGACCATTTTGAATTAAAAGTCAAAAAGTTTAAGTTGTATCTTTCTCTTCCAGCTTCCCTGGAATTTTTGCCCTGACCAAAAATTTGTTTAAATATCACAAGAAAGCTATTTTTTATGTTTTCAATTCAGTATTTTAAGTCTTTACTTGTTCTTATAAAGGGTTCATCTGAATTCTTGAATGTGAATGTGAAATGAATTCCTGTTAAAATCTTTAGGTGCTTTTCAACCACTTTTCTGGTGAGCCTTGAGCAAATACATGTTTGTGTCAGTGGTTTGAGGCAAAATACATAATTAGAACCAATAATAAAACCATCTTTCCTCTCTCTAAACCTCAGAAACAAAGTTTAATTCAATGCTAACAGCCATGGAAAAGAAACAAATTTGGTAGTGGCTAATATCAGAGTAAGAGCTTTTTCTCTGAAGACTAGAGGACAACCTAGACCATGGTTTGTTAGAGCAAAGGGGACAGCTACTATGGATGGTTATTTACAGGCAAAACTCCTGGACTCTGAGGTAAACCATTCCCTTTCCATGTGTTTTTGAGAAACACAAGTCATGTAATGACATCAAGTCCAAGCCCTTAATAAACACTCGGTATTTTGCCTTTAAGGTGGTGAGGAACACTGGTCAGGCAGGGCTGAGAAGCAGAGGGTGGTAAGGAAGCCAGTGAGCTGTGGGTAGTAGAGGAGGAGTGAGGTGTGCTCCCAGCAAGAACCACTGGCCCCGCAGAGAGCCCCACTCCTCTCTGCAAAGTCACCAGCCTTCCTGTAGCAGCTCAAAACCAACACCCTGTGGCTGCAGCAGCTACCACAGCCATATATCAAGATTTGGGAGTTTTAAATGAATGTCTGCGGAGCTCTCTTCAGAATACCAAGGACACTGAGACAGTAGTTGGAAGAGGGACTTACCTCTCCCAGGAAAATGCCATAGGTAAAACGTGAAATGTGGGGCTATGTGAGCAGTTTCCACAGTCTTGATTTGGACCTTAGCACCTCTCCATTTATCTAAGGAAAGCAAAACACTTTTGCGAAATTTAACATGCTTCCATATATTATATATATTTAACGTGTAAATCTATAGATTTTACAAAAAAAAAAAAAAAATTGGACAAAAATTATCTTTACCTTGAGAGAAAAAATAATTTATTCAAAGAAAAAAGAAAACTCAATTAAAAAAAACAACAAAACAAAACAAGTATTGAGACCTTAAGGAAGTTAATGTTAACAAAACAAACCTGAGGCTTAAAGTTATAAAGTGTGACCATCACTCTCTCCTCTTCCTGAGCACGTGACTTCATTGTTTTTGATCCAGAGGTCACCACTTACTTTAAATGTGACTTCACCTTTTGGGCAGAGACGGCCTTAGTACTCAGATACTCAGCTGAGCCACAGATAGAATCATAGAATCATAGAATGATTAGAGTCAGAAGGGACCTCAAAGATCATTGATTTCCAACCCCCCTGCCACGGGCAGGGACACCTCCCGCTGACCAGGTTGCTCAAAGCCCCATCCAGCCTGGCTTTAAACACCTCCAGGAATGGGGCATCCCCAACTTCTCTGGGCAACCTGCTCCAGTGCCTCACCACCCTCACACTAAATAATTTCTTCCTAATATCCAATCTAAATCTTCGTTCTTCTAGCTTAAAACCATTAACCCTTGTCTTATCACTACACTTCCTAACAAAGAGTCCCTCTCCTGTAGGTTCCCTTCAGTTACTGGAAGGCTGCTAGAAGGTCTCCCCAGAGCCTTCTCTTCTCCAGGTTGAACAGCCTGTCCTCATAGTAGAGGTGTTCCATCCCTCTAATCATCTCCTTGGCCCTCCGCTGGACCTGTTCCATCAGTTCTATGTCCTTTCTCTGTTGAGGACTCCAGAGCTGGACACAGTACTCTGGGTGGGGTCTCACAAGAGCAGAGTAGAGGGGCAGAATCACCTCCAGCTTATGCCTGGGATTGCCATGTCCCATGTAGATATGCATGAAAACGGGTGTTTATAAATAAATTGCTAAAATGTCTAAAAGCTTTTGAAGGTAGAGTTAGGTTCCCTGCTGACATTTGCCCTGCATGCACTTCCTATGCAATCTCATGTTTTAAAGTGTTGTCCTTTATTAGTTTAATTATTCACTCAAAGCACACAATGACTGCCTCTTTTAATGCATATTCTCATATGCATGTAACAGTAAAGAGCCTCCAAAACCCTAGGTCTGTCTTCCCAGGATCAACCCCTTCACAAGTGCTTTTGCATGCAGTTAAGCTTGCTAATGTTCATGGCCTTTTTTCTTCTCTCCTACACTTGTACTTTTTAACACAGGTTTAAAATACAAGATGCCTTTGCCCTCACTGCTCCAAGTGGGCCTTTCCCAACATCATCCAGGCAGGCCCAAAATATAAAAAGAAACTAACTTTTTCCTTCTGTGCAAAAGGCAATATAGCAGCAAAGTCTAATTTAGGCATTATTATATCTTTTCTCTGCCTGTGTTTCAATATTGCCTTTTGATTTTTCTTCCCAAGACACTTACTCATGACATCTCCCTGATGCCCATGTTATCCATATAGTGTGATGTGGGAAAAAGTTGAGACCCAGAAGACGTGGTGCAGTAACGCAGGGTTGCCCTCTTTGATCTCCTGCTCCGGCCCCACCACCCAAGGTGAGGCTTGGATTGCTCCAAGGGTGAAACTCGCCATAGATGGAGGGGCCCACACAAGGTTTGCTCTGCTCCATAACCCCACGGTTACACCGGGGAAGGAGGGAACAACAGGGGATCTCAGAAAATCATAATCACAGCCATGCCCCTGACTCTCTCCCCTCTATAACACTGCAGTGCTCGGTGGTGTCTGCTCTGGCTCCAATTAGGTCAACTTGGAGGAGGATTTGAGAGGAGGTTAAGAAAGGGTCTGCTGGACCCACATTCCCGTGGCTATGTTGGAAATTAATTCCCACATACAGGGTGCAGATGGGCCACAGCCCCTTTTCCAGGCTGCAGCCTGCAAAAATTTAGCAGCAGTTGGGGAGGGGAACCACCAGAGCCCCATGTGCTTTAATGGGTTCTGTGTTTCTGTGTATGGGAGTATTCTTTCCCCTGCTAACCCATGCAAATCCTTCTGTAAAGTCCCATAAACAAAGCTGTGGATATAATTTCGAATAAGAAACTTGCCACTGGGGAAAACGGCGGTCAGGAAAAATACAACATACCTTTTTCTCCAAGAAGGGTGTTTTGGTGTGTTTTCATGGATTAAAAACAGATTTCACTGGTTTGAGCAAGCAGGCAAACTTCTGACCTTTTTTTACATAATAACCCTCCTCTCTGGTACTGGTCCCTAATCTGTCCTAAAATAGCTGAGTGGAGCATTGAGCCTGTAAGCTAAGCCGGCCTCATCATTGCCAGGTGTGGATGTTTGTCAGCACAACATGGACACGTCCATCTCCAAGACTTCATGTCCTGGTCTCAATCCAATAACGTAGCTAACTGTGTGACTAGCTTTATGTTTTCAGGAACTGGCCCTCAACAGGACCCAAAATCAAACATTTACATAAACACTTTTCTGGTTCAGCCCTGTAGCACTCAGTATTTGCTGGTTTGAGATGCCAGTATGCACCAAAAAAAAGTTTGTGCCTGAGAGCAAGGATCTTTTGAGGCAAAGCATGATTTTTACAGCTCCATATGGAGTTCAAAGTTAGGGGAATCTGCATGATTACTTTTACTTTAGCCAAGTGAAATCAAGTTGAAGAAAACTTCTGAAAACTTCCTACTTCCAAATCTGCACCCAACTGCAACCTGGATGTGATTTTCAATAGGAAAATAAATTTAATGATGTAAACATGCTGACTTCTTTTCAGGGGCTTGTGTGCTCAATAATCTTTGGAGTTAAATGGGGAATGTGAAAAATGAGGTACCCACTAACTGAATTATATTTGAGAAATCATATTTAGACAGGCTGGCTTCACTGTAGCCAGGTGCTCTAATACTACATGTGAGCAGCAAGGTATGTCCATGCACAGGCCTGTAGATATGAACAAGTAGGGACAGAAGTCAGTGTTTTGATGATGCACTGTCAGCCTTTCTGTGAGAACCTACTTTCTTTTGACTGCATTCAGTTCTGGGAGACAACCAGAACAGGGATAGATTTTACATGGTTTGTACCCGGTTGCCAAGTAGATCTCCCTTCAGTTTTATTCAAATGAGTGGTCTAATCTGCAAGCATCATCTTTCTACTGTTCTAGATTAATGTAATAGCCTTAACTTCAACTTCTTGTTTCTTTTTTCTAAATGTAAATGTAGTACAGAAGTTATTGTTAGAAACATTGAGAGAATAGTAAAGACAGAATCCATTTATGTTAAGATTTTTTCAGAAAATAATGAATCACAGTAAATTTGAGATACTTAGTCAAGCAGCAGTCTATGACTCTCTCTGATGGGTATGATGCTGCTGGAAAAATTCCCATCATTGCCCACATTAATTCTGTTTGTTTTCTCTTTTAGCGTTAAAATGAGAAGCCAAAAAACCCTGAATTTTTATAGCTTTTCCAAGTGATCTATGTAATACTGTAAAACAAAAATTTTGTTTGGTAGATTGGAAAAGTGAAACAAAAGGACAGAAACAGATGCAACAAAACCCAACTACCCATCCCAAGTCAAACAAACGTTAAAAAAAGCAGCAAGAAAAGCAAAACATGTTAAAGTAGTACAGCATCATGGCCAGGCAGCTGCCTCTGATCCATAAGACTTATTTTTCTTTTCTAGGTTAGTTTGAAAACTCATTTGGGGTTTGCTATGTACGTGGGCCAGTGTCTGTGAGGGTGCCAATGAAGTATGAAAAGGATTGAGGAACAAGCTATTTGAAGCTGTAACTACTGAGCTCTTTTCTGTTTACTTTGGCTGTTGGAGTTGTGGTAGGTGTTTCCCATTTTTAGCCTTCACACCTTTATTATGTTTGAGTTGCACATTAGAAATATTCCAAATGCTGTGGATGGAGACTTCCTCTTGGCCCAAGGAATAAAAGGTTTCAGTCTCCTATGGATTTCCCCTCTCCTGATCAGGAGACTTCACCTACCATTACAAGGGTTGAGGTTTGCGGTGCTGGTGTTGATGCTTCCCCTGGCTGCCGTGGCCTGGAACCAATGCCCCGTGATCCCAGGTGTTCTGAGCCTTCTTGAAGAAAGAAAAAAAAAACCCCAAACAACAGAATTGGTAATGGCTTTCAAACTTGATGGCTGAAAAGGCCTGATCTTTTAATTTAGACCTATAGAAATGACACTTCTCCTGGCCACTACCACTTAGAACTCAAAGGTAATTAATGCTCAGCAAATCTTGTCTGTGATTTGTCCTTCCTTAGGCTGCAGGTATGACCCCCATGGCTCTGTGAAGGACTCTCTGCTCTACCTATGCCAGGAAAACCAGCCACTGGTGGACCCCACAGTCTGTCCTCATGACTCCTGGGCAAGAGTCTAATTGTATCACATTCAGCATGAGATTTTCTCACCAACTTGCATTCAAGGAAGAGCTTGCAATTTATGTTTTAAAATGTTACTCAGTAACACTGCCTACAGAAAATGCTGCAGTATCTTCCATACTTCCAATTCTAGACTTCTTACATGAAAATACTAGCCTGGAAATACAGGTAAGAGAGCCAATTTTACCCATGGCTGCCTGCATCCAATAGCTTGCTCTGAATCTGATTGAGGCACCTTGTCACTCCAGAGATGGGTGTCTCCCACAAAACTAGAATATCAAATATTAGGATTGTTTATAACCCTCTACAACCACAGAAAGTGGCATAAGGCCTGACAGCCCTAGTTGGCCATTTGATCTGTAAAATATACCACAATAAAGATAAACGTTACAAGTGCTGGAAGTGAAGGTTAGAATGGCAGAATGATTTAGGGATGTCAGTGCCCGTACTGCACCTGCTGCGCTTTTTGGGGACCACCTCAGAAGGGGCTGCTGCTAGCATCCACATTCCACTTTCAAACACACATTGCATGTTTTAAACGTATTCTCTTGGCCCTCATTATGTGCATCCTTGAATAAAAAGCCAAGGTTATAAACAAAGTTTTAAAAATGGGAGGAAAAACGACAATGCCCGTCTGTTTCCATGCTGTAGCCCTACCTGGCATGACTGCCCTGTGTTTACTTCCTCTGATATAGGGTAGCAATATGCATTAATTAAGCACCACTGTCTCAAATACCACCATCTCTTGTTTCTTTCCCATATTTTCTTGTTTTGTCTTTTTAGATCTCCTTCCATCTCTTGTTTTTATTTGGGTTTTGTGTCCTTTTATGTTCTCTTTCACTTTGCCTATGATTATTTTTCCATCTTTTTGTCTTTTTGTCTTCTGACCCTTCTTTATAATACTCTCTTTCTTGCTACTTCATTTTACCTGCCTATCATCTCTTTCACCATTCTCTCTCCTTTCATCTTCCCTTTTTCTCACTATCTTCTCTCAGAATTTTTAAATGGCCCTATCGCTTTCCCACTTTCCCATTTTTCCCTTTCTGTTTCCAATAATGCATTTTAGAAAATGGTACTTCACTCTCAAGTTCTTCCCTTCTCCTTTGTGGCAGACTAGCTTAAACTTCCCCTCTTCCTGGGGAGAAAAAAAAAAAAAAGCTAGTGGAAATGTGAAGAATGTGGAGATGACACATCAGTGAAAAACACTGGGTTAACACACTATTCAAGTAGAAGTTGTCTAACACAGGTTTTGCAAAAGCCATCTGTCTAACGTAACAACAATTCTGTGTTGATTTTCACCTTTCATTTTTGAGTCAGTCGACATTTATTTCTTAAAGAATCTTAAAAACACTTCATAATTCATACAGATATAACAATGATGTTTTCTCTGGGGCATTTTCTGCCATTTCAGTTACAAATGAAGACAGAATTTGGAAGCACCATTTGTGGAATACAGTTATCTAGACTGGAAGTTTGTTTAGAACGCTGATAACTCTTAGATTCACTTTGTAGGAATTATTGCGTAGGAAATATTACTAACTTAGCTATGCTTTATAGCTATTTTCCTTCCTAAATATAACAGTAAATTGTTTCTGCAACTGCTACAAACTTCAGAATATGAGAGGAGGCATAAAATCACTAATCAGATATTCTTTCTTTCTCCCTCTTTCAGAATGCCACTCTGCTTTGGCTCTGTGTCATCTTCTTCAATAACAATTCACAGATAACTGTGTCTTGAGCAGGAAGGTGTACTCATCAAATATTTTAACTTGGTGTAACATTAGCACTGCAAAAGCAACTAGCCATTTCCTTACAATCCACTTTCTCAAAAGACTTCTAGCTCACCTCAGGCATCAGAGAAGATAATGCAAGAAGTGGCAGTTCCTACAGGATCTTGCCCCTCTGGGGCTTGTCTTCTTCTAAGACTGTCTCCATGTAGAACGTGTCCTTTCATTCCAGGGTGATACTTCCTTACAGCATTTCATCTGGGTTTCATGGGGGGAGAATGCCAAAAGTAACCACCGAAATTCAATAGCTTTAAAATGCTACTCAAAGCAGAGACCACCACGGGCAGTTTTGTCTGGTTTCATAGAGCTGTCTTGTAAAATCACAGCCTTTTCCCAAGCTAACTATTAAACTCACAGACAGCAAATTCTGCTCTGCATTACATTGCCTTCCTTAGCGGGTGCTGCACTGCATGTGCAGTGCATGTCCTCTGCCTCCTTCACTCCTTTAAAGACTTAAACCCTATGTGAAAGCGCACATGAGGGAAACAAGATGGAATAACCTGTTGGCCCTCCCGCGTTCCCCACCTGCATGCATGTCTTCTGGCCCCACACTTGGAAAAGTTGACATGTCTTGGGCAGCAGCACTCCCAACCGAACCAAGGCCATTCAAATCTGCAGAGAGACTGGAGACAAGAAATTTTTGAATTTGCATGTTTACTTGTTGGTGACAAGTGAAAGAGATAAGAAAACATCTTCAGTATTTATCTCCCATCGAACTCCCAGCTTAGGCATTAACTTGATTGAGACCAGAATTTAACATTAGTTTACAAATATCTAATAATTCAATTCCCTCCTCCTTCTCTTCTTCATCACAACATGCATCTAATTGAAGTATTTTATAGACTGCAATTAAAAACGCAGTTGTAGACATAAATTCATAGGCCCTTGACTTTGGAAAATAGAAAATTTTCACTGATACAAATTCTGAAATATAGGACAGAATAAATTTGGAAAATAGAAAATTTTCACTGATACAAATTCTGAAATATAGGACAGAATAAAATTACTATCAATTCTTCTGTGTGCTCTTGTTTAGGCAGGTTAGGAATGTCATAGTGTTGAGAAATTTTTCATAGGAACTTGTAGCACCAGATTTGAGAGCAGACTCACTCTTCTAGTTGATAGATGTTTGCCTTTTAATTTTTACCCTCTGATGTGTGTTACCAACTGATACATGAAATGTAAGTATTTCCAATTAATTTTCTTTTAATCTACTTATCTCCTAGAAATAAGTTCAGATCAAATATAGTGTTGAGGCAGAGCAACATAATAAAGCATTGCCAAACATAACAGCTTGTCTTTCAAGGTACATTTTTTGTTAGTGATTTTTCTGCAGCCAAGAATAAAATTAAAAGAATGGGAGGAAGAGTGAGAGGGGGAATTAGTACATTTGACTCAAATATAAACAACCCACAAAATATGTTACTTATCAGGCAGATTCACATCATCCTACTTATCATCTTGGACCAGACTGCATGTGGTTTCTCCCCAGATGCGAAGGATAGAGAGGAAGCTGTTCTAGGACTACACACAATGATAATTCTTTGAGGACATACAAACAGGACCTAAGAACCATCCTGGCAAAGGCTGTGACTCTCGGCATGCTGCATTTGCACAGCACACAATGACATTGAAGTATTCACTGACGCTGGATGGTGTAGTCACCAAAGTCTATTCAGAGAAGGATTAGACAATTTGGAGATGATGGATCTATTATTGGTTATAACCTACAATAGTCAAGATAAATCTATTTCAGGAACTCTCTCAACTGTTGTTTCCAGGGAGAAAATGGGTTACACAGTCTAATCTGAAATTTTCCCCAAAGTACCATACACAACAGCGAGAGGACAGAGAGCAAGATGGGTTGTTAGTTAGACATGTCCATTTCTTCTATGTCCAGGTAGAAGAAATCAATTAGCCCTTTGTTTGTTTATTGTGTCCCTTTATTCACTGCCATTTTAGATTCCACTCTCTTCTTGCTCTGGGTGTGGGAAAGGTTTTGCTATCAGTAAGGGGTTATCAGTTCTCTATCAGTTAGCTATCAAAGGTTATCGTTCATGGGCCAGAACCTTTGATGGTGGCAACAGAGCTTTACCAGCAGAGCATATGAGATAGTGATATATGCAGGTTGGACCCAAATATTTATATATATATTTTTTTAGATGCAGATGTCAGTGGATTTATTTTAAAAATGTGTACATTTTTCCTCCTAAATTTAAAGGAATAAAGTTACCGGACAGCACTGACTTTAAATTCTCAACATTGAAAGGACTGAAAGCTTTTGCAGAAGCTCTTAAAAGTTTATGTTGTTTGCCATTATAACTGCTAATACTACATGATTAGCTTGTTAATATAGCTAACTCACCAGCAGCATTCACATTAATTTTCACCTTTTACTATGCAATGGTAGTGCTATTTATTAGCCAGACAGACCATTTTTAGTAGTGTTATAGGAACAGAGTGTGCATTGCACAACAGAACTTGGTTACACCTGCAGCTGACCATTTCTATATTTATGGCTGACATCTGTAATGAACAGTAAAATGGAAAATATTTGTTTTTTCTCTGGCTTAGTAATATTTTTTTTCATGTTTTAAAAATAAAAGGGAAGTGAAATACTTGGAATTAATTAGGAGTTTAAAATATCTGCAAATCTCTTGCCAAGGTGCCCTGGAGAAACAAAATGGATCCTTAGGGCAGTGCACAGGAAAGACATCGTTAGCCAACCTCAGCTTTCACTGGAAACTTGACTGGAAAAGCCCAGATTACATTACAGTTAAATTTGTAATCACATCCAGTCTCTTTCACTTCAATCTCAAGTACTACAGCCCTTCACTGTACGGGTATATCTTTAAGATGGGCAATTTACCATGTATTCCCAACAGATGATCAAAAGTTTTACAAACTTTATAACAGTCTGGTGGACTTTAAAGTCAAATGAAGTTAGGTAATTCATGCTGTAATATTTTCTCTCACAGATGTCATCTAATTATCATTATTAACATGCAGAATCTATTTTTTTTCTCCTCTCTCCTTTCCATTAATCATGCAACAGCTTCATTCCCCATACAAAGAAATCCTTTGAAAAACAAAGGAAATTCAGGCTGAAACTGTTCCAACTGATCCATAGTACAAAATTCATATCACTTAGAGATTTGAGAATTTTTGATTAATTATAGCAGTATTTATGTAGCTAAATAGTGATAGGCCTGACAGAAAAGATACAATGATAAAATTAGAATGTAAAAAAAAAAAACAAACGCAAAAACCCCAACCCTTAAAGCTAGTTGCCTGAAGCACACTCAAAGATAAAAGAAATACATATTGAGATACATTTTTTTGAGCATACAACAGTCAGAGACAAAACACAGCCATTCAAAATAAAGCTGGACATATGGACAATAAGTATTCTGAGAACAACAAACCTGTTACACAGACCATGGTCTCCTCCTGACTCAGAACTGGATATTTTCATTTTATCTTGAGGAATCTTTGATCAGGTACAAACAAAATGATGCCCAGTTTTTAAGAAAAATATCACGCTGACTCAATTTGTTCAATATTCTTTTCTTATACTTATTCAGGGACTTTCTATAAAAATTTGGCCTATAGGCTCTTCCCTGCTCCATTGAAGGAGAAGATTTCACCGTGAAAAAGCCCTAGTGAACATGGCTTTCACGAGGAGAAAAGCAAAGCCTTTTTTTATAAAGAACTCTATTCTTTCTGTGGCATTACCTTTGGTCAGCTGCAGGTAAATGGTTTTCAGGGAGGCCAGAAGGAATTTTCTCCATTGTGCTAGAGAAAATACGAAATACTTGAATGGAATTTCACATCAGCTCTCCAGTATCAGTCTTGGAAATGAATCTTCCAAACATCTGTGTTCAGTTTCACTGTTTGAAATTACCAAGATATATCCTTCCCAGAGGCAAAACTAGGGGGATTTCCCATTCCCACAATCTTCTGCTATTCAGCAAAGAGCTTTGTCAGGGCATATATCATCCTCTGTATAGATGCCAATACTACAGGGATGGTAGATTAATGTAACCATTGGTGTCTTTCAATCACACAGCAATTTGGAAATATGTGTAATAAAAAGAACAGAACAAAATCTAATTACAATTCCAGATTAATTGCTCCTCAAAGTTAGCGAATATTGGGTTTGTCCTCATGCTCTTCATTTTAATGAAAAACATTAACTGATAATGCCTTGGCTGGATTTTAATTTCAGCTGTTCATAATGTGCATTTTTAATGACTGTTTTAGTGTGTACCTTCATCTGAAAGATTTTATTTTCATTCTAATGTGTGGGAAAAGTATCACTTTCCATCACCTTCCTTTTTAAAACACCACATATATGTTTCTCTTTGATGCGTCTGCAGCATGGTATGGGGATTTGATAGACAAGGCATTAGCAAGGCTAATCATAATTTAATGAATGGAAACTCTGCCTTCAGCTCATCCTGACAGGATTGGTAGTAGGAGCGGTTCTTTTGTTATTTTTTTGTTGTTGTTCTTGTGGGTGCAATTAAATTGGTGCCAAATTACCTGAAATAATTTGTGGTTATTAAACAAACTAGTCTCTGATGTGGAAAGTCCATTGTTCCCTGGCATTCCAAAAGCTAGCATTTATTTTCTTTTTTTTTTCACAAGAGATTGTAGTAACTGATCTCTGACAATAATGCTTTGTGTATGTTGCCTCTTGGGTGGTGGAAGAAAAGACTAAGCTGTGTCACAAAACTGCACATATGAGCTACAGCTGGCATGTCACATTATAACCAAACAAAAACAATCTCATGACTTATAAAAGCGCTTTAAAGAGGCATCACTTGCAAGGTTAATTATAGTGGTTGACAAAAAAGACAAGGTGCCAACTATTTCCTGACACTGAATAATGCAAAAGTACTGCGTTTACTCAATCTGAGTATTTATTTATATTTACATTATTTCTAGAACTGGACTCCTAAAATTACTAACAATTACTATTTTTTATTTTACTGAAACACACAAACTTTTCAACTTCACTATCTTTGCATTCAACTGTTGGGTTTTTTTTTTTGTTTGTTTGTTTGTTTGTTTTGTTGTTGTTGTTGTTTTTGTTAGTTTTTTTTTTTTTTGTAACACAGTTCATTTGTCCAAAAATGTGTTTTTATAAATGCAGAGTTGAAGTAATAAATTATATTATCATTTTCTCACAAAACCTGTCTTTCTTGGTCTTTCAGTGAATACGGATTCTGTATCTGTAGTCATCAGTACTCTTCATCAGTTACGTGTGACAGTTGCTTATGGTTCCTATTGCTTGGCCTTTTGAGGTTATTTAGCTATCAAATTTCCTATTCCTGAGGGCTTTACCACTTCCAGTGTATTCAACTGGAGGAATTCTATACTCACCAATTTACATTAGTTCGGGAAAACTGAGGCGTGTCTACGTTGGCCAGTCATCCTATATATCAGGACTCATGTCTTTTCTCATTTGTGTTGGTATGAGCCCCAAGTAACTTGACCGATATCAACAGCATGAAGTCAACATAAAACTGACATAAATGAGAGACGAACCAAAAGTCTGTGTTATTCTGTGGTATCTCTGGGGCAATTACATTAACATCAGTTATTTGAACCAGGTTTACACTAGTGCAGAAGAGAATTTAAAAAACACCCCTCTGTAACACATCTGACTGCTTGACAAAATGAACTGGAAAATCCTAGGTAGTTTGTCAGGTTTTTTTGACATTTCCCATAGGAAGTATCTATTTTAACACAGTCAATACCTTTCCTAGACACTTGCCAATCTGTTTGGCCAAACAACATTTACACAGTCAGCAAATTAAGATGTAAAAGAAGTTAATCGGGACCTCTCCAGGTACTTTCTTTTCACAAACAATGTACAATGCTTAATTTCCTACCAGGAAATTATAGCATCTACTGAGATTTCAAGATCTGATTAGTTTCAGAGGCTCAGGTTTTTTAAAAACCTGTAATGCAAAATAAAGATACAAACCTTACAGCTACCCTATGCTTAAAATCTGGAGAAACCTGGCTACTGCAGCCCCTTTGGGGAAAGAATGGGACCCTTTAGATTTTTACTGATAAGGTATGAATAACATTCTCATAAAGCTCAGAGATTGCCCAGATATACACATTTAAAATAATTATGGTAATTAAGTAGAGTTGCAAGCAGCTATAGCTCCAGGCAACACCAGTTAAATGTAAAGAGAAAACATCTTCTGCATATGTTTGTGATTTATGTAATTACATGCTTCTACAAGCTACACACCATTCACTGGCAAAGAGCCATCTCTTCTTTCATTACAATTTAGCCCCAGTAAGTAACATACTTCGTCTGGTTGAAAAGTGCCACTTAATAATGCCACTGAGTATGTATACAACAACACTAGGGAGTGAATGTGAAAAAATTAAATGTCATTTTGTTGTGCGTGTTAAAAATAGCCTTTGTGGGCCTGCTTCTGACGTAAATCATGAATGACTCCATTTCAGACAACTAAATTATACCTTATGTCAGTGAGAAATGAGTAAAATCCAAGGTGTGTTTCGTGTATGAGATTATGTCTTTGCTCTTGAGAATTATTGTTTTTCTGAATGCAGTAATTTTTGAAAATTAATCTGTACTGGGCCATTCTGAGGCAAGTCTTTACCAAATCTGGTGAGACAAGAGCAAATTAAAATGTTACCTGAACAAAAATGGATTTAGAACTCAAGAATCCTCCCTAGTACCCAGGTCTGCCTCTGCCAACAGAAGCACAGACAAATGGTTTTCCTAGTATTTCTGAGATTCAGGCTCTGGACTACCCTCACTCATCCACTAGAAACTTTTAGTCAAGCTTCAATTAACATTTTCAAGGACTTAAAAAGGAAAATGAATATTTATTTCACATTTCATTAGACTTTCAGTTTTATTGCGACTCACAATCACACTACAGTCCATGCGGTTACTTGTCAAGTACATTTTTCTTCAGAAAAAGTAGCATCAGACACTTGTTCTTTCTCACACATTATTTTCTCACCTAAACCAGTTTCACCAGATGCAACCGATTTTGCAGCTCTTTGCAAAGCCTAGTTTGTTTGCATGAAAGGGATACACCAGCTACAAGACACTGTCCCAGTAAAACAATGGGAATGCAAGTGAGAGAAAATACGTTTGGTTACCAAAAGTGCACTTATAAGAAAATCGTTGTTCTAGTAAAATTGTATTCAAGTTATATTACATATGATATTCTGCTTACGCAGTTGCTTTTCCAATTAGGTGTGCAATAGTGTCTTGAACTATTTTACATTTTAAATTACATAAGATCTCAAAGTTTCCATTATGGAAAAATATTTCTAAGTATGCTCTGCCCATGAAAGAGCGTCTAAATACATGGTTAAGAGAAACACTATACATTAAATTTACTGTATACATACTATATACTACAATGTGATATTTGAGACTGAGTTGAAAACACATTTCTGCTGAGCTAGAAAATATACAGTAAGACATCAATATTTGTTCTTTCCACAACTCTTTCCTTACAATACCAATATGCTATTATTTGTAATGTACTTTCCGTACATTCTGACAATCCCTTACATTGCATTTGTAAAGGATTCCAGATGAAGATACTTCGATTTTTTTTTTAATTTAATTCTCTGTCCCCACCCGACTGCTGGCAGTGAGGAAGCTTAGCGCTTAGGGCATCAAAAGGTCCTGCCCTCTTGAAAGACAGTGATCTGAACCCACCTCTCTGAAACCCCTGTTCTGTTCTTACCACTAAACTCCAAAACAGCTCTATAGAGCAAACTGCCTCTTCTGCTCATGCAATAAATATTTATTCTTTTATGAAGTGTAGCATCTTCAGCAGAGAAAAAAGTGAAGATTTCTCTACATAACTGTTGGTAATCTCCAGATTAGTGTATTTACCTATGATGGGAAGAACTAAGTCTCAGCCCTTGCTCCAAATCACCATGACCCAAAATGCTCATCTGAATCTTGCATATACTGGGACCAGGCACTTCTGACCAGAATTCACATGTGTCATGGGAGGAAAAAAGAAAACCAAACCCAACCAAACAAAAACCAAAAGACAAACCCACCTTTAGTTAAGGTAATTTTTTAAAGACTTTTTTATTCCTCTGACTCCTAGATACTTTCCCAAATCTGAACTGTGTTGGAGGGAAAAGGTCAAATCCAAAGGTGATTCCTTATTTTAGCCAACAGCTGGATGCATAGCAGCCTAGATGGCAAAGCAGAAAAAGATGCAATAATCTCGCCTCAGAGGAGACTTATTATAGGAAGATGCTGAAAGTCATGTGAAGGCAGCAGTGGAGGTATGTGCTGTAGCTCATGGGCCACAGGCCACTGCCAAGAGACAAAACTGGGCAGACACAAAGGTTTGCTTGCAATGATCAGGCACAGAGACATAGAGGTACAGGCATAATGCTGTAGGCGTAGCAGTCACTGTTGTAGTCATGTCCCCATCCTATGCTAGTCTTAGAAAGTTAGATTAGAAACAAGTTGGGCTACACCACTCTGTGAATTTTACAGCAAAATCGTAAACTATAAGTGAGATGACCCGAAGCTAAACCCTTTGGTAGCAAAAACTACTTTTTTCTCTGTACTTTTGTGCAGTACAATACAGCAGTAAACTGTGACTGAATTCTTAAGGCACTGATATAATAAAAGAGTAACTGAAGCTCACATCATATTTGATTATAGTCAAGTCTGTTACATGTATGTATGTTTGCGCTCCTTACCTGCCTAGCCCACAGAACATGATCCGCTACTTAAAAGTTCTGGTGTTGTGTAAGGGCTCTTCCCTCTGGCACTGCAAGGCACTGCTCATGCTGAAGGACAGAAGGATGCAGTGAATCCAGAAACTGAGACAACACTATGCAGCACAGTCATATTATGTCTGCAAATTGTCAGCTTAAAACCTGTGGAAAAAGAACAATTCAGGATGTGATTCTCAAAAATAATACAAGAGTTAGGAATTTAAGAAGATTTAGAAGCTTAACATTCTTACGTCTTTATGAAAGTTATAGCTGAGAATAAAGTTTTGTGACTCCTGTCTAGATATGTCAGAGAACAGAAAATGACGAAGCAGAGTAAATTCATGACAGGTCAATGAAACCATGAATATCCTGGACACTTTCTAACATAGCCATCTTGAGGAGAAGCTTCTGGATGAGGAGACTGGAGTCTTTAAGGTGAAGTAATACTTGGAGCGCTTCAGCTGGCTTCCAACTTGCAGGTGCTGGCCAGCAAAGACTCCTGAGGCTGCAGCGCACAGACAGTGTGACCTACTGTTTTCTTAACAGAGACCACTCGTTTCTGGATTTTGACTCCAGGAGAGAATAAGGCTCTGGTAACCTTTAGGGTGCATTACCATGGCAAGAGAAAGGCAATACTTTATTTTTCCTTATCTTTTTGACTTTGGTCTGTTATACCTTTTTACCAAATCTCTGGGGATCTGAGTAATCAGTGACTTCTTGTAAATTAAGAAAGTAGATAAACAGAGGCTTTTAAAAAGGCGTTTCCCCATCATTCTTTCTAAAGGAAAGCAGGTGTTTGGCTCAAAGGGACTTGTTCTTGTGATAGTGCAGTAGGAGGGTAAAACTGCATTGTCCCCTAAAGCAAAAATAAATAACTTCAGAAAACATGAGAACTGAGCCCTTGGTGAGGAGGTGAAACGGGTGTCCACCTTCTTGAACTAATTTATAACAGCAAAGATGTCAAGTGACATGCTGAATGAAGAAATGATTTGTGGCTGAGAAAAGCTTTACAGAGATCCCACAGGCTTGGCCAAAGGCAACTGTATCTTGATAGAAGCGATCGACTGCCAGACTAAAAAGTGCTGTTGAGACTCTCAGCTGGGAAAAGGGGGAGAGCCGTGTTTTCCAAGTGTGGACCCAGTTATCCATAGCTGTTGCCAGATTGTGCGGCCAGGATGAAAGCATGCCAAGCATTTAGCCTATTCACTGGGTGCCCTTTGGAAGAACACATAAATCTTCAGGAAAGGTTTCAGTACTTTAAATACATCACAAACAAAATAGTATCAGCAGTCCAACTTTAGAAAGCATGCAGCAAACTGGCATCTAGCTCTTCAGGCACTTGGCACACAGTGAAATTTCACACAGAGGTTGTTTAAAACTTTTACCCATGTGCTTACTTATCTGCAAAGCTTACTTACCTTCTTATTCTTCCAAGAACCATAGTTTGCGTGATCAGAGCTTGTAATTCTCATGGCAGAGGCAATGCTATAGCCAGCTTATATGACTTAAATCAAGCATGCCAGCTTACCCATTCCAGTTTAGACCCGTGGTTACCACTTGCAGAGAAACTGCCATATTTTGGGCCAGATCCACAAAGGACACAATTAGTGTAGCTACACTGCTTTATGTCAGCAGTGGATGAGCCTGCTGGGTCAAGGCTGTGACACTTTGTGTCATCCACAGGTTCTCCTGCAATTAGAAAAGCAAAGAGGTATTGCAACACAGCATGAAAACACATCCTGCAATTCAGGTTTCAAGGCGTGGGCAAAAGATGTCAGCAGTGAGATAAAATTGACAGTTGTGTGATGTGGTGATTCCCTATTGGTTGCAAAAAATAAATTAACAAGTTAATATTCCAAAGTTAAGGATCTAACCATTCCGGTTTACAGGGCTATAATTCAGCCTAGGGTAACATGTTGCACACCAGAGGAATTTAGCCTTTGACCTGATTAGATGCTAGAATCATCCAGTTCCATTCTACGTGTGAAACTTCACACAGCTTTAATTATTGAAGCCCTGAAGAAAGAGGCCAGAGGTACTGCAGAGCTGGCAGGTGTTAAAAAAAGGCAGAGGTATCTGCTCCTTATACTACCCTCCACCTCCTGAGAAACAATAGGTCAGAAATCATAGACTTTCACGGGAAGATTTTCTAAAGGTGAAAGGCAGAGGAAAGAGAGAGATTTGATGTCTAAATCCTACCTGTGACTATCAAAATCCCCCCTTTGTCTACAGTTAACAAAGCACTTGAGAACGTAATGAAACATAGATTTTAATTATGATATTTGGGAAATTACTCACAAAGACCTTGTTATTGCTGTTGAGAGCAGCTCATTTTCTAATGATGTTAAACAATAGCACACAAAAAGCGATTAATATGAATGTTAGTACAGGAATGAAAGAAAAGCTCAGATTTAAATGCACTCAAGTCAAGAAACACCAAGCAATCTCCATACAAAAATGCTGAATGTTTCATACCACTGTATTGACACTACATGACTAGAGAATATTGAACACAGTCCCTGCATTTCAGAATGGGAGATGAGTGCTCTGAGCAATCGCAGGTCCTGTTCTAGGCTGTTACTCAATAACATGCATGAACCTAGGAAAATTTAGTAAGGTTAACGTAAAGACCATTCAAAATAAAAGGAGAACAGAATAAAATACACCTAAGGTGTGCCAAGAGTGTTACGTGCTAGATGCTACACAGTACTACATAAAGAAGGAAATTATCTGGCTTTCAGAAAATCATTTGATATGTTTCTAAAGGAAGAAATCAGTTTAATATGCAAAAGTAATACAAGGTATATTTCAATAGGCATGAGAAACCAAACAGCAACTGCAGGACTGAAAGGATCTATGTAATACTTTCATTAATGACTTTGGTAACAATCAATAGAAGTCTTGTGATGAAAGTTAGTGACCATGTGAAGCAGGGAGCTCTGCCCATGCTGAGCAAACAGGAGTATTGCACAGGAATGATCCTAACAGAATTCAGCTGCACAGACTGCAATGCTATATCAGTAAGGGAAAAACAGAATTTCTCTTTAAAGCTCAAAGACCGCGATTTAGGCAACAAATGAAAATGAGTATGGCATTTTATTTGATCACAGTCAGCACTTGAAAAGGCAAATGTAACCTCACAAGGCTTCAGGCAAAGTAGAAAAGGGAATTACTGAAACTATTGCACCATGCCCTAGTACTAATTCACTGGAGGCGGTGCATATAAATTCTCACAACTGACATTCAAGAAAGGCAAAAGACTAGAAAACATACAAAGGACTATTCAGATTATAAGAACAACAGGTACCCTCCCTTATGAGAGAAAATTAAAGGAACTTGTCTTATTAACTTAGCAAAATGTAGGCCACAAGTGAGTGGGCTCAACTATTTAATCTGACAGCAAAGAGTTTGGCACAGCCACCAGTGCAACTGAAAACTAGAAGAATATTTGCAACTGTCATAGCAGTGGTCTTCTGATAGAGCTTTCTAGTAGAGCTGCAAAGGCAAGAAGTTGCCTGGTTTAATAGGAAGAGCATTAGATTTATAAACGGGATCACAGCGATGCAGTTGTCTGCCACAGCAAGTCAGCAAGCCCAAACTCTTACTTTTGTTAGAGATTTCTGATCATCAGATTCTCAAATCACAGGCAGTGCTGTTCTGAGATCAGCAGCTACAGCAGTGAGTGTCACCGCAGATACCCAGTATGCCAGGACAGATGCAGTAGAAGTCCAGAAACGGAGCAGATCTCTGATGTAACTCAATATACATCGGACCACAGTATCTGATGCCAGACCCAACTGTATTTGTTGATTTAAATTGAATAGACATAGTTCTTGTGGACTTTGGCTGCACTGCAAAGATTTGTGCGAAGCTGTTTCCTTCACTGATTCTGATTTATTTTCCCTTCCTTACTTTCCTCCTCCATCATTTTAGCCAGACCTTTTAATTCCACACTTTTATCAGCAGCACTAGTTTTTCTTTAGATTTCATGAGGGAGGTCACCATTTACCTCTGACACAAGACATGAGAAACAATGAAGAAAAAAAGGAAGAAGTCTAGTATTAAAACCAAAATGTGGAATAAAATTTAAGTAATGTAATTTGTGAACTCTTAAAGCTGACTCAAACTGTATTGTCAAGCATTGCAGGATGTTCTGATACTAGGAATTATTCTTCATATTGATATGTACAAAATGTTGTGATTATATTATTTTAAAATTATTCATCTTACTAAACTGTTGATTCATGGCCTAATTGGAACAAATCTATGAATTCTAGCTCTATTTTTCTAAGTCTATCCTAGCAGGCATACAAATTTGCTGAGGAAAATAACAGATTCAAAATGCAGTGCCCTGACCTCCATTACTAACAGAGCAGCCTGAATATTTTTGTTCTCTTCCACTTTTTCCAGGACCCAGAAAGCCTTGCTGAAAGGAGCTGATGCATTGTGCTGCCTGTGCTTTTCATAAAACTTCCTAGCAGGAATGAATGAGGGAAAAGAATGGTCAGGGTTTGTTTGGTTCAAAGTACGAACCAGAGGTCCCGTTAAACTAGAGACACAAATCTTGATCCAGTTATTCGCTTTAACCATTGGTTTCATATGATCCCACAGAATTAGTATGATCCAACGTTAAAGAGATTTAGCTTAATTATGTTTTCAAAACTGTCACAGCCTTTGAAATGTCACTGCTTTATTCAAAGAGAGGATTAAAAAAGAGTAACTGTTCTTTGTACTGTTTAAATACACTGGAAAGCTGCTTCAAACCATCAAAACCCTGCCTCAAGCCCCCTGCTCTGTTTTATATCCCCCCAGAACTGTCCTAAGGTCCTTTGTAAATACTTTGATTCTGTATGATAAAGAATGAGAAATAATAAGACACTTGTTCCCAATGATATTATTTGCTACGTATAAGCATGGCATTATTACTGTTACAATTTACATAGCCTTTGTAGAGAAGTGAGCTAGATTTCACTGCCTAAGAATGACAAGTAAAGATAGACAACGATCAACAGAGACAGGAGATCCTTTGGAGGATATTTTAAAACGAGGTTTATGGATAGTTAACATACAACCTCAGGTTAGACTGAGGTTTCAAAGAGCACATCTGGGCCATTTCAATTCACTAGTTAACATAAACTATCTGGCTTATGATGATCTAGTAACTTGCTGCTTACACCTTCAGAATGAAATGGGAAGACAGTGTATGGGTGAAACAAAACACAAGTTGAATTACAACCAGTGAGCAAGTCAAGTTGTATTTTTAGAATCTATACTTACAGAAAATGTGTAGAATTTTCTATCATCTAGCCAATTAAGAAAATTCTACATTTTTCTAGTGAACTACAAAGTGGAGGTCAAATGGAAAAAATACTATATATACACAATTACCAATCCAAAGAGTCAAAACACTTCAGGACATACGTAATATACTGCATATTCATTCACATCTGAATAGAAAAACAGATATGACTGATCTTTCTGAGAAATCCCTTTTTCTTTCCACATATTTTTGATAAATCAGACACATTTCAGTCACTCTCAAACAGACAAGAAACTGTGACTTATGATATGCTATATATGTTCTGAAGTTTTCTCTACTGATATTGTAACCTAGAAACAATGTTACAAATTCTAAAACTATCAAGTTTTCAGTGTTTGTAATTTTCTTTGGATTTTATCAGTCCTTCAGTTTACAGTTGTTCCTTAAAAGTCTTTAACAATGCACGTGTGAAAGACTTCAGTTCTAGCTTTAAGCCCTTCTTAATTTTAAGACGGATTAAAAAAGGGATCATCACCTCAGTCTATCCAGATTGGATGTTCTTTTTTTCTCCAGATCACTGGATTTATTTCTGACTCTAACTTAAACATGGATTTTTAGTGGCAAGGCCTTAAGAACTGTCAGGGCAACTAATAAGCAGCATATTGCTCAGCAGCTCCATATCCTACAGGCTTACACAGCACTATGCATCTGAAATCTGATTACTTTTTTTCCCATCTTTTTTTTTTTTTTTTTTTTT
>VZRU01004564.1:527500-544249 GCA_013398155.1 Pedionomus torquatus
TTTTTTTTTCCTGGCAGGACTAGAAAGAAAGAATATTTTCTAATTCAGTATTACAGTACCATATTTAGTGTTTCTTTAAAAGTCAGAAAATTTGTTTCACCGCAAAATGCACTTTCCTCTGCAAATGACAATACATTGCTTATTTCTACCTCAGTGGCAATTTTTGTGAAGAGTGACCAGCCACAGACTACTATGTATATATAATGTGTTGTCTATTGAATTTAAGGGAAAAGAAAATAAGAAAAACACATTGATTTCTGTGGGTCTTATAATTTTCCTGAGTTATCCTATCAGAAAAACAAAATTCTAATGTAATGATCTGCCAGGATTTTCATAATTTTCCACTACACAATAACCAGCCTGTACTTCAAGCAAGAACAGGGGTTTTTATTTTTGTTCTAACATCCTTATTTGTAAAAGGGAAAAAGGAAAAAGAGTCTCCACCACATGTTGGGAATATGGCACGTGGGTTGAATGATCTTGCTTCCATCAAATAATCAGCTCAATCTTTTATCGTCTATTAGTTCCTTATCAATATTGAGAAAATGAAGAATATTTTTACTGATGTTCTTTTGTTGGAAACGGTTAAACAGTTGGCAGCCTTTTAAAGTTTTAATTTTGATTTAATGCTGCCTTGTATCTGACTTATGACTGAATGTCAAAGAAATGTGCTTGAGGAACCCATTCTGACAATATCAAGACATTGCATCTAACTTTACAATACACTAATGATTTGCAGACAACTTCTTCTTCTTTGTTTATTATGCAAGGAAGTGGATGTCTTCTCATGGGACACTAGCCCATCTGTTAGACAGCCAGCCAAGATCAGCAACAGAGCTGTTTTGTTAAATTAAAAATGGCAAAATCTTATTTTCTAGTATTGTTTCATATGTCTTGTAACAATGACTGACAACATGTCACCAAACTTGGACAAAATCATGCCAGAAAGTTAAAAATATAGAGGGCATAACTACCAAATAGAAAAACATAAGACAACCAATTTGGCAAAGTAATACATCTACTGCAGAACTGTGCATTTGCTGACTCTGCATTGCAATATGGAGAGTTTAACTAAAGGAAATCATTCATTTATCACTTAAGAGATATTTATAAAGCACAGCTGGTCAAGACTTTAAACAAAAGGTCACCCATAGCTAAAAGTTGTCAAAGAGAAGAGTCTTTTGTCAGCAAGTAGGTTTTCAAAACTTATATTTCTTAACATGAGAGCAGAGCCTCACTCACTCTGTGAAACACCACTGTCTCAAAAGAAATTATCACCTCCATTTTCAAAAAGCACATGTCATGAGGAAAGTAAGGATGACTGGACTCCATAAACCAAATTTTTCTTTTGTGAGAGAGGGAAAACTATTCAATCGCTCTCTAACTCAGCTCATAATTTGTAAAATGGGAGCACTGGTACTATTTTTAAAAGAGAGATTTAGGGAACTATATTAAAAGTCTACAGGCAGCAAGGGATCCCACAAATATTTGAGAAATATCCATTCCAAACATCCTTAAGATGACACCTATTATCAGCAGAATAAGAAATAAAAAGATGATGTGAGATCAGCTCTGTAAAGACCTATATTGAAGAGCACTTCCATATATGCTTGTTGATTCCTATCCAAAGTCATGTTTTCTCTGGTGCTCAAATGCTTTTCTAAATAGTGATGTTTTTCTGGATAAGACTCACTCTTTCCAAAGGAGCCCTGAGGAATTTAGCAAGAACAACCTGAAGCACATTTAACATAACATAATTCTCCATTTAATCTCTTTAGAGGAGCATGGATGTGGGCTGGGTACTATTGCTGAAAACGGTCTCTTAACTCTTCCAGGTTGGAGCACTGCAAGTACCCAATCCCCTGTGGGAAAGCAGAGTGGGATGAACACTTTCAATTGCCTGACAAAATCAGTACAGGAAAGACCCAGATCTGAGATGTGATATGATCTGATTCCCCTATTTAGTCTGAACGATGGTAATCGTGCAAGAGGAAGTTAACACTGACTAGGAGCAGCCAAATCTAATGCGCATTAGCCAGGCTGGAGGCAACCTTTTACAGCATTCGCATAGAGAACATGTGAATTTCAGTGAAACTAAAGGAATCAATTTACGATTACTGAGCAGAGATATAAATACTTCCTGCAGGGCTTTGAAAGCAAAGCTGAAGAAAACTACATGGATGTAAATCTAGGACCAGCAGAGAGGTGGGATGGCTGCAGTCAACAGTTGTGGGGCAGTAATCATAATGTATAAACTGTGATGTGATGGCCTACAAATTGCAGAATTTCAGCTGAGAAATTAAAACTAACAGACAGTAGTCAGCACCAGGACAAATTTAGGGAGGGTGAAAAGAAAAGGCAACTTTCTTCATCTCTTGTCTTTCACTACAGATCCCTTGTTCCTGCTTTCCTGTTTCCAGCTACAATGCAACTTCCCCAACTCTTTCACTTGGGCCAAAACACAGTGCACAACGTCCCTCGAGAGTAATGAAGAGGAAGACAAACAGAAGGCATGCGATGAAGGTACAGCCCTACATGAAATGCAGATGAGCCAAAGCTTAACCAAGAAACAGCATGATGGTTTCCTGCAAAAAGCCACCAAATTGTTGCTTGCCATAAACGTGTCAAACTTCAGTTCAAATTATTATGAAGAAATATTTGACAACATAGAGATATTCTGTAGTCACTGTACCAAGCAGCAGGGGATATCAGAAACCTGGAAATGTAGCAACAGATGTGGAAGAATGAAGGTGAAAAATGGGAACGGAAAGTATCCAGCTTGGTAATACGTACCCACCTGCATTATTAAAATTTCCCCAGAACAAACAACAAGGCCATCCAAACACTCTCCTGAACCCAGCATTCAGCCTTAGGCAGAGCCTTCCAATCCTGGAAGGTCTCTGCAACAGATTCTATCCTGGCATTAGCAAGAGGCTTTTGTGAACACATGATAAATTTGTACTCAGTCCCCTTTACCGTGTTTCCTTTCTCAATGCCACATTCTAGCTTTGCATGACAGAATAACAGTGCATGGCTGTGAGGTCTTCCTGGTGGTATGACAGCATGAGCAAACGTAAACATCTCCCTTACTGCACAGACCTCAGGACATGCAGAACATCTATCACCCTTGAGCTGCTCTAAGCAGCTCTGAAGGAGTAGCAGCTGGAGTCATAAATTGCTCATGGCATAGACATTATTTGTGGAAGAAAGCAAGCCAACCAGAGAAGGCCAACCCAGAAGGCCAACTGTATCCTGGATTGCATCAAAAGAAGTGTGACCAACAGGTTGAAGGAGGTGATTCTGTCTCTCTACTCCGCCCTGGTGAGACCCCACCTGGAGTACTGTATCCAGCTCTGGAATCCTCAGCAACAAGAAGGACATGGACCTGTTAGAGCAGGTCCAAAGGAGGGTTACAAAAATGATCAGAGCTGGAGCACTTCTATGAAGACAGGTTGAGAGAACTGGAGTTGTTCAGCTTGGACAACCAAAGGCTCTGGGGAGACCTTATAGTGGCCTTCCAGTCCCTAAAGGGAATATACAAGAAAGATGAGAAGGGACTTTTGTAAGGACATATAGTGATAGGACAAGGGGTAACAGTTTTAAACTGGAAAAGGGCAGATCTAGATTAGATATCAGGAAGAAATTTTTAATTGTGAGGGTGGTGAGGGTGGAACAGGCTACCCAGAGAAGTTGTGGAAGCCCCCTGCATGGAAGAGTTCAAAGCCATGTTGGATGGGGCTTTGAGTAAGCTGGTCTTGTGGAATGTGCCCTGCCCATGGCAGGAGTGTTTGAACTAGATGGTCTTTAAGGTTCCTTCCAACCTAAACCATTCAGTTACTCTATGAAATTAATTTCATAATAGGCACAGAGACTGCCTGTCGGCTGGGCAAATTTTGCACCGTTTTAAAGATTTCTGAAAACGGGAAGCTGCATTCTTTTATTTTACTATGCAAAATGCAAGCCGACTTGAGTAGCCCCAAAGCATATTATAAACCACTTCCATATTTTTGGTGTTAGAGGGGGTTTGAAGTTGTTTTGGAAAGCATGTAACAGAAATAGCACAGACAGTAGTTGTTTTAGCATGCAAGTACTTTTGGAATCATGGCTTTCACATTTCTTTCATCAGAAAACCTATTTGAAGGAATGTTGCTCTTATCTAGCAGATGTTCTGCTAAAGAATTTGCTTTGTCCTTTGCAAAATATGGCTCAGAGCCCATATCCACTCCACTGTGGAGATAAGAGTGTTGTTTTTAAGGTAATGAGTGGAAGTCTCCTTCCCCATAGAAAAGCTCTTTAGGAATTTTTGTGAAAAAATAAGCATTTCCTGATGAGGAACTGGAATGCCATTTGTAAACTGTTCACATTTGTATGCAATTTTTACTACATGAATTGCTCTTTGAGCAACGCTGGATGTATGAAAGTATAATTAAAAAATGACTGGGTAAGAAGTTTGCAAGAAATAGCTTGTATAATGGATTTAATCCCTTTCTCTACTCAGAAATTATCTACAGTCAGTCTTTTGTTATGAATTCCTCTGGTATTCCTCTTTGTCAGAAGTTTTGTGCAAACAAATTTCTCCCTACTCATTGCACTCCAAATGCTGACTGTAAATGTCCTCTTCAGTATTTTAATATGTTCACCACTTGATAGGTTCAAGCTGTGCAATTGGGTGTTGAAGTCACGTGGTGTTGTTTATACTCTCAGAATCCTTTTGCCCTAATGATTTTCATATGGTTGAGACATAAATTTAGTTTTATGATTAAATGAAACTTGGCTCAGAGAAGCCAAAATTAATTTTTCAGGAGCTTTTTGTACAAACAAAACTCTGCGGACATAAACACATTAAAAAGCACAGCCAGAGTAAAAATTTTTTTTAAAAAATAAATAAATATATATTTAGAAGAGGCCAAAGCACTAGAGTATTTTTTGTCTTAACAGGCCCAATAGTCATTTTTTCTCATAAGTCCCTGAATGCCATAGAGTGATTGCAAACTTCCACAATTCAGTATTAATCTGTATATAATACTTGTGTTTTACATAATTTAAACCTTCACGTAAGGCAATTTTACTGAAAACATGAAGAAGAAGATATAATTTCACACCACTGTCTGTGCATAAATATTTCCAGGGGCAGCTGTCCGTCAGCCAACTGTACACAATAAATAATTTGTTATTTCCACTCTCCTAGGAAAGCAGTTTTCTTTGAAACAAATCTTCACAATATGCGTTGTTTGCTACCATTTCAAGGCCTGCTATACCATTGGAAAAGAATGTGCTAAATGTAGCATTATCATGCAGGTCAGGCAGGGCAGCCCGGTACACATTTTCCCACAATCTCTGCTCATTAACATCTAGTTCCCCCATTGTGCAGATTTTTGGCTCTGTTCCATCAGAGCAGAGAAGAAAAATGTTTACAATATGCAAACTCAGAGGGACACACAAAAAAAAAAAAAAAAAAAAAAAAANATGTCAGTCCTTTGGGATGAAAAGTTTCAAAGGGGAAGGTAAGTCAAAGGTTACTAATGGGATGTCTGTAACACCTGCTTTTAGTGGAGGTTTCATAAACAAGCTTTACTTCTCAAGAACAGCTAGGCCTAGACAGAAATACAGCTAGAATATCTGTGGCTTGCTTGAGCAGCCTGGTACCTCTGAACAGAAAGGTCAGGTTTGTTATATCCTAACATGGCCTCTCACCCTCCTTTGATTGATAAAATGAGATTGCCTTGGTGGCCAACATTACTTTTCACATCTTTAAGGCAGAAGGCACTAGCAACGTGGCATGCTCAGCCTCTGCTGGGGAGGAGGAAGGTGATGTTCAACATCACTGCTGTAGAAAGGCCTGCTCTCTGAAAAAGTGAACTGTCACACACAGGACTGAGCTTTGCATACTTCGAAAATTTCCAGATCAGCTAGATGGCCCTCATAAAGCACTTTCAGTTATCATGAGCAAGTTTCGTAACCGTCATAATAATGCAGAGATCTTCAGTACTAATTTTCCCCCTCAAAGTACTAAAACATATTTCTAAGAATTTAACATTAAGAAGCAGGCAAGAGATAAAAATCCTGCTAAATAGTCACCATGCCATTACAGAACCTTAACTCTTGGCCATTACCTACATCTTTTACCCAGAGAACATTCCTGAAACTGAAAAGCACTATCTTCATCTCACAGGCAGCGACCCAGGAACAGGATTGGGTTAAACACTTGTCCTACAGCAGAGATCCTGCAGCAGAAACGGCATTCAAATCCCTAGAGACAATTGCAGGGCTCTCCCTGAGACACCATCCTTCTTGTCTAGAGAAAAAGTGTGGCAGCTTCTACAAAAGCTCAGAAAATTTCCATTTTAAGAAAGAAAGGAGAAAGCAGTGTGACAGATAAGGCCATAAACTGGCATTTGAGTCTGATTATACGTGAAAACTACAACCCATGAAACTCTCCCTTTTTCTTTTTTTTTTTTTTTATCACAGAGCTAATTACATTTACATGAAGTAGGTATTGAAACAGCAAAAAAGATGAAATTTTCCCCACAGTAAAATATTATCAGATGTTAACTGCTCTCCTGTTATTAACATTTATAATTTCTGATCCATAGCAACCAATAGAACTGCTTCAGCAGGAAGTGTGTTATTAACCATGACCAAATCAAGACCCTTTTAACACTCTGTATTTCTCACCAATGTTGAAAAGAAAAAGCCCCAGAAATTCGAACAAGATGGTGGGTGCTACAATAGATACAGGCATGGACAGAATCCCAGGAAACTTTAAGAAAATAGTTTCTACGCTTTACTTTACAATTTTGTGTAGTATGATTGTTTGACTCAGACAACAGAAAACCAAATCTGTTGAAATCTTATTCCATCAATTGAATTTCAATTTTTAAACTGATCATCCCTTCTCAGAATTGTCAGCATCATTAAGCACGTCCCATACCATGATTGGGCACCAGGGACATGCCCGCTTGAAGAGAGCACAGACGCAGCATGATGTTTTTTAAAGCACCTAATGTGTTTCTACACATTTATTCAAACAGAAATTTTTTTGTTTAAAAACTTTTTATAAGCTACAACTGTCCTAAAAAAAGAGATTGCATACACTAATCTGGATGCATCATTGTGGTGATGATGATTCAGTCTTATTATTTCTGATCCGGAGTGTAAGTGGCCAGCTCAGAACATAGGCAGAATACTTCAGGCAAACAGCCATGAAAAATTTAATATCTTTACAAACTTCAGATAACGGATGCTTTTAGTGCCATTTAGAGATGGCAGAAACTATTTGTTTCACATGAAAACAGAGAGTTGAACAGCAAAGTAAACACAGAACATGCACCCTGTATGCCTTACAAATGTAATCTAAGTTTATTTATAAATACACCAGAAGCTGAGAAATGCCTTCAATAATCTATTTGCATTTTTCAGCTTTGCAAATATGCAACTCTAGAAGTTCATCTGGAGAACTACAAGAAGTTTTAGTAAGTTCGTAAGGATGACTGCCTCTTATTTCACACGTTTGCCTTCCCATGAATTCCACAAGCTTTCACTGTCTTCAGTGCAGCTGTTCCATTTTACACTATGTTGAGATCAGAACAGGACCTTTTATAAATGGTATGTTAAGAAATACGTTTAAGTCAAATGTAAGCCTTTAAAGTAAGGGTTCTGCTTTTGGTTTACATAATGATATGCTATGGAGAATAGCTTTCCTATTTTATATTCCTTCATTTCTTCCCATTCTAGCCATGACTCTTCTCTTCGTGTATTACTTTGGATCTTCTGGCTGTTTCTATTACAAACTACATTTCTTTTGCAGCCTTTAAAAATCATATCAATGCATTCAAACATCCTGCTTTTTGGCTGGAAAAGCTTTCAGAATTTCTGGTGGGGACTTCCAATTGGGCAGACGGCTGTATGCAGGCTGAAAAGTTCATATGAACTTCTGTAAAGTGACAGAAGGAAGCACTAAAGAACCAACACTAGCTCCACCAGCATCTGTTCAGCAGGAGACACAGCATAAGAAATCACTATGTTTTGCCCTAAGTCATTCCAGCGAAGTCAGGCACCATTGTACAGGTCCTAAATCAGAAGATGACAGCATCCCCAAGCATCGTCATTCCCGTGGCTGTGTAATAAACAGACTGGTTACAACATAATGTTTGAACTCCAGTTTAACTGTACTGAACTGGAAGGGTGAACAACTAGAGGAGCAGTGGCATGTTCAGTGTCACTTAGGCTTTCTTTAAACCTTCAGGCTCTACAATGGTGGGCATAACAGAAACACTGACAGGTCAGTTGTTTTTTGCATGACTGCTCAGATCTAAAAATTACCACTTTAGAGCACTGATAATTTTCTTTTAGATTCAGCAGCAGGGCAATATTCACTTGTATCAATTCTATCAGTAAACCAGTTTCCCTTTTCAGGCCTGATTTTTTGTATCAGGTCGCTCTGTGAGGGTAGGGTTGTGGAAATGGGCTTAGCAGAGAAACATGAATATATGGTAGTGGAAGCCCACCTCCCTTAGGGCAAAATTCTCAGCTAAAGCACCTTGGCAGCATATTAATAGCTATAAAAGACTCTTTCTTTGCTGACCACAAATATGCTGTGGTCAACAAGAGGTCTACTCACTGTTTTGTTAAAAACAGTGATGATTTATTTTGCTTCAGCCATGTGTGAAACTAGTCACCACATTATGAATAATAATATCCTCTTAGTCTCAATGGAGCTCTTTTTATACAGAAAGATCTACAAAGCATTTAACTAAATACTTGGTATAGCAATCTACTTGCTGACCACTAAAATTGTAGCCATATCTGGACTGAAACAGTGCAGCTATTTAACAATGTATGGCAGTGGAGAAGACAAAGAGTAGAAAAAAATCCATTAGAAACCAAAGCAAGAGCTTAAGTAAAATATAACTACCTTAATTAGACATGAGTGTGGAATGGGACTAAAACTGCGAGTTTGAAGACTGCCCTGGAATCTCGGCGCCTACAAGAAACCAGGATTTTATGCAGAGTTTGTCAAGAGGATGAACTCCAACTGCACAGTGCCCTCTACTGTGAAATGAAATCCAGAGAGGCTCAGAGGGGAGAAAATTATGTATTAAATCACTTGGCATGCTGGTTTCTGCAGCAGTGTCCTGAGGTCATAATGTCTGAGAAGAATCAAACACTGGTGAGTAAAAGTTCAGCCTGCTGGAGTCCTCAGCTGTGTGCAGAATAGCTCACCATCTGCTAAGACAGCTTCCCATAACTATTTCCAAAATGGCAAATGGGACAAGGAGAACAAGAGTTGGTATGACTAAGTGCTTTTTAAACATCTACAGTTTCAGGAGTTTTTATATTTAGTGCGATCCATCTCAATATTTAGATGTTATGATCCATCTCAATAGTACTTCGCAACACAGGCAAAATTACAGAACTGTGTATTTTTTACACCTTTGAGTGGCAAACTGTCCTCAGCTGGCTAAACCAAACGTAATTTCAGGGGAATGAAAACCAAAACAAAATCACCACCCTGCATAATTTTTCCCTGATGCTGCAACACACTTTTGCTAAAATTATAGATACCCACTTATATTTCTGATATTTAAAATATCTGGGACATGTTACTTTGCTCTCCTAATGCACACTAGATGTGCTCTACTGAGTAAAACTGTAGCAAGTTAAAATCACAGGGTTTCCGGCAGGGTACATGAAGGGACCCAGGAAGGTATAAGCACAGGAAACATCTCAGATGACCAAAAGAAAGAAAAATTAGTTCAGTAGCAAAGGGCAGATCCTGTGACAAATCACACCTCTATTTAGCAGGCTCACTTGAGCCCTACAGTGGTTTCTTTCCTTTCGCTCCTTCAGTAAACCCTGCCAGTAGGTTTTATTCCCCCCCTGTCCCACAAAGACATATATACATATACACACTCTGCCTCACGAGCTGGAGACCCCAAGAGGTTTGCAGCTGGTGTAATGTTTTTCCTTACCACCTTCTAGCAACCTGCAGGAAACAAAGCTTCTTCAGGGAGTTTGCTTCATAAGCAAACTGCCTTTAACTCCAGCATAAGACACATTTCTTTAACCTTTTTATTCCTAACATAAATATAAAGCAAGTATGCAAACATCCATTCATTCCAGACCAGATATGCACATATGCAGACAGGACAAAGCTGCGGTAGAGAACACCAGTGCTTAACGTCCTATAGAAAATATTCAGACAGAACAGTGGAGAGTATGGAATAAAAATCGGGAGTGGGGGCAAAGCAGAAAAGTTTTCTGAATAAACCTTGTGGAAAACAGATGCCCAGAAGCACCCATGGTTCTGAAAACCTCTGCCAACCAGATGGGGCAGAAATTGCTTGCCCATACCTCTGTGCAGTCCTTTGGCAGTTTTACATAATGCCAGGCTGAGCAAGCCACTTGTTGGCCTTAAGTTGCCAGAAGGCTCCTGAGCCACACTTTACATGCTGCTAACTAAAAGAGATGTGCAAGTTGTAGTTCAGTCCTAAAACACAGTTTAGTGCATTTCCTTGCATTTCTGCCATGGTCTTTTGGGCAAATACTAGTAATTTTCAATTGTGTATCAAGCAGAACTCAACTTAAAGAAAAAAAAAGTAAAATGAAACAAAGTAAATTAAAAAAGATTCTGTGAAACTGTAAGGAAAAATTTGGCAACACAATTGTTTTCTTAGCTGTGAAGTTTTCCTATGAGAGTCTGAAGAGGATTACAAGATTTATATGCCCTGTAAACTTCGGGTCTTAATGACCTAATCATACCTGGTGGCGGTGATTTTGCTGGAGATGGGTTATACATCAGTGGAAAAGGTAAATAATTTCCGTTCTGAAATTCACCTGTTGCACTCCCTCACTAAACACCCATATGCACATCTCTGCTCCTGTTTGCATCCAAAGTGTTCAAAAATCATTCTTTTCTATCCCCTTTTTTTTCTTTTTTTTAATCTTTGGAAAGTCTTTGTGACTTGGTGGGGAAATACAGAGCTGGGGTAATGCAGGAAGAGCAAAGTGTTTACATGTGTATATTCCATATATAAATAATCTAAGGTCAGATTTCAGCTTCACTTACCTTGAAAGGAACAATGTTTTTTACTTCCTACTTTTTGAGAAATCAGGCCTCCTTTAAAATGCTCATCCAACGTCACATTTGCAATTCTAGAACTTACAGGAATTTCATATGTAAAAGTAAAGTCACTGTCAGAAATATGAAATTCCTTCTTTATTATACTTGAAAAAATACCCAAAGAGATAACTTCTTATGTTGCTATCTCCTGGCTAACTGATTTAATTTTCTATAATAGGGGAAAAGAGAAGGGTGAAAAGAAAAGTAGATGATTTATAGTTTAGAAAGGCTTTGAAATACACCAAACATTTGCTGCATTCAATAATGTTCTTTCACTGCTGTTAGCACAGCCCAATAAGCACAATACCAGTGGAGCTTTTGGATAAGCTAAGAGCCTTTTTTAACACAGAAAAGAAAAAGAACTTGTTTACACTTTAGCAGCTGCTTAAAGATAACAAATGAAGCTTAAAGGCACATACTAACATCAACACAAGATGTTCCTCAGGCTTGAAAATAAAAAAAAAAATAATAAAAATCAGAGTTCGGTTAGGCTTAGACATTGATATTAGATTAAAAAGAAAATTAGGAAAAATAGTGTTTTCCTCTTGCATTTCTGGAATCAGACATTGTTTGCTGAAGAATGTAAAATTTGATCCCCCAGGGAATGCCAGAGCCTTTTTGGCAGGCTCTCTGAAACTCAAGTTGACTCTTTTCCGTAACAACTAGCATTAGAAAGAAAAGGGGGGGGGGAGAAAAAAAAAAAAAAAAAAAAAAAAAAAAAAAAGAAGAGAGAAGGAGACATAATTACTTTCAGTGTTTACATGGCTCTGGCTTCTTGAATCTGAGAAAGTATCAACTGCAAAGACCAGACTTTATCTAACTTTATAATTGACAGGTGGACTTCAATTACTTTTAATTATTCTAAGTGGGTATTTAGTTTGTTATTTTAACCCTTTTTAGAAGAACAATGGGAAAGAATAAGAGTACTGAATTTTGTAAGAAAAGAAGAAAATATGTTCTCATATTTATACTTGTTCAAGTTCTGTGCCATCTAACAATGTCAGCTTTATGCCTAGAAAGACCAGTTAACTAGCCTAACATCAGGGTGGGCATGCATTTTACTGCCAACATCCCTCCAAACATCGTTTAACAAATGTTCTCCATTCAAGCTGAACAGATGTAAGAAAAATTACTCAGAGGAATTGCAGTCCTATAGGCATAAATTATATGGCTGCTTAGCAATAGGAGTGCTCAGGCTCAGTGGGACAGAGGTTGCTATAAAACTGGCTTGCTTGTTTGGGCACGCAAGCCAAGGCTCTCTTCACCCTAAGAAATACAGACTATCAATGCTACACCCATATTTTTTGGGCATACATAGCCTTGTTGGTAATTTTCTAAGTACATTCTACTGAAGGAAATTCCATTATCAGTGTCAAAGAAGATTAATAAATCAAAAAGGCTCTGATTACCCTCCCCTCCCCGTAGTTCTCTTTCATATTTAAAGCTTTGAAAGCATAATTTGCTTTCCCTATTCTTCCAGTATACTTTTCTATCCACAGATTTATTTATTAAAACTGGACTTTTAATGCTTTAAACCAAGTAGCGCTCCCTTTTTCAGTCATAACAACTTAATTTAAGATATACAGGAGTAACAGAAAAAAAGAGGAGAAGAAAAAGAGGAAAGAAGAGGAATACTGAGGCAAATCTTAGGTTTAGATCTAATCTGTGGTGGCTGCAAGCTCAAAAACAATTTTTAATACATCAACAGGAAATGTATTCAAAAAACACATCCTTGAAACCCAACTTTTTTTAGTCCCATCCATGAATTTTGTTCTGGAACCTTCTGCTCCATATCTATATTTGCATCATGACCTATTTGTATGAAATATCATGACTCATTCAAGCATTTCTTTATCAGAGGAACAAAATGTTCTGCAACTCCCTCTTCCTCCACTAGCATCACCTGGACTGCCTTTCATGTTGCTTCTTGCTCTTCCAAACAATCTTTTTGATTATACATGCCAAAAGTAATTGTAAAAAAGATATTGCACACAAAGAGAGTGTGCTGTGAGTATGGATAGGGGGTACTGATAAAGGCACAGATAACCAAATCAGTTCCAATTCCGTGAATGGGAATAAATAAACTGACCTGCTATGATGGCATTAAAAACTTGTTCAACTGAGATCACTTCCTGGTAAATAGATGCTCTTATATTATCAATAATTGATTACATACACAAGCACATTATTTCAGTTCACTCTGTATATATGTTTTATAACACTGATACCTGGTCTTATTTGTTTTCTTCAGACTATGGTCAAGTGATTCTTTTGACTTGCAATGATGACCTGAAATTAAGTTTTTGAGACTACATGTGGGAATGTTCAAGTAACCCCACCAAGGCTGCTTCTTAGTAATATTGTCTAACGAGCTGATCACTGGTTAGACACTAGTTCTAGTGTCTAATTAGTTGATGATCTAAGTAGATGATGCAGTAAGAATATCCACAAGAAACAATTGAAGCAAAAAAGACAACATCTCTCCTGACACAGAACAAGTATCTGAAGTACTTTTTGGTGAACTGATAAATTTTAAAAGTCTGAGTAATCTTTGGACAGTGAAGGAGGTACACTGGTCAAATAACTTGCAACAGTTTGCTGAAGGGCAGGTCAGAGAACATAAAACCCAGCTGCAACAGAAATTAGGCTTTTTCTAAAACAGTATGATTGCCCTTGCTGAATGACCAGTTTCTGAGACATTTTGCTAGAGGAAAAAAAAAAAAAAAAACCAACACCCCAACCAGCAGAAAAATAGCTGTTTGATTTGCATTTCTTAGACTACTCTGAAGCATTTGTTGCCCAGAAAAGATAACACAGGACATTATTTAATTTAACCCATGCTTAGTCTAACACCTGAAAAAAGGAAACAAATGTGTTTTCTGAAAAACCATACCAATCTTCATTTTGAACTCTTGATGAAGTCTGTTGTAGAAGCCCTAGTCATTGGTTTAGCTACATCTTTTAGCAAAAAAAAAATACAGCAGCGTGGACAGGCAACTCAGATAGCCAGAGCACAGTAGTAATCTATAGGAAGAAAGAAAAAAAAAATTTACCCAGATTCTGAGATTACATGCCTATCAGTTATTCTAAGTACATGGTAAAGGTTACTACACTAGGGATTCATATATTTATCAGTTAATCTGTCCCAAAGCCATGGAAGGTAATTAATGAAGAAGATAGTCAGGCATGGCTTCAGGCAGTAACTCAATATTACTCTAAAGCTCTGCATGAGCAAACCTGTGAACCAAAGAGGAAATGCATACTGTACAAGGACACTTGTGTTCTGAAATGTGATCCCCTGTGGAGTTTTCAGATGAAGCACTTTTCCAGTGATTAACTCAAGTACATTTGAATTTCATTATTTAATGTTTTAGGTCACTGGTTATTTGTAGTGCACAGAGAAGAAAACAAGTTTTCCATGAATAAAATCAGAGTAAAACTCAGATAACAACTAAGCCATCTCAGGTCACTTGGAGCCCTGTTGCTCCCTGTGGAAGCAGTAGGGCCTTCGGTGTGTGCTTTTCTCATAATTGTACTACTTTTCATACATTCTGGTTGCAACAGATCCATGCTAAGATGCACAGAACTTATTTTCAGTATTGGTATATCTCTTCCCATAGGGTTCATTGAGAACCAGCTGAGGGGAAGCATTTGGGCTTACCATAATTTGTCAACGTGCTGAAACTGCCCCCATCACACCAGCTTTTACAGTGGTATAACAATCTCCCACTCCAATACCCCACATGCAAAGTGCAGCCAGGCAACAAAGCTCTCATTGATATTATAAAAGATCAGAGCCCTCAGAGCTACCTTGTAGGTGCGGCAAGGAACATGGTTGGCACACACTTCTCCAGAACTTGGGGAGAGGCGAAGTGTTATTTGTCTCCCTGCCAATCTATTACTGAGCAAGAATCAACTGAGATACATCTGAGGTGCTCATCAAATTAAACGATCACTCCAGAGAAATCTGCTGGATGCGAATGTTCTTTGCCAAGAAATTCTTTCTTCTGCCATACTTCTGGGAAAACAAAATGCCAAAGATCAAATAACGAGACTAGAAATTCAGGAAAGAAATTCAGATGAGGGTTAGATAAAAAATGAAATAAAACTTCAGAGTTTTGAAGTTGCCCCTTTACTGCCCTATCAAGTCTCCCTGCTAAATTCACTGGACTATGGAATTGGTGGGATACACTCCATCAGAACGTTATTTTATCCTCTATCAGTATGTGGTATTTTAAGCCTGTTTATGTTCTTTTAGTTCAACAGTATTTTCATGGACTGCCTTTCTCTTTTAGAGATCAAAGACAAAAATTCAGACTGCACTGACAAACTCAATTCTGGATTACACATGGATATGAATTGGTGTTTCTGTACGATGAAACTTTGCCAGCTTTCAAGCAAAAGCTTTTCCTGTTTCCTGGTGGGAAGAAAAACAAGGCTTTCTGAAGTTTTATGCAAAAAACCAAAAACTCAGGATAGACCTATGCAGTCCCGGTTAAAATCCTGGCGGTCAGAGCTTTCGTCTGTCTGGTTTGGAATAAAGGTTTGTAACTGAGTTCCACTCAGACCAGGGAACATTTTTGAATATAGGACCACTCTATTTTTAAGGTTCCCTAGTTTTGGCAGAAATTCTGTGCTGGAGTAGAAAAGTCCTAGTAGAAGCCTATTCTAAACCAGCAAATTTGTATAAAAACTGCAATGAAGGAAAAAAGAATTGATCAGACTAGTCCAGGTTTTATCAAGCGATTCACCAGAAGCAAATTAGACATTAATCGCAGATGAAATGGCACTTAAAGTAACCTCAAATAAATTCAATTCAAACCCAGAAAGGCATCGATTACATGCAGTTCTGACAATAGTTCTGATATGCAATATCCTTGCTTCCTTGATTAGTGAATTAACAGGTACCAATAGTTATATTTTCAAATGTTATTTATAAAGTGTTTCAGATTTTGGTGATGAAGTTGTCAAAGCATTCTGGTCGTCTGAAGACTGGCACCTTGGAAGGCCCATTTTATGCACAACAAATAAATAAATAAATCTGGCCTTCTGACCTTAACTCCTGAAGAGGTCAGGACTGGAGGAACACCTCTGCCCTCTATCCATGCAGCCCCCACCTTGAGGCTGTGGCTGGTTTTGCCACGACTGCATTAATGCAGTACAACAGAGATCTCTTTGTAGGATACCGGTACCCAAGTAAACGAAGGTAAAGCACCTCTAGATAACAAAGCCCTCGCAAGAGCCACATCTGTGTTTAATAAGGTGGTACACAGTGATGTGTTTATATTCTGTACTGCCAATATTTTTTCAGGTGACCTGGGAAAGAGCCCTACACAAGGTTGCAAGCAAGCAATCCTAGTACCTGTGTGAAGCTGAGAGGAAGCATATGGAGAGAGGTGTACAGCAGAGCTGTGCCAAAGTTGGGAGGTCGGGAGGCCTTCTGAGTGGAGGTCGTTGCAAAACTGAGACTTCTGCATCTTCAGTACTGGGTTTCCCCCTTCTGCTTTGTGAGCTGAATGCAACAGCACAGCATAGGCAGAAAGTGGAGTTTTAGAAAAGATGTGATTTTTTTATTGTTATAACCCGCAAGACAATTTCACCATTGTACTCTCCCTTCCCTTCCCACC
>VZRU01004564.1:544312-601400 GCA_013398155.1 Pedionomus torquatus
CCCCCCACTTCTTCTTTCCCTTTTTTGGTTTATTTTTGTTTTTCCCTTTCTTTTTTCTTCTCTGTAGTAGATTTTCAGCACTGTTACTTGCAGACCACCGTAGAGGGACTATTGCATAGTAACTACACATACATTTTCCCTCTCATTGTGTCAGCAGTGGACTGGGAAAGCTTGTTCCATCCACCCTAGATGAAAACAAATCAGCTACAATGACTACATGATGACTCTTGATTAGCAAAAGATATATTTAGGGCTTTAAAATCTCAGTGGATTTTATATGTTATTTTTGATTCAATAATCATCTCACTTTTTCTGTTCTTTGAAAATAAATATTCTCTTCTACTCCACACCAAAGCAAAAAAAAAGACAGCTTTCAGTTACTGTTCAAAGATCTGTGACAGCAGTATAGGCTGGAAGGATTCTTTGTGGCTCAGACACCTTTACCTGCACATCGGATTCTAAAGCAGTGGCATATGAAATTCCAGTGCATGCTACGAAATCAAATCTTCTGGGGTCCCCCCACAGCTTTTCCTCTGTGGCATTCCTCACCTGCAGTGCAAGTTCTTGAGGGTCCTTGCTTTTGAAAGAATTAAGTAGCATGAGTCAAGTTTTCCCCTCAGTTAGTACTGCCTCCTCAGTTATTTCTCCTCCTTTCTTCTAAAGATGCAGCAACTGATATTTATACCCTTGGACTTCTCAAGTGTGGGGGTACACTGACCTCTTGCAGGCAAAATTTTTTCAGAATTCTTACACTGAATTGGATGCAATGGAGGTTGGTTTACGTATCTCTGAGCTACTATTTTAGGCTTTCAGCAGACTCAGGAAGGCACTCAGATAGTTACGTTCAATTCACTTTTTTAAACCTTCATTTAAACACCATAAGGTTTCTGTCTTTTTTGAATGAAAGCCATCACATGACACAATGGATCTAAGCCTTCTATTACTTATTCCAGATCTGGAATCACTGAACAGAACCTTTTCTAATAGGCAAGTAATGATCACTATCATTCCATATAAGTCTAAGCTCTAAACAGACTAAGACCACTGTTTAAATAGAAAATTAATTAAAAAATACTACCGCAGTTTTAATAAAGGCATTGTTTTTTAATAAAAAAGTTAAATGTCAGCGTGTAACTACTGTGATGACTGTATAGTTTCCACCTTATAAATAAAATACATGTGTGCTAGAACAACAACTAGAACACGCTCCACATACTTCTTGAGTTGTTGCTTATCTGGAATATATTAAAAAGTCATATTCAGTTATATCTCAAACAATGCACACATGTCGTGGAATATACGCTCTTTGCACAGAGAACTAACGCATCGTCAAAATCATTTTTTCAAAGGCACACAATGACAGTGAGAGTTCCACTGAACCCAGCATAGTCACCAAATTGCATATTTTACTCCTATGTTAGACGAAAATTCCTTCCCTAAATTCAACTTTCTTGGCGGAGTTGTCTTTCCAAACATTATCTTTAAAGAGTAGGAGTTGCTACCAGCGCAGTTTGCTTTTTCTATTCTGTTATGACAGCTTTACTCTACCTGAGGTTAGTGACGTAAAACTGGAACGACAAAATTTCTGTAAAGTAATGACAGTAAGAGTTTCCCTTGTTCACAGGCAGTTCATTCATAGACTTCCAAGCCACTGACAAAGATTCCATTGCTTTTAGCTGTGGCAGACCTTTACCCATATGAAACACAGGTTTTGATCCCATCTTTAGAGTGCGTATATATTCTTGCAGTTAAATATTTCTCCAGAAAACTTTGGAAATTAGGCTGTACAAAACAACAGAAATATCTGCATTTATGTCTCGGGGGCAGTTTCTTTATTTAGATACAAAATGAGAGGCAAAGACTATAGAAATTTACTTCTTTGTATATGAAGACGTTTTGCCTCAAATTCGAACCACGGACAACATCTAAAAGGTGGTGAAATACCAATGTGATCAATCATACCCTGTTGATCTTTGGTGCACCCTGGGAACACAGATTAGCAACACGTTCCCCTTAGGGCTTTATTCAGCTTCCTCTGAAAAAACAATGGAAGATGTACAGAGACTAGCCATGAGCCAAATTTCTGAGATGCAGCAAGAAGTTAGCTCTTCATATAAGACTTGTTTCTTAAATGAGTATTTGTACCAAAATAAAATCTTCTTCCCACTGTATAACCCTTCAAGTTAAGTATACCTTCAGCATTCAGTCCTAGGAGGTTCTTTTTATACTCAATCAGAATAATACAGCTATTCACCAATAAGGTGCATAGAGAATAATTCTCTAATTTTTATCAAGGAGAAAGACTGAATCTGCTACAGAGTTTGGCAGTCTTGCATAAATATTTATTTGCTTTGTTCAACTCTTGTATTATTTCCTTGCTATTTAACAGCAAGTTTCCTTAACAAAGGGAGCAAGTAATAAAGTGCTTTTGTAATAACTGCAAACTTTTAACATTAAGTTGGCAGAAACAATCCATTTTTAATAACAGTCTGTCTTGGTAACCTTGTATTTTGACCCAAGGTGAAAGGTGAAGATTAAATCTCTTCCACCTTTCTGAATGCAGCTGCTGTGCACACAGACTTTAATTGATGTGAGACTTAGCTTTGTAACTCAAGACCATCTCCCGCCTGCAGCACTGAAAACGTGCGATTCAAGGCTCAGTTACTGCTGATAGCAGGTCCCTCTCAGCTGACGGTCTGGACAGGAGAATAAAGTCTTTGTCATTATCTATTCTCCATCAGGGTAACTTTTTTCTTTTTCATAACTCCAGTATTCAGGTTAGGTTAGGTCTTTAATGGTGGCCTCACAGCAAGTAAAGATACAAAGTGAAATAAATGGAAAAAAGTCAATAATGAACTCATGGGTGAGTAAAGCTGCAATGCTGGATCAGAGACCTATTTGACAGTCACTACACAATGTATGTGTACGTTTTTGTGGGGAGAGGAGTTTGAACAAATAACGCCTCCTTCTTTCTAGTCTGTTTTGCACCTGAGAACAAGGTATTCCAAATCCAAAACAATTCCTTAATTTTCTCCCCAACTACAGAGCAAGTACCTGTACATTTGGAGATTAAGCTGTTTGCCTTAGTATCAAATCAGGCCTGGTTAAGTTATTCTTTAGGACATTTAGCCAGATCCTCAAGATCTAAAACCATCGCCTCAACCACTTGAACAGTGCCAGTTTTCCAAGTACTGGCCAAGACACGTCTCTCTCAAATGAGGGACCAAATCAAGACAACATATAAACTAACAAAATAGCTAAGATTTTTTGAGCCTTTTCTAGAGTTACACTGCACCAACTGATTTGCAACAGTGTTTAAAATCATCAGGAGCTAATCAAAACCCTTTTAAAATTCTAACTTGAATTTGAACAAAGAAGTGAAGATTTGCCTAACTGTGCTGTGCAATCTTCTCAGAGGCTTAAAATACTCCTCTAAATAAATCTCTAATCACAAAGCAGCATCTGTAAACACATGGCAACCAAACACACATGCAGACTTTAAATGTAGGACCAGTATATCATGTACACATTGGACTTATTACCTGAAATCTAAAAGAAAATTATTTTTGAGGACAATGATGAAAATTGTGTGAAAGTATTCCCACAATGCTACACTAACATTTTTATATAAGACTATAAACTTAACATGTATTGTATATGCCAGATATAAACATTCTACATTGTTTGCACTGAAAAAAAAAGAAATTACCCACCCCACCCCCCAAAAACCAACAACCAAAAAACCCAGAGAAGAATTGAAGAACAGCATGTGCTTCCAGCCTAGTTTTCCAAGCCATATCTTGCTGGCAGGTCTACTTGTTTTAGAGAGACTTGGCTTCTATCGCTTTGTGATTTTAATTCCACTATTTGGCAAAATTCAGTTTTCTAATCACTGGCTGAGTTCAGAGGCCCAGATTACCAAAGCAAGGGGTTTTGCCTACTGCCTGCCAGGGCCAGGTGATAAGGAGTGACTCTGTTCTGGGTTTTCCAGGAAACCTGACTGGCTGTTTAACTAGACAGCACTGTGTTTAAAGGCCAGTGCAGTATAAACTATGCTTGAGCTAGAGGAACATTTCTGATGAGTCTCAAAATACTCCAGTAATCCCCTGAGACTCCAGATGCTTTCACAGAGCACCATTACTGGTGGATGATCAAGTGTTATGGGGCTTAGTGCAGGCAGTTCAGAGACTGGATTTTTTTATTTTTTCCCCCAGCCTGAACACAATATTTTAATGTGAGAATTACAGACATTTTAAGATAAATCACTCTTGGATTATGCTTTATAATGCATTAGCATCTGAAAAGAGAAAAAATTATAACTTTGCACCTCTGAGAGTTAAACTCATGAGACAAGAAAATGAAGATGCCTAGGGATGATGAGCACTTGTTAAATGCTGCTAGATTTGGTAACATTTTTAAGGGCTCTAGGCAATTATTTTGCTCATTCACTTTGTTAATGTTTGCACCTTTTTTGAACAGCTGCAGGAGCCACATTGCTGAGCACCCTGAAGGACCTTGGAGCAAGGTCTGTGCAACAGTGACAGAAGTTCCTGTGCAGCGGGTAGGTACGTATCAGCACCAGCTTTTGCAGGCACTGCTGGAACCTGGCTTCTCCCTGCTGTCCACTGCTAGTTAGACGATCGTAATTATGACATCAAAGTTATCGTTTCATGAGAAAATATACTTGGGTTTTTCAAAGTCTGTGGCACTTTGTGCACTACAATTATCTCCACAGCCTCCCCAGAACTAACTGCCAATCAATAGCTGATTAAATATGCCCCATGGATTGTTTTTCAAAAGGAAGAAAAATCTCTTTCTAACAGACTCTTAAGAGAGTATCTCACATGAAAAGTAACTTACTGTATGTGCTGGTTCTAAATGACTTGCTAAATAAGCACCCGGTCACCTGTTAATAGAAGTAATTAGAGAAGGTTCAAGAGCCCTTGAATCCTATTATTATCTGCAGCCTGAGTCTGCCATCCTGCTACATTGTGTAATTGGTGACATACTGTAACTTGGTCTACAGAAGGCTAGAAGTAGAATGGGAAACTTAACAACACTAACCTAGTCCTAAATTATCACCCGAGTCATCATTGCATTAGCTAATACCTAAGTAAAAGAAAGAGGAGGCTAAAATAAAATAACTAAGAATAGCTCCCATTTTAATACAAAAAATAGTGCAGAGGCATTAAATACATTTTTGTGCTGAACTCGGGGCCAAAAGGCAGCCAGTTACAAAGAAAAATTATGTACCTATAGGGTATAATATAGTCCATCTGTCAGAGCAGTTTAGTGTTTAAAGCCACAGTTCTCTGACGGTGCTGTTATGTGGCACAAACTAGCTTTATTCAGATCAAAGCCTCCTTAGCCTCCTTTTCTCTTCTTTTTTCCTGGAAATGAAATATGCTACAGGACAGGATTTAGGTCACAAGAGTCCTAAGTCATTGTGGTGTGTAAACAGCAGAATCAACTCTCTCCTTTCTCACCTATTCCTCACAGTAAAAGTGTCAGCTTCCTGTTTGCTCCCTAATTCAACATAGGGTATTAATTTTAGGGAAGAAAAAACTATTGAGAAAAAAAAAATCAACCCATCAACTTTTTACAGCAAAAAATGTTGAATAAACCCAGGGTGGTGGTGTATTTTTACAACTCTAATCATACTAAGTCTAGTAAATTGAGCCTCTCTTTAATTTCCATGGACTCAAGCAATTCCATTTCTCTTGATAAAGATCCCACAAGGTCTGCCATCAGTTCTTATACACCTTAAAGACAGGAGTACTTGGACCTTGCTGTTCACGCATGCTACATTAGCAAGAACAAGAAAAGGAGATACTGAAAAAAAAAAGAGGTAGAGTGCCATCTACTCAGCTATTTCACTATGCTGGCTCATACAGTCAGGTTCATAGGCCTCACAGAAGAAGCAGCTTCTCCTTTTTAAACTCAAGCAATAAACAGGGTGATAAAAACATTTTGGACAGAGATTTTGAACAAGGTGACGTGAAGGCAAGTATGGAAGAAGTTGCTAAGGGGAAGGTTAATTATACAGCTTAGGGAGTTGTTATTGGGTTTGATAAGCTAGAAGTAGAATTTGAGGTCCTTCCAACTCATTAAACAATGTCTTCCAAGGGGGCCTAATTGGATAAGATTTGAGATTATTATTGAAGGATCTTCTACTGGACCTTACTGCCTTGTAGATCCTATGAGGGGTCAAAAGGACTAAAAGGAAGACAACTGCAATCAAGAGTACTTGCTAATGATCAGAATAGCACAAGCAGACCATGAAGCTTGAGTGGGATTCCCAAGTACCTAAGAAATAAAGTGGTAAGCTTATCTTTATTTTGCAGATTCAAAGTTACTTGTGAGGCAAATAGAAACAATCACACACCCTTTCCCAGGAACAAACAATCATTGGTGAGCAAAAAAAAGAATAAAAGTAAAGACCAGATGGTGTCTATAAATGTGTCTCTGTATGAAATAAAATATGTCAGTTTAACCTAATAAAAAGCACTTCACAGCATTTCTTAACCCTGAGATAAAACATGTGTGGTACAGAATACAGAGACTTCTAGCCAATAAAGCATTAGCAAATTTCTGGTATATCAAATTAATTTGGCTACATAATTATTTACTGTGCAAGACAGTGTGAACTAAACTCTCTTTATTCATCTCATGGGCCCAAGTCCCTAGATTAATTTAAATGCTTGTCTCTCGGTGGGAGTTATCTGTTTAAAGTAGTTTTGAGGGTCTGGGCTATGGCTCTCAGCTCTTCATTCACTTAAAAAATGTGGTGTGGCTGCTTTATGCAGAAAGGGACTTTGACCCAAAACAGCATCTTTGTAAGAGGATTAGAAAAATTCCATTCTTTTAATGACTGGCTAGATGTTTGCTCTCCTTTACTTAATACTCTTTGTCTGTTATTCTTAATTATCAGCATAAATGCTTTAAACCAATGTTGTATGTAATCTGTCATTTTATCCAAGGTTTTGTTGAGAGGTTCTTTTGAAATGATCTGATTATTGATTTCCTTAGGAGAACATTCAGCTAAATTCCCATGCCTGCCTGTATAACTGCACCTCTGCCGCCTCTGGGAGCTTCCATTGAGACCCATGATGCGAAGTTTGCCTTAGCACTGCTTCACTGACAGATCAGGACAGATCAGAGAGCTTCAATGGACAAAGATATATGCTTAGATTTAGGATTGCCAGAAAAGACTGGCATAAACCTCATTTTCTAATGCCATTAATGTTACGTACCAATTTGTGCCACATTTTTTTTTTCTTCCAAGCACTAGAATTTTCACAGTGCCTTGACAAAGATAGAAATTTTCTCCCAGAATCTTGTATACCAATCAACTCCCTTAGATCCTAAGTAATTTAAAACTAAGCTTTCTTTTTGCATGCCTGCAGATGGACATCAACACCTAATATAGCTCCTTAAAGATCCTGGCTGAGGACTATATTTCATCCCACTAATATATTCCTATGTTACAGGATATTGGGTGATAACAGGCCTTTTAAAACATCCAAGATGTATTTTGTAATTTAGAAAATGACTGAGGAACCATTTGTCAGTTTAATGAAAATCTGAAACTACAGGTTTACATAATAGAATTAATTGTAATGGCTCTGCTGGAATGATTTCTTTCAGACGGGTTATTTGAGGGATTGAAAGAGGGATTTCACAGCTGAAAGAAAGAAAGGATTTATCCTAAGACCCATGTAAGCAAAACACGTTTAAATTTCATAATACAGTGCTTTTGACTCTGTGGGACTATTGTTTTCGCATGTCTTGAGATGCAGGAGATACTTCTATTCACAAGTCTATTCAAGAATATCTTGAAAGAATTTGGTGCTGTCCTAATGCAGGTGTTCATCACCCACAGATGGCAAAGGAGTGAGTACATTTACTTATTAAAAAGTGACCTTATAGAGTTACAAAGAGTTACATGGCGTTGTATAACTTCCCTGCCAACGCAGAGTTATAGAGTAAACGGGAAACCTATTTCTAACACAGAAGGAAGATTCAGGCCTTGAACAGGTGAGATGGATGAAAAAACTACAAAAAATTATATCGCAATGATATGGTCACCCAAGTAAGCTGCAGGGAATCATCAGCCTCTCAACTCAGAACACCATTTCACAACAGGGGTGATGACATCATGGGAGAAAATAAGTCTTAATAATTCCATGTGCAACTTTGCTATTGAGGTTCTGAAACAGCATCATTAGTAGTATCTTACGCTCTTCATTGCTTGATTGCTTCTGAACATGTTGCATGTGTATGTGCCGCAGTGGGGGGCACATACAATATTTTGCGTCGGGGCTCCCCCTACCCACATGATCAATCTCCTTCAGTCACTCAGAGAGAAGGTAGATTTCATTTTTCGTTTCATTTCTTTCTCCGGGACTGGAACTGTCAGCTATTTGGTGAGGAACAAAAATATTTTGTGCTCTGACAATTCCACCCTAGCAGCCACCCCAGCACATCCCAGCATTAGGGCCATGTGAACATCAGGCCACAGAAAGTGTTTCAGCTCAATGTTGTTGTGAAGTAGAAAAACACACGAATTCAATTCCATATGGCTTCTGTTCTCACCGGTGACTTCTTGGCCAGTAAGCAGTGCCCACGACTGGAGAGCAGCTCTGAAAAGACAGGAACAAATTACACAGCCACAGATGCAACAGCGCATCTGATGCACTGAGAAAAGGAGCAGGTGGGATGAAGGTCCCTGAGCTCTGACCAAAATTGCAACAAATAAACAGCAACAGTAGGTAGAGTGACATGTGTAAAGGGCGAGAGGCAGCACAGTTTGACATCTTTGCCATAAGGGCTAGCTGGGCCAACTGACAGCTCACATCCTTCCCTCTCACAGCTGCAGTTACCATATTGTACCCGTTCCTTGCTTAAAAAGCTGCTGAGTATTCAATATGCAAACTTTGCAACTTGAAATCATGGCAAGAAGTACCTTTCAGCACATGGACTACGTAGCATATTTAAACAAAAATTCTGATATTGTTATGGGACTGATCGCCCACACCCTAGTTTGAAACTTCCCCCGTCTTACACAGACTTTGATTCAAACATGCAAATATATTTTCTAGTATGTGCAATTGTTGCTCTGCGTCCTGTTATAATGCAAGTGCCAATGTGTAAAGTATGGTGTTTACTTGACTTCTGCTTCTTAGGCTATAATTTTCTCCAGGGGGAAAAAAAAAAAAAAAAAAGAAAAGAAGTTAAACCACATTACTGCACTAGAAGCCTGAAGTGTTATTATGGTCATAGCAACACTACAACTATAAGAAATGTAGCCATCTCCACTATGTGATTTAAAATGAAAATGTAATTATCATTATCTTCTGGTAGCTAGGTAGATAATTATGCATTGCATTTGTGCCATTTGTAATTCTACACAATTTGCTCCAAATCTGTTATTTGACAAGTGTAGGAAAGCGTAACCAGTGGCTGGTATTTAAGGGAGTGTCTTGGGAACTGCCATAAGGTAAATAGATGTTAGTGAATCCATAGCCCCAAAGGCCAAACTACAGAAGCTGAGCAGTGTTAAATACAGCATACTTGCCAACCTGCGAGCCACCTGCAACTTTCTCTCACTGAAGAAAACAGCAGTGCTCAGCAAACCGCAGTTGCATATAAAGTATATTTATGCCCAACCTGTTTTCCCAGAAGGGTACAAAATACTGATTTGAAGCAGCATAGCAATAAAGCAATGATAATAATAAGACATTATCCTCCTTAGCACTGTTCTGCAGCTCAGAGTGCAGTTTTGGTTCAGCTGCCTTCCATAGGAATAGAAAGGTTGCCTCTTAGATTACAATTTACCCTGTCTTACTTTGTTTATAACATTTCTCCACCCTCCATGCCACCCAGAGTGAAAGAGAGTTCATGACACTTTTGATTTGTATTTTACAAAGACTGCATTTTAAATAAGCTGGGAGGTTAACTCAAGATCCTTTAATCCCAGCATATATCTTTGTTAAGGAAACATAGACCAAACCATTGAAAACCCTAGCTAGAAAACAGGTTTGAGTAAATCCCTCACCCTGAAAAAGCCCTCTCAGACCTCATTCAGTGATATACATTCAGATTCTTTCTGCAAATAAACAAGTTTGGCGGCTGCCGAGGGGAGCGTGCCCCCACCAGCAAGTGGGACTCACAGCAGCCTGGCACAGCAGAAAAGGACGCCCTGCCCTCACCGCTTTGCTAAGCCTTGTGGGTGACTTGGGTGACCACCTACTTTCCTTCTACCTCCAGCAGGCTCCCAGCGTGCTACCTTGTAGGAGAGGGCATGAGATCTGGGAAGCAGCAGGAGATCTGACAGTGGAGCGTCACCTCCCCATCAGACAGCTCTGACAGGAGAGCTTGCAAAGACAGACAGGTATCTTAGACCAGGGTTGACTGAAATTAATTAACCCTGTCCCTCTTCTCTATTTCTTTGTAATATAATGTTTTTTCACTTAGTTAAAGGGCATCAATATTAATGCATATAAGTAGGCGCTGACCCAGTTGACCTAGGTTGATGTCAACCCTCAGCCCTGAAAGAGCAACCCATTTTGGTTATAAATGGCCTCCCTTACCTTTAGTAAGAGCTAAACCTTTGTCTGATGTCCATTAAATAAAAATGAGTGGGCTAATGGGCTGTCCTACCTGGCGCTGTTGTATCTTTGCCCAAAGAAGGAGTTTTAGAACCACCAAACAGTCCAATCCAGTTAAAATCCTCCCGCAGCACTTAAAAATCTCAGTATTTTCACTTAGAAATCTTAGCATTTTCTCCTGTATTTGCCTATGGTTTAGAGCTGTCACTCCAAGGGAAGAGTGGGGCATAATTGCACAGCAAGCTGAAGTGTTTCGAGTCTCCAGCTTAGTTACTCTGCAACACTGCTTTTTGTAAAGTGAAGTACCATAAAGGCTGAAATTGGTAGCAGGCAATGTATCTCAATAAACACCTGCTTATGCAAAGGACTGTGTAAACTAACATTAGCTCTGGAAAAGAGCTTTGAAAAAAAATCTTTGCCAAAAAACAAAAGCAAAACGGATTGGCTGGAGGAGAGAAGAGAGGCTTTTTTTTTTTTTTTTTTTTTTAAGTAAAACCTAAAACATTTCAACAAAAATATCAGCTTACTCAGAAATGTTTGTTTTCCATTGAAAGATATAAAGTCAGTTTTATTATTCTTCTTGATTTGTGATTTTTCCTCCCTCACATGCACTTGCTCATTTTTCTCTTAACTACAGTGAAAAGATATTTTAGTTAAAGTAAATACAAGTCACAACCCAAAACTGAATCTTGTGATCCAGCACGACCGAGCTGACATAAAAAGGTTTTTCAGTCTTTATTAGAAAGACCATTTTTAAAGCTACAACATCTCTTTCACTTTCTTTTATGTCAATGTGAAAAATCCAATATTGGAGAAAGCAGTGAATATTTTCAGCAATATATAAAATATGATAAAATGGCTCGTAGAGGAATTTATCAATGTTTTGAATGGTTTTGGAAAATTAGTTAGGCTAAAGTAAACTGCAGTCTCTGAAGGCTAAAAAACTTGAATTCCTAGAAATATTTGCATGCCTATAGGTGAGCCTTTATCCTCTGCTCTGGCAATTTTCTGCAAAACAAATGACATGCTGTCAAGATAAGATAATAAATTTTCAAGGTAGCTTTTTGTGAATTGTTAATTCAATCTTTGATTAATCAAAATGTTTTAAAAATCAAATTTATATTTTACTGGAAATTGGTTTGGGTTTTTTTTACAATTTTTTCTCTTAAAAATTGTTGTCTTGCTATGACTTAATTTTTTTGTATCAGTACACAATTTCTAATGAGATTTGCTTTCCAGTAACTTTGCATTATCATTATTTTGTGGTTTTCTAGAATTGATGGAAAGTGTTTACAGTAGAAAAAATACTATCCACTTAAAGCTGTTTTTTTCTGTCTGTGAGTTGTGCACCTCCTTGTGTTACACACAACCCCTAAGATTAGCAAGAGCCAGGCTTCTTGCAGAGCCAGAAAACCCAGGAAAAGCTCAATGTGATGATTCCCAGCACGTTGCCCTCCTGCCAGGTGTGCAGCAGGCAAAAAGGTCACACTAACTTTTTCCAGGTTGCAGATTACCTGTTGCTGTTTGCCAGTGACAATCCAATCCAGTACCAATGACACCCCAGTTCCTACTGTAAACTGAATTAACCTGCCTGCAACACAACATATGGAAAGGAGTTGGATACACCAATCACCAGAAATAGGATACACCAAGCACCAGAAATATATGGTGGGGAAGAGGACTTTAGTTCCAAAAACACAAAAAATGCAAGGTGCACTCTAAATACTTTGCCTAAAATAGAGCCCTTCATCCTCTCCCTGCTCAGCCCATGGCAGAACACATCCTTAGGGAAAAGTAAGTAAAAACCAACAAACACCTCAGGAGACCTTATTTAGAGAGCTACTCTTCCTTGTTACCAAACAACCAGTTTTATGAAGAGATCATAGCTTGGACCCACATCTGATATAGTTGGAGACCTGTGGGCTGAGTTGCATATAGCAGGATAGCTCGAGAGAGGAGAAGCAGCAGAGGCAGGGAATAGAGTATGTCTTTCATTTTGACACTACCAGGATTTTTTGACAGCCATTTTTACCAAACTGGACTGAGTTTCCTCTGATCCAACACTATCAGAGGGACAGCTCTCCGGGATGCTGTGATGGCTTAAAAAAACTGAAACAAAAATGAAATTATCTACATCTTTGGCCATAGCACCTGAATTTCTTCTGTATTTGCAAATCTGCATTTGCGGTCATGCCACAGCCTAGGCACCAGATGTGCTTGGTCTGTTGATCTGTTCTAGGTCACAGAGGTCCTACATTCATAGATTGTTCAGCAGCTGAGGAAATCATACCAGAAAAGGGCCTTCACGACATTTGACCAGAGCTACACATTGCCTGAATCATTGGATAAAATGTACATCCTATATCAAACAATAAAGAAACATTCCTCAAACTTCAGATAAAACTTGTGGTCAATTAGCCTTCTCTTGTAGGAAATAGTCAAATACCCAAGAATCAACCCACAGTTTTCAAAAGAGCACTTACCAGGAGGATTTGCTTTTCTTCATATTAGCGTGCCTCCACTTTCAACTGGAGATCTGTGTGTGGCCTTCCTCCAAGCTTTGCCTTTAGAGATGTAAATGGAATTTTAAATATTTGCTAGTTAACGGTCCCCACTGTCTTTTTAAAATAAAAATACACATATCCTCTGTGGAAAAATGACAAATTCATGTTTACATCAATGATTATTTTTCCCCCTCTTCTTCCAGTCCTTCAAGGAATATTGTCTAAATACTCTCCAAGGATTTTCCCTGCTCCTGGCATGCATACGAATCTCCTATTAGTGTCAGTGAGAGTTATGTCTGCATACCAGAAGGAGAATAGATACCTAAATAATTCATTAGACTCTACTTAAGTATGTTTTCCTTGATGAACAGTTACTATTAACATTTGTGGAAAGGTCCATTTCTGAATAGTTTTAGAAACTAACCTTCTCAGTTATTAAGACTCTGCTTACAGTGCAAGTGATTTAAGCCAGAGAAATGCAGGCAGTACTGACTCCCAAAGATTTTCTACAGCAGCATCAGTTACTGATGCTGACGCAGGAAAATACAGGGAAAAGGCAATCAATGGGGCTACATTATGACTTGACTTAATTCATTAATATTTAAAAACAAGTAAGACTGGTTTGCCCCAGGGATCAGTAATAGGATACAAGCCTTTCACCTCTAGGTCAGCAGTTCAAAGCCAGCTTTGGTCAGGACTGACTGAAAGTCATTACCATCTATCCGAACACTCTTCAAGAGTATATGTAAAATAAGTTGGTGGTCTCTGTTTATTTCCTAATGGCTAAGTCCCTGATTCAGCAAAGCTCTTAAGCATGCACTTAATGAGAAGCAGATGTTGAAATCCTTTTGAATTTGAACATCTGATTACAGTTAAGCACGTTCTTAACAGCCTCACTAGCGTGGGCAGGCTGGAGCACACACTTAGGAAGCTTTGCTAAATAAGGGCCTCAGAGTGCCTGTTTGTGCACACACAGACAGAGGGGAACAAGCAAGCTAGCCCATTTCCCCTTCCCCAAAATAACATTGCCCACATGCTGGCACTGTGTGCTGCTGATGGCACAGGCATAAGAATGAGCCTATCAGCTGCATAATTTTCATTCACCCACGTTAACGACACAAGGTGGGGAAAAAACGTTTGAACTGCCATTATAAAGCAGAATATAAGGCCGCAGAACTGCATTGCCTCCTGTGCTCACCAGCCCAGCAGCCTTCACAAGCATTTTATGCAATTGAAGCAGCGGAATACAAATGTGGTATTTGCATGGACTTCCTGGTGCTTTTTCTTGCATGTGCTGTGCTCAAAACGTGTGCAAATATGAATCTAGTCTGGAAGAATGGAAGCTTCTTAGCCTAACCACACTCAGTATTAATGTATAGGTGAAGCTTATTTCTTGTAAGGTAAGGTATTTCAAGGGAGGGTGGGGGGTAGAGGAAGTTATTTGGGAATTTAATATTCTGAGTTCTTATTTGTATTTGAAAGTCAGGAGGACTAACATAAGGGAAAAAGTTTTTAAACACTGCTGTTGAAGCTGTCATCTCTTCTGCTAGATTAAATACCTTCTAAGGTTACCAGTGGATCAGATTTTGTTTTGCTTCTTTTCAACAGAAGAGTATTCTGGGACTTTTCCATGGTGCTGCTGCTCATTGTCTTGCATGATCAAGGTCAACTTCTGTGAAATAAAAGCTAGTGTTTCAAACCACAGCAGGCTGAGAAAACCACCATTTTAATACCATGACCGTGATGTTAGTAAGTCAAGAAGAATTTCATCAGTTACAAGTGCTACTCCCTGTCCCTGAAGGCCTCTGCAATGGTTTCAGTTGTACAGCCCAGTAAGTCCTCTCACAAAGAAGTGATGGTCCTCATTTTGCCATGCTTCAGTTGAAATCAGTGAAGTAAATTATATCATGGAACCAAAATCAACATGTAGTGCTGCATTTGGTAAATCTTCTGGCATGTTTTTGCTTAAATAACAAATAGATAGCCAGCAATCAGACTGGTTGGTAACGAAACGATCACACCCAATTTCCTGCAGCCTAAGCAACAGTTTTCCAAGTGTCTAATCTCAGAAGATTTCTATCTCGCAGAATTTTTGGGTAAGGTTTTGATAAACATCCTTTAACAAAGTGAATGAAGCTACTGATGTCTATTAAATTTACCCACTGCTGGGGGAAAATCAACCTAAAACGTCATTATTAATCAAATGTTTGGCATGATTGAGAACTCCTCAGCCTGCAGGAATTCTCAGAAAACACTTCCTGGAGTGTGAGTGTTCACTCTCCTTCTGGAAAAATATCAAAAAAGCTATTCCAGGAACTCATTCCCCACTTGGTAACAGGATGCTCCTTGCTGATCCCAGTACTGGGACCAGTTACTGCTTTGTTAAGGCTTTCCAAAACATGCCCTGAGCTCATGTTTCAAACATATTAATCTCCTTTTTTCTTTAATCATAAGGTACCTACAGTTTAGATTATGATGACTATATTATGATGCAAACATGGTAATTTCAAACTCTGAATGATTTCTAAATAATTTACATTATCTGTTTCTTTGACTGTCTCAAATTCTTAAGCTTTTGTTTAAGCAGCTTGTGATTAACCACTGACCTCCATAAAAAACACTAGCACAGCATTTAAATAGAACGCCAATAGGTTCAGCATTCTGACTGAACTGAGAAACAAATTGGTAATTGAGCCAAATGATGCAACAGCTTTCCTTACGTTTTGCGAGGTTTTATGCAGTTTACTACGAGAGCTCCATAACTTTGTGAAAGGAGTTCATAATTATCTGGGATACTATCTCTGAGGCCAGAGCTCTACTTCTGCTCCTTTCTACTAGGAACATTTGTTTTTATTAGTCATAGTAGCCACAGGAAATTGCAAGTACCACTAAGACACACTAATGATAAATAACAGTTTGGACCTTCCTTTCCATTCACTCCCCCGTTTATGGAAGAGCTTTCTCTAGTATGACAGTAACCACTAGGAGAATCAGCTTCATTCCAGTCATCTCGTGTACAATTGACTTTGCTGAAAACAAAGAGGCAGTTCTGGCTCATTACTTAAAATGCCTTGACTATAACTCAAAATAGAAAAGAAAGCCTAACAATAGGTGCTCAATAAAGGAAACACCTGCTTTTCATTTTCCTGTAGTGTTTAAATGAAGCAAATTAAATAACCTAATTGAGGACAAAAGTTTAAATCCAGGTTAGAAATTGGAGCCATGTTATACTACCTCAGACTGACAAGCATGGTAAATGCGTGTTTGAGTCAATTTAACTTTTAGTGGGTCTTAATTAAGTTTAAGAACTCAAATAGAAAGTATTCTCTTATCTGTTACAGTCCCACAACAGAAATTCTAGTGTCTCACTGTAAGTGTATCGTACCAAGACGTTTTTATTATTTGTATGACACAACTACCCCGTAAACTATATATGAGACTTATTGGATAAGGTCTTCTTCTTGGAGGTCTGTATGGAACAGTGCCGTGCGACAAAAGACATTAAGGAAGACTGGGAGAGGTGTAAGCATGGTTTTGGCACACTCTTTGACCCAACCAGCTGTGCTGAGAAATAGTATGCAGTAACACAAACAAGCAGCTTCTGGCCTGAAAGCTAGCTCCCTGGGAACAAGTTTAGTTTATCTACACAGCTCTATCTTGCACTATGTATAAATAGCCTTCAATAAGATGCAAGTAAAATCCTTGCCCCAAGGAACTCCAGTGTCCTTAAACATGATTGTCAAAATACCTCTGAGATCTGAGGTTCTAAAATATGGGTAAATAAGACCAATAAAACCCTAGATGAAAATCCTTTCCAGCACACGCAGAAGCTAGGAGACAAAGAAAGGAGGATACACTTACTGACTTCCAAGCCAGTACATGGCCCACTGGAACAATTGAACTCCATTGGTATTTCCTCTGAATTACATCCAGTCCCTGCCCCAAAACCTGTCACTTGGCTGGAGATAGAGAGAAATCTGTATGTGGGAACCTCCTTAGCCTGTGGAGCAATGCTGGGGCTGCTCTTCAGTGCCACAGTGCTTCTGAAACTGCAGCAGGGATGGCACAGCCATCAATGAATTCATGTGGCAATTAGACCCTTTGTTCCCCAACAGTTTGCCCCCACAAACAAGAGGTCCTGCAGTCCACAAAGTGCTGGGCTTTGCAGCATGGCAGAGGCAGATGAGGACTTGGCTGAAGTCCTGCAGAGACGGATGCTGATGCCATTTCCTTGGCAAGGGAGGAAGAAGGGGCAGACTGAAGCATGACTCCATGGATTTGTGCAAACCCCACAGAAGCCTCTTGCAAAATACAGCTTGCTACAAAAGGCTCAGGGGCTAAATGCTCCACAGTGTGAAAGTTACACATTTATGAGCTAATCCTTTGCTGTTCTGTAATGTAGTTTCACGTTTTCCATGGTTTCCTTTCTGCTAAGTGGTGATGGGGAAGAAAAGCTACTTCAGAGAGTTGTGTTTTTCATGTTTATGAGGGGACACCCCAAACTGGCAGATTTCCAGCTTAAATAAATAAATAAAAATACTTCAGTAGTCCTTCTCCCCCTTCCTCATAAAATTTGGATCATTTTCAAACTTTTAATGAAATGTGGAAAAGATTTAATTGTAAGCAGTTTTGCCTTTCATTAGAATATCTTGCATGACGTTAGTTGGGAATAACCCAGGTCCTGTGTGTTTTTCTTGGAAGCCCAAAGTTCATTTAGTACAAACCTCTGAAGGCAACACCTGTGCACACTCCCACCTCACTCCTTTCCTTTAACTTCCTCCAGAAGTCTCCAGACTTCAAATTCTTATTTTGGATGTTTTCAGTGGGGTTTCTGGGACTTGCTTAGGGATGGACTCCCCTTGTGAGGAAGTCTTTTTGGAGGGTTGGCTGGCATGCAGGGACTCCAGCCAAGGTGTTAGAGACATATAAAACCAATGCTGCAAGGTCAAAATTATAATAAGAACCCATTTTGTTAAGTAGGAGGGCACTTCTGAGAAAGATATTTTCCATGCAAGCTTTCTACTTGAATGCTTATGCTCTTAAACCAACAATATTGTACAAACAGGCACTTGTGACTTAAACTGACAGCTAGGGCTTGGAAAGAAATTACTCTTTCATCTGTTTCTGCCAGTCTTCCAAAGTCAAATCTGCAAACAGAGCATAGGGAAAACATATATTTCTAAAGGCTTTATTTCAAAGGTCTTGCCTACCTACTCCCTGTTGGATTATCTTTACTAAAAATACAGACTGGATGCACAATGACCATCAGTACTGAGAGTCAGACAGTTATCATACACGCCCCCTAGACCCGATTTTTTTCTGTCATTTGAGTATAAGAGCAAAGAGTCATAACTCAAATAAATGAAAGGAAAGAGACACTAAAAAAACCCAACAAACCTCCAGTGGAAACACAGCATTAGATTTCATCCTCTAGGTTCTCAGAAATCAACAACTTACTTGGATACATTAGCAAATTCAAAGAATCATGCCAGCCGCACTTTGTGTTCAACATTATCAGAAATCTCTACATAGACCAGCTCTAGGGCTGGAATCAGCTCAAGGGATATTAAGAAGGTATGATTACACAAGATTTCCAATTTGACTTTGAAGATTCAATAGGGACTTGATCCAAAGTCTACTGAAGTAAATGGAAAAAAATAGTCTTATATCTTAGTTTAGACATATTCAGGTTGGATACAGTTCAGAGAAGTACTCATTCTTGGCAGCTGATGTAAACTAAACATATTAACCTATCATTCGAAAAAAAAGGTGCCAGAATAGATCTATATAAGGATAAATCTATGAAATATTGTTTTATGGTCTGTCTAGCCATTCCAGGATTCCAATGCTTTAACACAGAGGTAAAACAAACTTTTGGTCAATTTGTTCATGTGGAGCTTTTACACTGGCAATTAAAATCTTAATAAAGATCTGATCCTACACTTTTTTCAACTATTGCCACAGACAAATGCAAGTGTGCAAATAAGGAATGACTTTCATGAAATTGGTGAGGTTACAAATAGTGCTGCTCTCACCATTATTCTTTTTTTTTTCTTAATTGCTATTCCATGACACTTTTATTCTGTTTGTAAAGAACCAAAGAATTTATCATAATAATGAGAGAAAACTCTGTGAAATCATTTGTAGCTTACTTGAATATTTGTATTTTAATGGCAAAGTATAACAGAAAAATGACTCTTAAACCATAGCACGGTATTAATTGCTAATTAGTTTACCATTATGACTGGAATGCCTTCTAGCATTCTAAGTCAGTTTTAATCCATATAAACAGCCAAGGAATGCTCTATCTCAAAACATGTAATTATGGGAGATTATATTACACCTCCAGCATTTTGGCAAAAGCTTGCAATGGCATAAGATAAAAAGTAACACCAGTTTTCTTGTGATTTCATACAAACAGAAATTTTTAAAAAAAAGTCTCATTATCACTACAGCACACTATTCAGGGGTTCCCATTTTTTTTTAGATTCAGAGACAGAGGCTACAGGTCACACAAAATTTTTGATCTACATTCTCCTTTGTTCATGTCACTCCTAAAATAGAGAATTTAGTAAAGCTGTTATTTATTCTCAAAATTTCCATGAGAATTCCTGTACATCACTAACATATGTGCTACTCATTTTAAATAAGGTTACAATTAAAAAGAAAACCCAAACAAACCAACAACACAGGACTTTGTTTTTGCCAAGAATAAAGTGGTTGTTATGTGTGTTGTTTGCTGGCTAAGTGACAGCAGTTTTAAGTTCTAATCATGCTTACAAGTGCCACAGTTTTTCTAGACAGAGCTCAATTTAAATTGAAGACGCTAGCTCATGGGCGTTCACCTTCCTTTTGAAGGGAAACAACTGCTTGAAGCCTTTGTCCTGAGTGGCCTCAGACATAGATGTATAAACAAGCAGGAGAACTAAATTCATTTTCCTTTCTCAGGATAATTTACCAGCTTCAGGAAGAGACATCCCCTCAAATATCTGAAATGCAGGCGCTCTGGGCAACTTTCTACCTTCTGCTGGGCCATTTTCAACAAGGGCAGGTGCCTGCAGTGTGGACCCTAAAGGATGAGAGTGACACAAGGCAGGGAGACTAGCCACCGAGAGAAAACAAAAAGGAGGCCTTCCCAGCCCTTTTGTCCTACAGCCATTCAACCCGTTCCTTTGTAGCATTAAAAATATTAAAACAATTTCCCTTCAATTCAAGCCCTGGATTTGCCTAAGCAGAGGGTGAATCCATGAGTTAATGACCCTGCTGACAGATGATCCCAGCAGCATCTTCCCTGCCCAGACAGCTCAGCCCACACCAGCCCCAGCAGGCTCTGCTGACTTTTCAGGACTGGTGGTTGCTTCTGTGGGCTCACAGCAGCATCCTCTCGCTTCCCACTTTCATTCCTGGCTGCCTTTGGACCTCTGGAAGATTACGTGATAAAGTTAATTGTCCTTCGCCCCAGCCAACCCTCAGGCTTCTCATTGACTTTACCAGCAAAAGCCCCAATTTTGAGCATCCACCACTGGATCAAGACTTTTCAAGAGGCCCCTCTTTCATTTTGAGCCATTTAGAAGGGATGCATTTGACAAGAAACATCAGTATTTTACAATAAATGAATACAATCACCTTTTCCTATGACCCGACCAGCGAACAAGCAGTGCTCTTCTGCATTTTAGGCCCTGTTCTCTGCTTTTCAGTTCAACCAAAGCCATGGAAAAACTTCCAGACTGTTGGTTTGAAATACAGATTTCTGGTGGAGGTGTTTTTAAATCCAAGTCTTTTGCACTTTGGCTGTCATTTTCACTTAATTCTCCTGACTACCGGCCAATAAGGCCAAAAGTCTGTTCACAAAAAGTGAATTGAAGTGCACTTTTCTCATTTGAAAAAATATCTGCTGATCTAAAGATAACTTGGTATTTCTGATGGAAACAAGATATTTAATATCTGAATCTTGTATGTTGTCATAAAAACCTGGGAAAATAACAATAAGCTGACTCATTTGGAAGCAACAGCTTGTTTCTGAAGCACATGCTTTAAAAAAATGTAAGATCCTACCCCCTCTGCTCTGCCTCTCACAGAAGTTTTGACTTTGAATCTCTAAATAATTCCAGTGTTAAACATGATGAATTTGATTCAAAGTTTAAGAAAGTTCCCTTATCCTATGAGTCATTCAGCTTCTCTCTTGAAAGTAGCTTTACTGATTTCAATTTATTCTGTTTCGTAAACAGGCCCATCATTTTTCTGTTGAAAATCATCACCTTACAAATGGATCATGCAAGGACTACCTGCCAGCCGACTCATATCCCAAGATAAAAATTACAAGTCTAGGTGATTTATGGTGTTTTTTTTTATTCCATTAAGTTAAACCAGAGGAAAATCCTTACAGTCTAAATCAGTTGAGATATAGTGCAAGTCTGAATTTAGTTGGAAACTATTTTTTTAAGCATTTGAACAGATTAAATTTCTCAATATCAACAAACCTTTAACATCACTTAAGTCCTGAAAACAGAGTTTATTTGTCTTTATGGACAAATAAAGCTTTCTCATTCTTCATCAAGCCAGTGTCTTACGCTGTACCGAGTGGATAACAAGGCATGCATTTAATACACAAAAATCAGAGTCATGAGACACAAAGTTAATTATAATGTAGCAGGATTTAAGGGCCAGGATTAGCAGGCTCAGATTACTTGTCAGTAGGAGTGAAAAGACCAGGGAAGAAGAGGTCCATCACAATAAGGTAATAAAAGAGGGTATTAAAAGGACATCTGTGGAGACTATGCTTTCTTTACCTTTTTCTTTTTAAACAAGGAAAAAAGTCTGATTTTGAAAATTGGTCACAGGTATATAAAAATCAGAGAAAGTTAGTTGATTTTTGAACTTTAAAGTTTGTGTTCCTTAACTTAAAATCTTTAACTTTGTGTATTTTTATTTTTCTGGCATTGGGGAAGCACATTTTCCCTCTCATGTATTTCATTCCAGCCCTGTGCTATGACAGGAAAAAGCTTATGGAAAGAACATAGTGCCTCAACTGTCCCTATATACTACAAAAAAAAACCCCAACAACCTGAAACAAGCTGAGCAGCACTTGAGACTAGATATGAATTAAATATGTTACAAAAAGAAACAGGCTGTACCAACTAGAATCTTAAGTGAGATACCAATTTCAGATATATTCAATTTCCATGCCACCTTAGTAGTATTTATTGCATGAATTGCTAAAAATTAGATTTGGTCATCCAAGAAAAAAAAAAAAAAATCACAAGAAAAGTACTTGTCTTGGCTTATCTAGAAGCTGTCAGCTGTTTGTATTCAGGGAGTAGAACTATTTAACATGGGCCTGATCCTTAAGACTCTCCTCACTTTTATATTTACTCCCTACTCTAGAATCTAAACTTTCCAGTTGACTTCAGTGGATACATTTGCTGAATTTTAAGTTTAACTGAGAGCCAGTGCTGAAAACTTTTGCATTTGATTACTGTTAGTAATAAACATCATTGAAGTCAATGACACTACTTGAGTTGTCTTAACTTTGTATCCTCAAAGTTATTAACCATGAGGTCAAGAGACTTTGATAATTGATCAAAGAGGGAAAATGTATTCTTCAGAAACCTTTAAAAACAACTAAAAAAAAAACTTTAAAAATAAATATATCTTTGTCATCCCCTTCATTCCCATCCCCCAGTAAATAAATAAATAAAATATAGCTAGCTAAACACTAGCAAATTAAATTAACTGTTGGAGCATCCTAGAGATACATAGGACGAATGACAGCCTTAAAACCCTCCTTGTGTACATGAGATGAGCAGAATTTCTGTGATTCATTGCAGTTTTGTCAAATCATTCTCTAAAGTGCACATATGCTGCTAATTCCTATTCCTAGCCTTTGTGGTTAGATTGCCACTAGCCAAGTTTCCAAAATAAAATGTGAAGTTTCTACAACAGACAAAAGTGTCCCGTAACATAGTGCAGTATAGCTAGAGATTAAGCTAGTCAATAAATAAAATAATGCATTGCTTATTAGGTACAGGACGGGTGAAGCCAGGCCCAGGAGGTGGGTAGGATCAGGGTACTGCTGCCAGACATTGCTAAGCTAGCACACAGCGCTAAGTAGGACAACAGTAACTGAAATCAAAGGTTCTCAAACTGGCAGGATACATTCTTTGTTGCAAAGAGTCACTGGTTTTTGGAGGGTAAAATCCAAGCCGTGTTGAAGTCACCAGGAAAAGCCTCTGTGAGCCAAGATTTCACCTTAATGGAAAGTAATTAACCTCTCTACTCCTGCCAAGAATTTGGGTCTGTGGGCACCAACCCATTAAGCCATGAAACTTGCCTACGCTACAAAAGCAGCCATTGCAAAAATGTGCCGAGCAGGACAGGAAGAAAGGTTGCCCTGGTGATGTTTGGACACTGTAGTGTTTGCATATTTATATAGGAGAGCGTCTCCTTTTCCAAGTCAGTATCAATGATAATCGGCACTGATGTGAAAAGAAGAGAAACTACAAGATGGCATTTCAACAGTTTTGGCAGTAGGCAAAACTCCCAGCCTCCAGGCAGTTTCCAACAGCTCTGTCTACAGTACAGAAAGCAGCCCAACTTTGTGACCTCAGATCTGAATGTGAGTCCCAGAGTCACAACTGATCCATTTAAAATTCTTGAGTTTGAGGTACAATCTAAATAGGGATTACTTTAGGGAAATCTCTAGTTTAGAGCGGCCACATTTTAGACACTTGATTTCCCCCCTTCCCCTTATATGCATGTTCTTGCCTAACTCCATTCCTCCTCTTCTCTTTGCTGGTTACAGCAGCCATTAGCTGAAGTAGGAGAAAGGAGCAATGAAAAATTACACCTTACCATTAGCTGGCTGAAAAAAATTGTAAAAGCTAACTTACCATGTTGAACATTATGTTTATTTCAAGATCATGTTTCTCTTTGTTAGGACAGCAGAGTAACCTTTGAACCTTCATATGCATAAACCAGAGGTCTACTGGAACTGCACCCACGGCACCCACTGAAAGATATCTGTGAACACCCCTATACACCATTACTTACTCTGAAGACTTCTTTATACTGAGCCAGGCTAGAATAACTGAAAAGGGCAAGGGAATTCATTCTGGGAGGAGGAAGAAAAGCTCTTGACTCACATTAGCCTGGGAAAGACCAAAATTGTGCTGATTGAAAATGGTAAACATTCTCAAACAAAACGTCATCTCCTCTGCCACTGAGCGTCATCTTCCAAACGAGTGCTATGAAGCCTCTTTTTGGGTGGATGGGGAGCAGTGGCATTTTGAAAAGACAAGGTATTTTACTTCTAATTTTACAGAAAGCATTGTCACTTCCATCCATCTGGCCCCAGTAATAAAAAAAAATATTGATTGCCATAACTGACTCTCTCTAGAGCTGAATGTGAACATGATGCATTTTCAGCTGCCAGAAAATACCCTTGCTCCCTCCGTAGCAGAGACCACCGTGTCTCTACCAGGCCCGCATGCCACTGGCATTCACCCAGCTTCCTCACGTCAGTGCAACTATGCAGTGTTGCATTTCAGTGTAACCCTCAGGCTGTTATTTGTCTTAGAAACACACTTAGCTCAAGGGCACTATGAAATCTGAACTCTTGTGGTACACACTGGATGGCAAAACCCAGGAGAAAGTACACAGAAACAGTAGAGAAAGCATTTCTGACTCACTGAAATCACTTTTGAAAAGAGTTCAGACAGAATCAGGTTCTGGCCACTCAGAGAAGACTACAAAGCTGCTTTTTTTCTTTTGGCCTCTTCTTCTCCCTTAAATGCTTCACCACCAGAAAAGCAAATATCAACCAAGGTTAACTTTAAAAAAAATATTATCAACTATAAAAGAAAATCACAACTGAAATATTAAAAAAGCATCCCAAATACCAAGAACCCTCTGCCCAGAGTTTTAACACTTAGGACACACATGTATGAAAAGCCTGAAGGAATGCACCAGGGATTTTGTCAGTATTAGTGATGTAGACAGGATGTAAACGTGTGTGAACACAGAGGACAGATAGCCATTACAGTGCGGGCTTGGGTATGATTCTAGTTTTGCTATCACAGCTACTGTTTTCAAAGCACAGATTTCTTTGGGTCCAGTAAAAGGATGGCATAGAATATTCTCTGAAGTCATTAATATCTGAGGGCAGCGTCAGACTTTTGTCATCAGTGTTTTCAAAGTTTCCCTTAGTTCACAAAAATACCCCAAAAACTTTTTTCTCTGAAGAGGATTTGTGAAAGTGCTTTTACTCTTACTCAAAAAGTTTTTTAAAGTCAGAATTCAGTGATCAGAAATGATAAACTTTCATAGCAGACTTTTTCTGATTCAGCAGCAACAGATTATACAGTACAAAGAAAAATGAACATTACTGAAACTTGCCTGATATTAGATACCCAGGGCGTATGTTTGCAGACTTGTTGGCTCTGATTGTAAATAGGCTTGTCTTCCAGTTTAACTACAGTTCATTTCCAGGGAGCAATTTCTACTGTTTTAAAACCAGTCTGTACATGTTGTACCTAAAAGCAAATGAAGAACATTTAAAGAAGGGAAGTAGCATGTGTATATTTCCAGTGAAAACAGCTATTTCAGCAGAAAGCAGAGCCTGACAGTAAATACTTGGCCATAAGTAGCATAGCAGCAGAGAGCAGAGACATTACATGGCATGGTGGTACATCCCCCCCCAAAAAAAATTAACCTGATCAATAAAAGCTAAGCTGAGAATCTTATTTTCATTTGTGATTACAGGTAGCATCAGAGACCGCAAATCCTTCTTGGATTGAAAAATCTTAAAAAAAACAAAAAGTCAAGAGGAGCTTTTAACTAAGCTAGCTATAGATAGCCCACATTTTGACATGTCTTTGAGACAACCAAAATTGTTCTAAACCATCTTTTTAAATGCCTTCTATATGATTCTGCACTAACAGACAGTACCATCCTACTAATAGTTGTTGGGTGTCTCATGTCAGGCTTACAATATCCCAATTCCACCTGTTTTATAATTTACTGACACTTCTTTTATCCATAACAAGGGCGCAACGCCTACCTGTGACTTGATCTGCTTGCTTCTTTCTTTGATGTTCCTCACTCTGCGCCAGGGGTCACAGTGCTGGCAGACATGCCGTGGAGTATGAATGATTTAAAGCAACAGGTGAAAGTCTTTAAATGAGTGTATTTACTACCACCTTTCAAGGACTCTGTATCAGCTATGCTTGATCGTATTCCACAAGCGTTCTCAAATGCACTTTCCATTGTGTTGCTGTTTAGTAGTACGGTCATATTTCATGTAAGTTAGCAGTTCTGTGAATCTCACATGCTCATCTTGTAAAGCTGGTCTAGTGTGGATGGTCAATCTCCCAGGCTTTCATCACTCAATAAGGGACAAATGCACTTCAGTGTTAAGCAAACTAATAATATTTCCTACATTTCCCATGAAAATACTTCTGCCTGCATCTCATCTACTTACACTTTCTTTAACATTCACCTCCGCTGCCTCCTCTCACCACAAGAGTCTGAAATGGCTGCTGGGCCTTTTAAATGACTTGCTGTTTTCAAAATGATTTTACCTTCCTTCCTTCAAAACTTTTTCTTAAAGATCACTTCTAGAGCTGTTTTCTGAGCTCCACAGAGCTTTGAAAGCTCAGGACCCCCTTAGACGTGATATGGCCTTTAGCTAGAATTCCAGCAGTCTCCAATCAGACGCTCCTCCTCTGCACAACTGCAAATTAGAAGAATCCCTACTCTTATCTTCAGCTGCTTCCCGAGATGCTACAATTATATAACAAGGATAATGACTGCAAACCTAATTGTTTAAAACAAAAAAAAAAGAAAAAAAAATCCACCCCAAACAAATCACACGCAAAAACTGAAAAACTGCAAAGTCCCCTAATGTAAGGGAAAAATATGGAGGTGTATAAAAAAATTGTCTTTAAGTTTTAAATGTCTTTAAAGACATTTTTTTTATACTCCTTAAGGTCATCTGTAATTATTGCCCTATTCACTAAAATAACAAATACACACATAACTGTGAGAATATGCACCTCTGACCTCACAGTGTTTCAGTTCTAAAAATTTATATATTTGTCTAGGAGAACAATATTTTTACTTTTCCTTCTTGTTCCCCGTTCATTTTATCTCAGAGCAAAATGAATGCACTTATCATGAAAAGTAAATCTAAACAAAAATAATATTTTTTGGCATAAATTATTCCCAGATTAGAGATAGTCAGTCAGGATTACTTTGCTAGGTGACACAATATTTACTGTACATAGAACAGTGAGATCAGCTCCTGTGTTGATAATAGAAAGCACTGCTAAGAAATGGTTAGAGACCTGGATAAAAACAGCAGTCTCCTTAAATCCTAACCCAGACTACACCACTGTTTAATCACAATTTTGACCAGAATACTTCACAACTCAATGCCTCTCTTCACACTACAATATGCTTTCTACTCTGTAGCATTTCAAATGCTGTAATTGTTTCTTTAATATCTCCAGTAGCTTCAAAAAAGATGACTGGATCACTCAAATATTTCCTTGAGTTCATAGCAGCATCCTATAGCACATCAAGAATTTAACATTTTCAGGTGTTCAAATATATATAAATTACACTTAAAATTAAATGTTTTCAATACAAATAAATAATTAAAAGCTGCAGAAATTAAACATGCAGTCTTTGCTTCAGTTTCCCTTTGCAGATTGATAATGATCAACACCTATAAATCCTCATGGGTAGTGAAACGCTGGAAGGGAGAGAGAATGTTTTCAACAATAGCTGATGTCTGCATCAGCAACAAAATCTCTGAGCGCTGGCATCAAGGCGCATTTGATGTGAATAAAGTGACATCTTGTTTCATCAAAGGTTAATGAGTACAGCAGCTCTGTCAGCAATACATTAAGACAGCAGTGTCACTGTTTGTCATACTTGGTGAGTTCAAGGCAGGCTGCAAGCATCTCCATTTGCAGATTTGTTGGGGTTTCTTTTCCCTCTTGGTTCAGTAAGTTTAATGTGACAAGGTAGTATTTCCCCCTAAGCAACTCTTTATGCTGTTTTTTTTCAGAGCAAAAATTCTTTTGTAAGCCTGGTACATGTGCTGACTGGAAAACTAGAGGCTTCTCTCAGTACATTTAGTTTGTTTAACTAGAAAGCAAAGCAGAAAATGTAATAAATCATCATTAACTTTCTTTTTTGCTTCTCATATTTCTGATAAAAACATTTTGATGGATTTTTTTTAGTAGAAGTTGTAATATTGCTCAGTTAAAGTTTTACTTTTGAAGCAATTTTTTTTGTGTTAGACTTTCAGTTTAGGTATTTTTTAATAATTTTCCATTAAAGTAAGTGAAAAAGCAGCATCAACAGGGAGTCAAAGAAACAGAAGCTGTGAAATGCTCTATAGCCAGCACTCTGCTCAAATTCTGCTGTTAGACCTAGTGCCACTGAGCAGTGCCCAAAGATATTACAATCAGCTTCTGAGGTGGGAGAGTTTTCTGTCAGTATCCTAGAAAATTATTATGTGGCTGAACTAACACCTGACTCCAGGAGAGATTAAATAAGGACTTCCTGTATGGGGAAGGCTTTGGGATCTGGACATTAGATGCAACAGCACTTGCTACGCTCTGTCATCCAAATTCTGAACAAAGAGCAGCTCGTTTCCCTGCTGGATAATACTTATCTCTCTCTAACCATGGATATGGATGACACTTCACTGTCTCACATGATTCCAGGATCCACAACCAAAGTCAAGGACAGGAAACTTCCTTCTGCCTGGGAACTGCCTGGGTGAGATAAATGTGTTTGTAGGCTTTAACGAGTCAGTTGTGTTATGTGGCGTTTACTAGCATTTTATGAGTTATGCTCATATTGCTGCTGAAAGTGCTTCTGAGTCCTGCTGCTATTTAGCAAGTTGTGGCTGTTTTCAAAGCCTTTGATTTTCCCTCCTCCAAGGACTAAAAGACTTATTTGGGACAGTTTATTTCTATGAGCTTTATGTTCCACACAAGCCAAACTTTCAGCTCTGTCAGTCTCTAGCTAGACAAATCTTAACTTTAACAGCTTATTGCACAAAGGTCTTATCCACATCATTTTAGATATATAAATATATATATATATATATATATATATATCTGTGTTCCAGAAGGCACCCTGGACTTCATGGAAGAATCACAGGAAAGGTGGTTCAAATGAAGCTTGGGAGGTCACATATTCTTACTCCATTCTTCATAGGTACTTGCATAATCCTGTTTTTAAAATCATGCAATGACAGAGGCTCCACCTAGACCTTACACAATCCATTCAACCTTTGCATTAGCAAGGTTCCCTCTCCCCCATAAAATATCTAACCTTACCTCTTTCTTGGTGCAAAGAATTGGCTTCATCACTGTGAACATGGAACATAGACCATTCATCTCCTTTCTGCAGCCCCTTATAAGGCTAAGCATATGATCTTTTTGTCTTCTCTGCATAGCTCACCACATGGAACTGAGGATGAAGATGCTTCTCATTTGGAGATACTGTTTTGGCAAATCTATTCTCTACTTTCAAAGCAAATAAAATGAACATAAGCATGATTTTTTTCCCTGGTTTCCTAAAGATAAGTGACCTACAGAGTCATGCTACACACAACTTTGTCCACCCATCCCACCCCCATAGCAACTTTTGCTCCTGTAGGTCAATGTCAGCCTCATTTGACAGGAATGAGTTGTTCGGAGAATGAGTTTCTGCAAAATTGGGAGGAAGGGGGGAAAAGAAAAAAACACCACAAACCAAACCAAAAAAACCCAAGGAAATCAACCAAGAACAGAGACTATCTGAATCAGAATAAGTATGCAACATAACAGACATTCAGAATCCTTTTAGGAGAGTGTCTTACAAAGTGTCTGTTTCACAGGACAAGTTTCACTTGAAGAGCTGGACTTGCCCAGAGCACTTATTGGGCTTCCTCATTCCAGAACTCCTGGATTCATTTGTAATGACATGGAAAATAAGTTCTCCATGATATGAAATTCTCAGTGAATAGGGTTATTATTTGTTTCTGTGAGGTTCCTTTCATCAGATCTGAAAGCAATGTGACAAAGGCAGCCTTGAGCATTATCTCTGTTTTACAAACTGAAGAACAGAGAGGGGATGCACCTTGCCTGAAGTCCATAGATCAATTGCAAACCCAGGTGTCCCTCAAGCAGTTGTCCATGTTGCTTCAGGCACACATCAAATAGAATCAGGTAATTTTTATTTTACTACCCTATTTTTTTCCACTGTAAGCTTGACATTCACTTGGAATAGTGGTCTAAGCTACTTTCATTTTTATCCAACACACATGAACCAACAGAAGAGAGCCTGGTTTTACAGAAAAAAATACATCCTCAGATTTTCAAATGCTGAGGAATTCCAACACACAAATTACTTTTGAAATTTAAGTTATCTGTGTCTTTAAGTTAACAAAGAAAGTTGCAGAATCACCTCCAGCCACAGCAGTTCTTGTGCAGTTTGAAGGCAGAAACTCATGCTGAAGTTTACTACAACTGTCCAGAGAAGTATTATTTGCTCCCACATAAAACTCATGTACCTTTTATGCATTCACAATCTCAGCTGAGTACTGTTAAATACAATCTAGAAAATTACAGAGCCTTAAATCTGTGTTCAGCTATCCTAAATAAGTCTGTTCTATAATCAATTCCTACCCATAAGCAGTTTCTAAAAATCAACCTGCCTAAAAGATTCTTAGGCTGAAAATCAAATTTCTTGGAGGACCCACAGTCATTTTATCAGAACCAGTTTTATTATTCCAGACAAATCCACTCAGTGTCAACGAACAAGCGTAAAACCACAAAACAGCGTTCCCTCTGCTAAATATTAGCAAGAAACAATGGTTCATTAAAATAAGAGTTCCAAATGCAATTCTATCCCAATAACTATAAAAATGAGATGCTAAAAGGACTGAATTCCAATTAGGAAAAAAAGTGCAAGCTCCTACCACACAACTGCATTTAAAAATTAAATTATCCAATGCTCTCCCTCACCACAAGTGATCCTTCTCATCTCTTCGCCTCAACAATGCAGATTTGAAGAACCTTAAAACGGTAAGAGACAGCCGTTGAAGAGTTGAAAAGAGCAAGTGGTACTTGAGCTTTAAATCTAGTAACAGCTACTTGATTCCAGCCATAGCAAAATCTTGATATGCCCATGCCTTCAGCAGCCCAGGTATAAAATTGCAATCATTAGGATCACTGTGAAGCAGATGGGCCTTCTCATTAGTCACACATTAATCCCTGTGATTGGCAGGCCTAGATGTCCAAGTAGCATCCCGACTATGAGGCTTAAACACTTACCTACTTCTGCTTGGATGGGGTTTTTTTGACTTTTTTTCATTTCAGTTTTGGGTATTGCTTCATTGAAGCACTTTATCAAATGTTTAACTTTCATTGTTCAAGTAACCAAGCAATCTTCTACAAAGCAGGACTTCTGCAGAGCACAGTCTTTCTCCACCTCAAATGCAAAGAGGGTTTAAATGTGTGCTTACACCTTGTGCTGATGTGAAAACCTTGTGCTACTGACAGAAACAGAGCTATTGGTAGCAGTCACCTTTCTAATACTGCTGTATTACCATGACTCACACCTGATCTAGACAGTCCTTTAATCTCAATGCCCATTCAAATCCTGTCCCCCTCACTAAAGGCATTACTAGCAGTTTTGAAAAGGACACTTATCTTTGAAAATTATGCTCCAGTTTCCTGATCACAAACAGTTTTAAAACCAGTACAAATATGCTAGAAAAAAAAAAAAAAAGAAAATTAAGGTTTGCTTTCTGTCAAGAGGAATCTCTAGCATAACATGATGACTTCTAAAATTAAGGATTGTACCAGACACAGACAAGAATGATATTCCGAAAATGACAGCACACAACTAGAATTTGTTTATACATTCTGTAATATACAGAAATGCTCTGATTTCAATAAACAACATACACTGTTAATTAGGTCTGAGTTGAAAGTAATATCTAACACTCTGTGGGGATTAAAGCAGTCTGTGAGCACGCATTTACACTGAGGGTGATTTTAGTGAGGTTTTTTGTGGGTTACAATTAATGAAAGAAGAGAAACAGCCAATGGAACATGAATGAAAACTAAATTATTTAATTATCCCAAGTGATTTTTAGATGCATAATTAGTTTCAGAGTCTAACACTTAGCGCTTTCAATAGCTAATTAAAACACTACTTGGAACACAAAGGACTATGTGTGTGCTTGAATGAAAGTAAGAATTCAGGATTTGGATTACTTTGATCATTTAGGGCATGGCATTGCAGCCTTGCATGTGCATATCTAAGTGGAATGGCTCATATGAGCAATGTTAGTCACATGCACGTGTGGTGGCCACAGCCTTCGCAAACACAGCAGGGAACTCTAGGAATGATAGCATAAGTCTGCATGTTTGGCTTGAGAGGGACTCCCAGCCTGGGAATTGTTACAAATAAAATAATCAGCCAATCAAGCACAGAGGTGGAGTTGCCAAATGCTGAGTTATACACATTAGAAGCACAGTTATGCAAACATGTATGATAGATATGCTACGAATTTTATTTGCAGGCTTAGGTACCAATCTGAAAACCATCCGATGTCAGCAAATCAGTATAGTTGCTGTCTAAAAGGAAATGTACAAGCTACAGAAGCCTTTTTATCAAATCTTTCACCTGCTTTCATAGTATGAAAAAGTTAGTCAGTTGAAAGATTCAATTGATCCACAGACAATGTAAAAGTTCCACGAAACAATGAGGTAAAAGTATACTGAAATATGCTACATTAGCCATGGATATAGCAGCCCAGCACCAAAACATCCACTAAAATGCATGCATAACATGTCTACTCTCTGCTCTAGTAACTGTCCTTTTTCGAGAAATCCAAGTCATGGAGACCTTCTTTAAAACATCAACATTGTTTCAAATGTTATAATCTAAGATTTTACTTTGGAATAATCTAAGATTTTACTTTGGAAGCCAATCAGCATGTAGCTAGTTACATCCTTAAATTCTGTGAGGTCCCTTCCAGATTTTCAGATGTCAGAATAATCATAGCACAGTGTGGTATGTAGAAGACTTTCAAATTCACCCACATACGTGCTATCTAGACATCACCAGCCTATATACACAAATCCCTAGAATAATGAGTAACTGTGCATTAAGGCATCTTAATCTCCCTTCCTAGCAGCAAGCAAACCAGTCTTTTCATTGTTAGTCTTCACAATCTCAGTTCTTCATTGTCAATTTGAACATATATAGCTATTGGTCCCATGTCCCCACAACCACTACAAAATAGTGAGAGGTAGGATAGCTCCTTAAGTCCAGCTCACGCATCCCTAGATTTATTTCTGTATGCCAAAGGGACAAAAAAATCCCTGTAAAACTTTTTCTTTTTTTTTTCCCAATTGCCAGTTTAAAATGACAGTACAAGGAAGATCAGTTTTGTAGTTAACCACATCAAGGTAACAAGAAAATATTTGGGGGTTTATTCACCCTGGATTCATCTATGTTGCTGACCATGTTGCACATACACAGAACAGGTCCAAGTACTTTAAATACACATGACAAAATAGAGGCTGAACACACCAAGTGTGTAATTGGTGTGCATGTATGAGCTCAATCTGTTCCTCTCATAGGGGCAAATCTTGAATGAGAATAAAAATACACACAATGAAAATACAAGAATGCACAAAGCAAACACAATCACCCTCAGAAATGCACAGCATGTGTTAGGAAACCATCTGATCTTGGTTCTAGGTCTGGTTGTGACTTTGAATGCTGAATTATATACAGAAAGTAAAGATGTTCTACTAACATTGCATTTCCCAATGTAGGAGAAGGAATACTATATTTCTAGAACTCTTTGCAAGGCTAATGGGTTTGTAAATTGGGCACAATGAGCCCAAGAATGTCCTGATATGGTCATTTTGTTTGCAGGGGTGCTTCAATGGAAATTGCAATTGGTCAAATTCAGTACCAGCAGTTTCCATGGTGTGAATTTTCTCCGGCTTTTTCTTCTCAAGAAGAGTAAGCATCACCAAGGAAACTTTCATCTTGCACACTTATGGTATGTTCTTTTAGGAAATAACATACTTCTGAGAGGAGAATTTAGGGCCAAGTTCTGATTTGCTGCTCATATTAGAGACCACTGTTGATTTCAGGGTTTTCCTGTAGTAGTGCTGTCTGTATGTACAGATTGCCTGCCTCCTGTCAAAAGTTTTCACTATGACGTACTCTAGGATAAGATCATCTTGTTGGAACAGAGCTTAGTACAATTGAGTCCTGACTCATGACAAAGGGTCTGAGTGCTACATATCATGAGTCAAAAACATCTGGGTGTAATTCATTTACTACTGACTTGCTGTGAACTATCAGCCAAATCACTTCAGTAGTTCTTCTAAAAATAGGGTTAATACCACCATTTTTAGTTAGAGTAACAACGCTTACTTGTTTGATACTCAACATTTTAGTCCTGTGAATTAGCTGGAAAAGTAATTTCTTATTAAAAGAAAGACTTTCCTTTCTCTGTGGATGCCAAATAAAATAAATGCTGACCAGAGGACAGAAGAAATACAGAATGTTTAGACAAGACATATATGTCTAAATAAGCAAGACTTCACAAGAGTCAGTCTTGACTACTTCAGAAAGTAATCAAAATGGTCTTTGGACCATAGAAAATCACCTTTGAGAGTCTGCAGATGACAGAGATAAAAAGAAAAGTAGAGGAAGGAACCACAGAATGACTGATGAAATTACAAACCACTCTTAAAGTGCTGGAAAGGTTCTGGACCAAATGATTAAGCAAACAATTTTCAATTACTAGAATAAAACAGTGACAAAAAAGAACTAGAAGAGTAAATCAAATTTCCTTCTTTGATGGATTAATAGGTTTAGTAGAGAACAGGAGAGCAATAGATCTATTTCAGCTTGACTAAGACTTTTGACACGCCATACACAATTTTATCAAAATTAGTGAAAGAAATAGTTTAAACAAACACCATGAAGTATGTTCACAACTGATTGAAGAGCATCTACCAGTGAGTCACTGCTAAAAACAGTTCCTACAAACAGGTATCTGGAGTAGCCTTGAAGTATTTATCCTGGAGATTATTCTTATTTAATGAATGGTTTGAACAATGGAGTATGACAGGCAAGAAGTGTGCAAATAGCAATCAAGTGATACGATATTGCAAGCATAGATTCAGGGCCTAATGCCATCCTCTGCAGCTGTTGAGTAGTATGGAAACAGCTGAATATTAAGATGATAAAACACTCTAGAACAATCACTACGTCCAAAACAAGAAGATGAATTTTGGTAAAAATTAAAGTATTACACTTAGGAAGGAGAAAACAAATCACAGATGCCCACAAAAAAGCTAGAGATGCTGTAATACCACAGAAATATATCACAGACTAAACAAGAGCATACAGTGTGATAATTTAAAATCAAAACAAAACATCTTATTTAGGTCCTAAAGGATTGCTTTAGGACACAGGCATTGCAGGTAAGGTCTCAACTTGCGCATCATCACAGAATTATAGGGGTTGCAAGGGATCTTCAGAGATCATCTAGTCTAATGACCCTGCCAAAGCACCTAGAGCAGGCTGGGCAGGAATATCTCCAGAGAAGGAGACTCGACAACCTCTCTGGGCATCCTGTTCCAGGGCTCTATCACCCTCAAAGTAAAGAAGATTTTCTGCATGTTAGATTGCATCATCCTGTGTTCTAGCTTGTGTCCGTTGCCCCTTGTCCTGTCACTGAGGTGAGTCTGACCGTTTCCTCCTGGCACCTCCCCTTTAGATACTTATGAGCATTGATAAGATCCCCTTTCAGTATTCTCTTGTCCAGGCTACAGTCTCAGATCTCTCAGCCTTTCCTTATAAAGGGGGTGCTCCAGTCCCTGGATCATCTTTGTAGCCCTCCATTGGACTCTTTCCAGTAGTTTCTGTCCTTCTTGAACTTTGGAGCCCAGAACTGGACACTGTACTCCAGATGTGGCCTCACTAGGGCCAAGTAGAAAGGGAGGATGACCTCCCTTGACCTGCTGGCCACATTCTTTTTAGTGTGCCCCAGGACACCATTGGCCTTCTTGGTCACAAGGGCATGTTGGTGCCTTATGCTCAACTTGTCCAAATCATATCATTCAAGACACCTCAAATTACTTGACATATATTCACATACAGAGATTTCCTTTAGAGTGACTTGTTCTCTTGTGTTTGCTTAGGAGCTAGCTTAGTAAATATCAGACCTGTTGGGGTCTACGTGCTTGTGCAGCAATAGCACCAGCAGGGGCCCCTCTGGTTGCTGACAATACATCCCAGTGAGGAAAAACGCCCATACCTTCAATTTAGGAGCCAAGAAGTGAAAGAATGCAAGTTCCATCAGATAAACATGGATAAAAACTAAGTTCTGGTGCCGAACCAAGCCTGAATCGATGCATTCTTAGTTTCCATATCTTAACTATGAGCATCTTCAGTGTCCCTGCTAATGGCAAAAAAGCCCTACTCTTCTCTAGTAACATCACTGAAGGTTACCGTCTGTGGCACAACTGCGTGATCAGCATCACAGCCATGATTTATAGTTGGTCAAGCAGATTTTAGAAAAGCTACCAAAGACTGTCTTTCTACAACATGGACAGCAGAAGCTTCTCATGAACTGTGCTTCAGCAGTTTTGGCAGGGAGGAATCTGCAGCTCGGAGTTTCTAAACCAATGCAAGTCAGGCTAGTAATGTCAGGACAAAATGACCAATTGCTGTGCCAAACTCTGCTCTTGCTACCCCTGCTAAGTTGAGCCATGAGAATTACCTGTCACTGGTTTTCATCACAAAGGCAGCTGCTATGAGGCCTGGCAAAGCAGCAAATGCCACATGTATCCATCCTCCTTTCTTGTTTCTCCTCCTCAGAGATTACCGCTATTTTCTGGTATCACTGTCTCTGTAGGCAAGCAGCTTTTTAACTATAAGGTAACTAGTAAGAGAAACACAACAGCATCCTTTTCCCTACTGGCAACTTTAAGCAACCTTGTTAAAGGCAATTGCAAATAGGTGGGCAAGTGAGATAGATATATATATATATAGTATGGGCAGCCTGTTGGCCACCTATATACACAGAATGCAAAACTCCAGCCCTCCACAGCCGAAGAGGTACAATGTCAGCGTATTGCTTGAGAAAGCACATCCCTGTCCTCACCTGGTGTGAAAGCATGGACCAAAGAAAGATAACCAAGATACCCAGCAGTCCATATAGAAAGAAAACTTTGATACACAATTAAATTCATTCATGTAAAGGCCCATTTGGCTCTTTGAGGGGGAAAAAAAAAAACACATAAAAAACCCCAACAAAGTAAACTTTCTGCACAATTAGGCTTTGTTTTCTCTGTTTGGACATCCAATCTGTCCTCACAATGTCTTTGAAACCCTGTTTACAATGAAGACAGGTTACAATGGAGCAAGTGAGATAAAAGCTGGTGACAGACAAGGTCCAGAAAGGATTTTTATATGCTGGAACTGATTTTATCTGGGAAATCAGCAAAGAATCACTCTGCAAAATAATTCAAACCATATGTACATTTCTTCAAAAATTTTTGAGTGTTTTGGAATAAAGAGAATAATATTGGGCATTCATACAACTACATTGAAATTCTATTTGAAAGCTACAGGAATACTCAGAAATTATTTCTTTTGCTATTTACTGAATAATTTACTGAATTTTCTCTGAAATGCATTGCCATGTGGCAGGAGAAAGACCAAGGCAACTCAGGCTGGAGCTTTGAACACAGGACTGCTTGTGAGGCCCACATGTGAGAAATGTAAGTTACACTACGCTTTGCTTTTGGCATCTAACAAACTTGTCTGAGTGAACATACCTGCCAAAAATTACATTAGCAACAAGGTATCTTGTGTCTGTGCCAACACATTTCCCTTCAAACATGGAAATAACTTACCCCACGTGTCTGGCATTCACTGATGTCTTGAATGCTGAAACATATCTGTTGCAAATTAATTTGAGTTTTTGCTTTGAATGAAGCGGCCAGTCTGCTGACTTGGTGGGATTTGGAGAGCATAACATAAGAGGAGAGGCTGAGAGAACTGGGTTTGTTCAGTCTCAGGAAGAGAAGGTGAAGGGAGACCGTAAGGTTTTCTTCATCTGTGTAACGGGTACTTTTGAGGAAGACAGAGCCAAACATCTGGAGGTGCAGAGTAAAAGGAAAGAGGTGATAGACACAGGCTGCAGCCAAGGAAATTCCAAGTAGATGTTAGGAAATTTTTGTTTGCTGTGCGAGTGGTCACAGACTGGAACAGTCACCCCGGGGGGCCAAGGGGTCTCCAGACTTGGGGATACTCAAAACCTGGCTGGATGCAGCCCTGAACAACCTAAGTTATCTCTGAAGCCAGATCTAACTTCAAAGTTGGACCTGTTCTGAGCACAGCTGTTAGATCAGGCATCCTCCAGAAGTCCCTTCCAGGCCCAGTTACTTCCCTACTCTCAAAGAAAGATGCTGCGAGGCTGCTCTCTTAGAAAACTGTCTCACAAGAAACAGGGTTTGATCTTCGCAGCAGCAATAACAACAAATAAAGGGTTGCTTTTTAGGTGCTCCTCTCTGGGGTCCATATGCTGGTGGGGTATTAGGAAGCATTACTAGATTGAAGATTTGCCCCAGAATTTGTTGTGAATACTGGACAATGTACAAAAACATTCTTCAGTTTTACTGTCTCAAACAGGAGACTTTTTTCATGGTATGTTACTTCAGAGCAGAAAGAAACATGCAGGTCTTGGGGTTTTTTTTCTACTGTTATAAAAGAGACCCTCCCTTCATGCTTGCGCTGAAATAGAACAACTCTGGGTTGGTGTTTCTTTTTTTCCTTATTTGTTTTTGTTTTTAACATTCCTAAAAGCTTCCTAGCATTAGAACTAAAAACAAGCAAACAAACAGAAAACCCAAACAGGATCTGAGCTTCACATTACATTTTCATCCAGCACCTGCAATCTGATCTCTACAAAACAGGGGATTTGTTTAAAATTAGTTTGGATGCTAAACAAACAAGCGAGAAGTTGGAAGATACTCTTAAAGCAGATACAATACATTAAACATGCACCGCACTGGACTTGGAGATCTTGCACTAATACCCAGTTCTGCATGAATACCCTAAAGAACCTTGGTGAAGATATTTTGTTCTCTGTCCCACTTCTCTCCNTTGGCACTCTGTCTTTTTGAATGCACTGGACTGAAAATCCTACAGGAAAGGAGCTCTGTCCCATTACAGCAAGAACCACAGTGCAGTCAAATTATCAAAAACCTGAAAGCATCACCAAAGTATGATGAACAGAAATAGAAAGAAAGAAAAAAGAGCAAGTACTCCCTTGCAAATATATTCTTGATTTTGCTTAAATGAAAAGCCTGCAGCTCTTGGATGGCCAAGGCTTTTCTCACATCCTTACGCAGCACTGACCATCAGTTGTGCTGTCTAGATTGTGTCCATGAGCACACAATAAAGGTCTCCTTCCTTCGGGGTAGGTGCTTTTACAAGAAACAATTGCCACTTTGCACTGAGATCCAGATTTAGAAACATGATCTCATAGAATTTGTGTGAAGAGCCTAATGGATTGGAAGCTTGTGGCACTGAGAGCAGAAAGCTGACACAGGATGACAGGACATGGTCTCATGTGGAGCCACATCATAGGTTTGTATCATCACAGTTTGCATAGATCTGCAGAGCTAGCTTTGGATTATTATGCCTCAAGATATCACACACAGATAACACTTTGCAGAGTGCAAATCTAAGCATTAAATAAATGTGAAAGGCAGAGCAGGCACACTATGGAAGGGAAGTTTTCTTGATGTTGGTTTTGTCCCAGCATTCTTGAGAATGTTCACACTCAGGCCTGCAGGTAAAGAGATTCCACCATTTCCCCTCAATCTGTGCCTTTGTCTGTACATTCCTAGACATTTTATAATCCAAGCTCTGACATGCTAACTGGAAGCAATGGCCACAGAAAGGCCCCGCCTGATGTGTCCTGACTAATGTAAGAGAACAAATCCTCAATTGTTGCCCTAGCGCCATATGTCAATACAATAAAATCACTGTCTTCTGTATTCAAGGTTACATTTGTTTATGATTACAGTGTTTATTTCTTGCTGTGAGACTATAACTGTGCACGATCTTTCTTCTGTTAAAATACATTTTTCCACTCCCACCCTGTTACTCCTTTTCCCGCCCCCCACCCACTTCTCAATGTGTAGCCAGAGGAGAAAAATTCTCTTGCACATACGTAAAATAATATCATGTTTCTCTTTTAGAAGAATTAATAATTGGGTTATAATGGCACGCCTGCAGTGACAACATCTAAGTACAAAAATCTATTTAAGTATTTGCTTGATTTAACTTTAAGCAAGTTAAGTAAAGCAAAACTGAACAGCTGTATGCTTTTTGTTGGGCTGGGAAGCTACTAAAAGCATCACAAACATCAGGAGACCTAGTTTTCATCCCAGTTTCTCTTGCTTGTAATTATGCAGCAAGTCTCTTTTCCTGCTTGTGCCTTCCAATGCAAGACAGAAAATACTGTGTGATATCTTTTTCCAAAGTGCTCTGAAACACAAGGATGGATCAACTCAAATACATTATCACCATAGATTAAGATGCATACGGTGCTCTGAGGTTTACAGAATGCTGGCCTTTCCACTTAAAGGACAAAGTCCCTGCACAGAAATACTACAGTGCTTTCAAGTTTCCACCATAGAAAAGCCTTTTTACAATTTGGTGGTAGCAAGCAGAGACCTGCAGACAGACACACCAGAAGAAGCTGCAGAAATCTTCCTTGGCAGGTGGCTCCTGTGCTGCTCTCAGACCCGCTCCTGTTCCTTGGGCTCACTCTCCATCAGGACAGAGGGTGCAGCTGCAACCTCATTGCCTATTGAGGATCATTTTCCTTTAAATAATGCAATGCTGTAATGCAAACATTACAAAACAGTCCCCCTGCTGCATGCAACAGACTTAATCCTGCAAGAAGTGCCCTCTAGTGCAATCAGCTGCTCCAGAAAGGATACAGGATGCATTATTGTCAACACCTGTGCCAGTGAAAATCTACCCTCCATTAGACTCCTGCCAGAGCAATAATAAGTTTTCTGCAGTTTCCCATGGCAGTGATAACTCTCACCTCCCTGGAGTGGTATTTAATAAAAGTCTGCCTGGGGTCAGGATGAATGAAGGTAGCCGCCAGGTTGCACCGACCCTCACAATATATACTTTGTCTAATGCACTGTAGAGCAATACAGCCTACAATATATCTAAAATAAATATTTGGCTAGTTCAGTAATTGTGCTGAAAAGTTCCCCTATCTTTATTATACCAGAAAGAAATGCATAAATCATCTGATGTTATATCTCTGGAGAAATTTCCCCTAACTGGGGCACCAGGAAGTAATTTTCAGTTTGTAAGTTGGAGTTAAGCAGGAGGAAGGAAAGGTGGTAAAATTAAAGAAGAAAGCAACTACCACCAAAAAAACCTCCAAAAACCTAACTCCATGAAACCAAAATGAAAGAGGCAGCAACACTAATTGTTTGCTGATGCTACAAAGATTTCTAACAGGTCCAACGCAGCTGCATATAAAAGGACAGGTGCACTACAACTCTGGGGGATCTTTTAATAAAGATAACACCTTTACTGGAAAGGAACAAAGTTCCTTTCCTGTTAAAGATGCCCATGCAATAGCAGTGCAACTGAAATAGTCATAGCTAAATAGTGACTATTTGTGGAACAGCTTTCATTCTTGAACTCTGCACATGATGTACTCGTGTAACACAAGACTGTGCTGCACCAACTGTTAGACACACGTCTTTATGCAGATACAGGTTGTAACCACGAATCCTTGTCTGCCTTGACTTTTTCTGCCCATGTTTACAAGGAGAAGCTGAATGGCATTTTAAAAGAAAGACATTACTCTGTGGATAGTTTGGTCACCACGGGTAGGAAATTACTCAGCAGCTGATTTTATATTTTTCCTGTCTAACTCTTGACAACAGCTAACTTATTGAGGTAGCCCAGGTAGAAACAGAAGGCAACACAGAAACACAAAAGACTGACCCAAACAACTCAAAGGCTTCATGAATAACAAAACATCTAATGTTTTATTTTAGAAATGTCAAATTCCTGAGTGACTGGGGAACTGCCTTTTATGCAGACATCACTATTAATTCACACCACCTTGTCTGACAGCTCCACACTGATCACACGGTTAAATTCACATCTAGAAAGATACAGGCCTAGAGAGATAAGAGGGATATTAATCTAGACTTATAATAGGTTGGAATACCTGATTGTACTAGGAAACAAAACAAGCAGCACGGCACACTAAATGAAACACTCTCAGTTCTTAGTCAAAAACAACAAGATCTATACTGGGTGTTATCTCATTGATTTATCTTAATCTCCAGCCTAGCTTTCTCATTTTCATGTGCCACTGTCTTGCCTGCTATTCCGATTTTCAAAACTATCTTTGAAATTAGTGCTTTTCTAACATTCATTTTCATTATTCATTTATTATTCAAATATAGGGTATTCCTGATGATTTCTTTTCTTCTACACTGTCAATTATTTGTCCCCTCATGATCAGCCTCAGGGCATTCTATATTTTATATCGTCTTGTTTTGCTTCATGCAAGATCACAGTTTCAATATTGGATCATTCTGTTTTGTGGTGTTTATTTTTCATTGAGGCAAGCTGACAGTCAAAAATTAAACTAGTTTTGAGTTACAGTCAAATTTCATCTTTTACTTGCACTTCTAGGATCTGGGTTTGGTTTGTTTTTTTAATCCTACATACCCTTGGACTCTAGTATCATACAAATAATTTCAATAACTGTACAATATACATTTATTCATCTAATAACCGAAAAAACACTCCTCTAGGGGAAACCATATCAGAGCCACATACAGGATTACAGTCAAGGTTTGTTTTGTTGCAGAGATTTGGAGATTACATGACTTAATCGGGGACCATGAATGCTGACTTCTAATTTTTCAGGTCAATGTTGGGCAAAGTTAACTTTAAGGAAGTAGTATTCTAACATATTGTTTTGAAATATCAGACATTCGGGCAACAACCTCTTTTATTACTATTGTGGCTGGTCAGAAGTGTTAAAAGAATATGATTTTGTAGCTGCTATGGAAAGGCAGTGAACAGAGCAAACCATGCAGTCTTGCTTATACCTTATTTTAGAGAGCTTCAATAGAATTAGCCTGTGCAACAGAAGGGTAAACAAAGTCAGGAAACACACAGAAATTAAGACCAGAGATACAGGTAACAGGCATCATCAATTCAAGCATCAAGTCTCTGCATAAGCAGAGATGAGGGCCAGAAGTATTTGTGATCCATTTATTCACTTACTGTGCTGCCCTTAAAAGATGGAAACATGGATATAAGATGGGTACAAACAATTGGAGATGAAAAGCATGGCTTTGTTTTGAACAGGACAGAGATTCTTTTCCTCTGTTGAATTTCAGTTCATTCATTCAACAGTATTTGAATTCATCATTAAACAGCTAGGACTGTGATGGGATCTATTGACTGCTGTTCTCAAAATATAGCCATTTTGTAAGTATCTGCAGTACATCAAAGCTGTGGACAGGAAAATGGTGCCATTGAAGAGAACTTTTATATATATATAAAGACCATTCCCATATTAAAAAGAGAGAATAATTAATCTTAAAAGCTAGAGGAAAAAAAGTCCCTTTATTTTTTCAACATGAACCAAGAGGCACCTTCCAACCCTCATTAGACCACACTCAGGAGAACGTAACCGCAGGCCATTTACAAAAACACTGAGTCAGGAGTTTCATTAGAACAAAAACAAGATTAGAACTGAAAATAATTAGTCTATGGACTTAATTCAAAATTTTCCAACCCTCTTTACTGTAGAAAAAAAAAATAATGTAGGGGAATGCATTAAGCAGGAATATGAGATTCCTCAGATTCTGGGCAGGTGAGATACAATTTTAGGTTTACGATTTGGAAAGACTCTTAGATCATTTACACATAGTACTGTCAGCAGGAGCTGAAGGTGGTCTCAAGATGGAAGTTTCTTGGCACATAATAATTAGCACTTGTCTTAATTTATCCCACTCCAGTCAAGAACTGAAATAAACATGTCAAGGTACAAAATGTCTAAAGTTCCTAATAACAGCATATAGAATCCTGAAACACAGGGAAACAGTCTGATTTCTGATTTCCATAAGGAAACTGGTGACTTTATCAAGCAGGATAATAATAATTAAAAAAAAAAAAAAGTAGATCTGAAACTTCATACTAAAATATCTCACATCACATAGCAGTCACTTTCTCTGTTTATCTTCCTTGTGTAATTAATAAACATAGAACTTCTTTGAGGTTTCAGAATGTTCAATTTTCACTATTAACACAGCAAGTAATTAGGAAACAATTAAAGGCAAACAACAACATAAGAAAAGCAAGAGTAACTCTATTCCTGGCAGCTCCCGAGCCAGTTTTAATGTTTACACTCAGTCTATTCCCTAAACACTCACATATTTGACATATCTTTTGGTAATTTATTGAGCTGATGGAATATTACTTTCTTAGGTTGAAAGAGCATATGTATTAATGTACTGTTGCAATTAAGTTCTTCCCAATATCTTATAAGACATAGCACATACTAAAACAAATTAGCATTTTCAGTATTGTTACTTTATTAAGAATGACTTTCTGAAGTCAAGAAATGCAAAAAGGCTGATCTACAGCAATGATTTCCATAGAAATGTCCTGCACATAACAGAAAGGAGAAATCAGTGGAAACTAAGTGGAAAAAGGGCCTAGTTGTACTACCATTGACCTCACTGTAAATCAGTCCTCTGACTATTTCAGATTTGTACTCCATGCAACTGAGTAACCAGTAATGATAAAATACAGAAATTAAGCAAATCTTGCTTGAAGAACTTGTTCTCAAGTTGAAAACACACAAGGAGTTTAGGACACACAAATATGAGCAGCTTAGATTACTTCCCTTGTAGAATAAAATACACTTTTCTCTAATGTACCCATCATATTTTTTGGGGTACCAAAAAGAGAAGAGTTGAAAGGGGACCAGTCCAGCTCTTATGAAGAGTTATGGAATAGCTCACTCTCAAAGCTCAAAAGCCTTAGATTGAGTTTCAAAAGTAGGTAGTGAAATTATTCTTAATGTATATTTGTGACTGGGATGGAAAAATGAAAGTTTTGCTTTCATTTGTCAACATTTCTGTGCTTCACTGATACAATACGCAACCTCAGTCTACACATTAGAGAGAGCTCCTATAGCGGTACTAAAGATGGGGGTAAAAAGTAATTGCTTACTTAATTTCACCAATACTAACAGCAACTTGCAAAGGATAAACTGAGCCTCCATTACAGCTACCTTGCATCCAGTTGAGAAATAAACTAAGCTCTTGTTATTGTTTAAGCGGCCTTTTATATGGACTATGTTACATGCAATTCCGGAGTCTGCATGACGCAAAACAGGTGTTTCTGGTAGAACATAGGAGAAGTCCTACCACCAGCAATTCGAGTACAGATGTGAGCAAATAAAAATTTGATCAATCTATTCTCAAGACATTAATACTTTTCTCAAATAAGACTTTGTTTCTTATGGCATGGCATGCTTCAGCATACACAGGCCCAATATCAGCTTTCACATCTTAGTAGAAATTCTAACTAAGCTTATGTATTTTAGGAGTCTGAAGGAATAAATCAAGCACATTGGGCCTGTTGCAGTTAAATATTGCCTAGCAATTTTATTTCCCTATATTGCAAAAACAGGTTTGCTTTGCAAAAATTTAATCGCAGCAGTTACCCACAAAACTACACCCACCATGCTCTACTCCATATTCCCACGCTTTTTAATATTTGTCATATTTCATCTTTTAATGCAGTCCTAATGAGAGCATATTGGAACACCACAGAACCAGGCTTGTAAGAATGTGGTCTTGAAATAAAACGTGGAACAGAAGGAGCATTGTATTACAGCTTCTGTTAATGTTTTAATGGTTGAGAGATTTCCAACATGTTGGCAGTGTCAGGACAAACCAATTTAATAAATTATTAACACTAATCAAACATTTTTATGACGGCAGTCAAAACTTCCTTAGCAGTTAAGGTTAATTCTGTTGAAGTTTGACAAAGATGTTACTGTTTGATGGAAACTACGTTTAAACCTACAGCCTCCTTCAAATCAAAAACTTGCACTGCACCAAGAAGAAATGTTTAAGCGACACATCTTGAAGTACATAAAGAAACAGTGAAGGCAGGGATACAGCCTCCATCAGCAGTGCAAGAGCTGATGAATGGTAGTGAAACGTAAATTGATTACAGCGTATATAATATGCCTGCCACTACTTGGGAAAGGATAGAGAGAGACTGTTATCAGGAAGAGATAAAGCTCAGGCTGTCAAGGGGAGAGCACTAAATCAATACACAAATAAAATCTAGGAATTCCAGGCACTTGACAAGAGGGGTAGAGAGGAAAATAAAGAATCCTGCCAGTTTTGATGTATTAAACTTCAGAGAAAAGGTATTTTAAAACATCCTTTCATTCAAAAGGCAACTAACAATAACAACGCCAGACAACGCCACATTCTCCCTACAACTCCTCAAGCCCTGCCAGCTAGTTGAAATCCAGCACAGCAGAAGCTAATGAGGGGTATGGATTAACAATACAATGTTTCTCAGGCCTTTCTTGGGCCTCCCCTGGGGCACCCACAGTCTATACATCATCAATCTACTGCAAATTGATGTAGTCAGCCTGTGACAAGGGTCAGCTTTCCAGGACCAGCTACCAGGCATGATCTAGTCATTTTGAGTTATCAAGACAAAGCTCTGTTCTGCTGAGCTCTAGCCACATAAAATCCACAGTTCCCCAGGCTTTAACTGAGCTGAAATCAAGCCATAGAGCCCCCTCTGTTCTCCTCTGCACCCAGTTCACCTTTCTGAAGTGGCACTGTTGTTATTTTAGTTTGCAGTCCCTTACAGATGATGCCATCGCAGAAACTTCAGGCTCACAAACAAGAAAACCACATACTAACCCATCAGTTCATTATTATTAATATTCTTATTTACTGTATGCTAATTATTTCAACCACATAAAAATAGTAAAAAGAAAAAACATACATCTTTATTTTCAATACGAGAGCAATGAAGAGAAAGAGGTGCTTGCTGTAAGTTTCTAAATAAGAAACAAGTTTTATCAGATTACCAAAACCTTTTGTTCGTCCACAATATTTTTCCTGAATAATCACACGTGAGATCTTGCTTTTATCCAACAGCTCATGTGCTGCAGCTTTTCCAAATACTCTGTGGATTAGTTTGATGCATGCATACTTGTGCCGACATCCTCTTAGCTTTGCTGAAGTCAGCGGACTTCAATGCAAGCTTGGTGGCAAGCATGCCTTGGTTCATGGCACTGCAGCCCTGCCAGCTGAACCAAAACGCATCCCTTGGCCTTGGAAGGGACACAAGGAACTGAATATACAACACAGAGAAAAGTGAGATGCTCTGTCGATAAGATACATGCAGCCCAAACTTAAGGAGACTTAAATCACCAGAAAGGCCCTTATTAACTTTAATGGTTTTGATGGAACCCACACTTCTTCAGAAGCTGCAACGCATAAGATTTACATAATAGCTATAGGTTTAGTATCACCTACAATTATAGTTCTTCCTGAAGGTAACTTCCAAGGCCATTGATCTGCCTCGGAAAGATTAAAAAGAAACAAACAAGTAACCACATAGAAAATAAATGGATTATTTGATTTCAGCTATTTAAAATATAGCAGATTTCTGAGGTATCCAACATACTCAAGTTAACTTTAAATATTCACAGCTACTTGTAGTCCAACACAGGTGTGAACTACCAGTAGAAAACAGGCTTTTTCATTCATGAAGGAACTTAAATGAAATTCAATGTATTTCTTACTTACAGTATTTCTATGACCATACACCATTAATACATTTTAGAATGTGTATGTCCATAAAAAGAGTCCTTGCAAACATTACTTAGGCATTTATTAACAAAAAGCAAATCCTCAAATTCATTTTGTGTTTTGCCTGCTCTGAATGGACAACGGGCTTTGAAAAGCAGGCAGGAGAACTGAGCAAGCCACTTGTGGTATGAACATCTGATGAACATTTGCTCATATTTATTCATGCAAACCTTCTGGAATTTCTCTGTCATGGATGGTCTTCCAAACACAACGTCATGCATATGAATGTGCATGAAGAGCAAATATAAAGATGTACTAATACCTTTGAAGTAACTTTGTGGCTTTTATCTGATGGATGCTTGCAAATACTTTGTTTCATTATTCATTCAACTTTTTCACACTGCCAGTAAACTTCTACAGTGGAGTAAAAAAGCCTTTAAATTGCCAGGCACCATTACCTCTCATTTTCCACTAGCCCCTTTGGCCAATGATGTGGCTTCACTAAGTTTCTAAAACATAACTACATGTACGTGTTCAGAAATTAGGCTGGTACTCAGGAAGTTTCCATGATTTCTCACTACGAGCTCCCGCCACTGGAGTCACCAGTGGTGACAAGTTCTTCTCTTTATTATACTAGTGAATCTTTACTTCGATTGAGATGTAACCAAGACTGTGGTATTTTTGCCAAAGGTTGCAAGGGAGTTTAAAGGAACTCTTGGGGGAACTGTATCCAACCCATGGTCTATAGCAGGTAGCCACTACATACGCCTTTTTCAAGAACTGATACTTAAGCCTTTTGAAGTTCCCAAAAAGGTATGCTCTTTAACCTACATTTCTTTACCTAATTTTTTTTTACACATGTTTGTCTGGGTGGGTGTATGCACATTCATCTTTAACTGCCTGTGTAGCACTTGAGGCACATATCTCATCAGTTAAAATTAAACTCTCAGTTTAAGCTGATATGGCCATGAGTTTGGACAGAGAACGATTGCAGCTCATTATTTATTACCACTCGTAAGTAATTTTACCTAATAATTTTGCAGGTCTTCTCTTTTATTCTGTGCTAAAGGCAAAACATGCATTCACATTATTGTACCCAGTTACCATTAGCGATGTTACATGAAGCAGACAATTTTAGTACAGCTGATAATAATAAAAAAAATTAATATACATTTTGAAAGTATCAGAACTATATAGAAAAACGGGTTCACCTGAAGCAAACTATAAGTTTTAGTTGCCTTCTATTTACTTTTTCAGTTGTTAAAAACTACAAGGCAGAACAAATTTTCCCCTCAGTGGAAGCATATGCAAAGATGTGTTTGCAATTAAAACAAAACAACAAAAAAAAAAAGGAGACTGTTTAGAAATGTCTTATAGAAACCATACTAGCTATCCAAGTACTTGGTTCTGTGCATCATTAAGACTTGCCAGTGGAAAGAAGTATGCAGGCGTGTTTCAATTTGTGGGTGCAACTGGTAGCCTGCTGAAATTCTGCCTGTGCATGGAAGCCCAAGGAAACTACATCCCCTGAATGAGCTCTGCACTGCTGACCTCCATTTAAGTCTCTGCTGCAGCTTCACCAGTGCTGAGAGTGGTTGCTAGCTTTGATCAGTAGTGAAGGATCAAGTCTAAAAACTGATTCACAGCTGGAGGAAATTTAAATCATCATCCAGGCATGAAATTTTACCTATCATATCTAGTAATGGAGCACACTGGCATCAAACATCTCCCCCACCTAGAACATTTCCTTCCCCTCCTCCTCTCATCTACAGTAACCCCTTCTGCACAACTACTCCCTGCAAGAGCAGGAAATCTTTCAGCAGCTATTCCTTTGGAGGAAAAACTGCTAAAATTCAAGCCTCTGACCCCAAATGGTTGGAGTCTTCCCTAGTACAGGCCAAAGGCTGGCTTTGGTCTGACTCCTCTCTCCATCTCCAGAATTGCTACTGTTCTCTTCTTCCTATGCTAAAGCTAAAAACAAATGCTGTTCAGTACAAGTCAGCTTTTTGAGCAAAGACAAATGAGCGGTTTGCCTGTGCAGTGCACTGGAGAGAAGCTTCTAACACTGTTTACATGAAAGTTTGCTATTCCCCTCCCAGAACAATGTTGCTCCTCATCCCACTTAAAAGGTTCCCTCCCCTCTTTGCTTCTCTTCCCACCTATCTTTATTTGGCTGCTTTTCCAAGGGCAGACAAGAGCTCCATGCAATTCTCTGAATCTCTTCTTTTCAGAGAACAAAACACCTTCCCCCATCTAAGAGAACTGATGCACTGGCTTCAAACTTTAAAAATATCTTTCTGCTGAAGCAGCTGTTGAATAATTTATATTTCTTACAACTGAGCTGAGTATATGTACATTTTTGCTTTGATATATATGGTATAGTTGTTTTTCCTTCCCTTCCATTCCCATCTTGTTTTTCACTTAAAAATTCATCATAGGAAATTCTGAAGACTTCAGTGTCTGGGAAAAGGATTTGGGTTTTAGGGGCAAGAGAGAAGGGGAGTGCAATTTGTTTGTGAGTTGTTCTTTTAATGAAAGGAAAAAATCCTGAACAGCTTGCAATTAGCAGCTCTGAAAAGCTATAGTTTCTTCAATGGCACACAGCACGCCAAGTAAACCTACAAGAGATTCCTTAGCCTAACATGCCTGGAGCTGGATACAGTTCCTCTAAATCAAAGCACAGCTCGCACTAACAGTTGCAGTATGTTAGTGGCTGGATAGTTGCTTTATGAAGAATTATAAAGTGACACAGCAGTCTGGTTGAAAAAAACACACACCAGGCTTTGATGTTTTTAACCACTAACTTCAAGAGGACCAACAGAGACCTTCCTGTTTTTATTGCAGCCTCTGTCATCCCTCCCCCTGCTCCTTCCCTCTTCTCCCACTGTTAGTTGGGGACTGTTATCTTTCAGTCACTTTGTAAGCTTGACTTGTTTACAGACTGAATGTCTCTGTTTATAGGCCTATATCAGAGAACAAACAGGGCAAGTGTGACTTCCTAGGATCTGAAATGTGATGCTTTTTTCCTCTCAGGCAAGCAGGAGTGGCAAGGAAGGGAAGGGAGGGGAGAAATCCTGTAATTGCCCTTCTCCCTGTCTCTCTTCTTCCAGGTTAAATGCACACACCTGTATTGTACTGAGATATTTTAAATGAACCAGTTGCTTAAGTGTTAGCTGACCAAAACCCCATGAAAATGCACAGGAATTGTCTCTGAAAACTAGGTCCACTCCAGAATCTTGTCCACCAACAATAAAATCAGTGTTAAATAAAGGCGTCTCTTCAACTGCCTATTTTTCAAGTTTTATATTATAGATCCATTTAGATGTTCATTTGGGGAACCCTAAAAGCTTATATCACATTTTACTGGGGACATTTAAAGGGTGTCAATGGGGTAATTATAAGCACACACACTGCAATGATGAAACTTTAGAAACCATTAATGGCATGAGTTTGGATAGTCTTTCTTATCTTGATTAGTATTTTACTTCATGCGTAATCCCAGTCCAGTCAATAAGAATAGTCCTTAATAAGGCACTTGGATGACATGAAAGATAGTTTGCTTATATTGCTAATGGCAGGGTTTTTTTGGTTCTCTATAACATTCAGGTTATAAACACCCTCAGAGGAGGTACAGTTTTATCCTTAGTAAGGGTGTCCTACTTTTACACTGGCAGTTTTTATTTTAATTGTAGGATTCATTTTTATAGGCTTCTGGTTTCAAAAGGCTTACTTTCACACAAACACGCACTTGGGAGCACAAGAGGTTTTTAAGGAGAGTACAAAAAGGCATATCATATTTGCTTTTACAGTACTTTATGGTGAGACACTGATCCAGCCAGTTCTGAGCTAGCTCTATCTACGCTTTCTCTTGTAGGTTGCTCATCTAAAGTGACTGAAAAGCTCTTGAACTAAAACAAAAAAAAACACCAAATAAAATAAAATCTAGGAACTTAACTCTTTAAGCACAACAACCTCTTCCAAATAAATGGATCAGAACAGAAAAGGAAAGATTTTACACATGGCTCTTCCCTTCAACAGCTGTGTCCACACAGGAGGGACCTTAGGTGCCAATGCTTTGTTAGACATGGCCCAGTTATTCTGTGAGTAGCAGCACTGCCCAGTTCCTGCTAAGTCCTCCCATCTTCTCTGAAAACTGCCTGCTCCTCATTCCTCACTGCTGTCTCGGAGTCAAAGATGGTCAGGTCCACACACTGGCTCTCCTCTGATCTCTGTTGTCCCTTCCAACACGCTCAGTAGCGCCCTGGCAGAAAGGCAAGCTCCTCTCCCTTCAGGGATACCACTGTACCTCCCAGCTTCTAACTAAAGGATCATGCCTTCATAGACCACAGGCAGGAACAAATGCTGCCCACATACACTCCTGCTGTGCAAAGAGACAGACAACCCAGTGTGAACTGGATCAGCTCAAATGGCTGAACTTTTGATATAAAAGTGACAAATTGATCTCCATTACAGTTCAGGTACAACTTAATCACTTGGAACCCTGCATCCAAATGGGCATTACCTAAATGTGCCCTGGTACCACTCTGCCAGCTGGCAACAGCAGTTTCTTCCTTGGCTGGACCACCACAAAGACATTCAAAGCACTTTTTGTTTTTTTTTATTTGGCNTCTTCCCCCACAGCAGCAAATTTCTCCTGCAGAAACCCACTATGTTCTCCCACAGGCAACCATCCCCACCAATGCACCATGTCCTCCTTCCACTTTCAGGTCCTGCCCCACAGTAGGTGCAGGCTTGTGCCCTTGTCTGGCATTTCACACCTTCCAGGTTCCTTCACACAGGGCTTCCTTGGTACAGGCTGTAGAACACACTATGTGAGACACAGGCTTCTCTCTCTGCAAGCTGTGGATAACAGCAAGCTCAGTACACACCGCTCCTGCCAAAAAGCAAGCAGCAAGAGAGGAGACCAACCAAGCCTTCAAAGAGCACCAAAGCCTCCCAGTGCAGCTCAGCATAAAGGAAAAGCAGAGATTTGTGGCTGTTCCATTGGCCTTTTTTTAAACTAAACTGTTTGGGCCATCCATACCCTTTCCAATTTCTGGTCTCATTTGAGAAAACCAGAGGAAATTAAACTATATGAGTAGAAGGCGGTTTTTAATCACTTTTTCCCCTTCGAGACCAAAAGCATAGGCTTGAATTAATGGACTCTTTCCATTAATCACAAAGGGCCCAGGATAGATGCAGGAGAAGTTAGGTTTTCCTCATCATGCATAAACTTCCTCCAGCTCTCTTCAGCAGTTTCATATGGGGCGGATGAAGCCAGTTAGCCTAACAAAAGACCTGGCTTGAATCCTGGACTAGAATTCACATACACATTAATTTCTGGTTTTGGCATTCAGATATGATTAGCTCTTCTTCTGCCCCTTTTTACGTGCTCCTCCTTAAAGACGGCTGAAAAAACACTTTAATGCCGAGTTCTCAGTACAGAAGTGGGGCTAAACTTGAAACACACACCTCTTTTCAGCATAGCCTGCTAGAAACTGTACATGACACTTCCCCCTCTGCCTCAATGTTGTCAAGTCCCATTCTGACACATATAATTAAGAGTCACCAAATTTTGTATTAGGCATTTTACTATGTAGGAAAGAGCTAGACACTACGTGACACAACATTTAGTCCTTTTGCAGCTCTGGTCTTTACCAAGAAAGCCTGTGTCAAATTAGACAAGCTTTTTCTGCCGTGCCTGAAAGTAAAACCTTCACAGCCCTGCACAGCTAGAAAAGAGATGCTTACATGCTATTCCTCACGAGTTTAAGGACAATCAGGCCTAAACATGAAGACTACGTGAGATTTAGGCACATTCACCAAGTGCATGGAAATGCATGAATACCCCTGTCTAATTTTCAGAACAAAAAGAACAAATATTTTAGGTCCCCAGTCTCTAAACACATAGTATTCAATCAGTGTTACTCCCATAGCTAGAAAGAGCTCAAGGTGTCTTACAGATGGACAAGGAAGTTCATGTGAAAGCTGTCATCTTTCCCACTTATCCTGACAAATTCCAGGACTGCCTTTCCATGCAAGTCATCACACTCTAAGCTCCTGTGGGAATTATTGTCACTCCAAAAGTACTAAGTTGCAGATATAAATATCAGCATCCATTGAAGAGACAAAAAAGTCCTAGAGCTGATACATCTCACACAAGGTAAAGGTACATCTTAGGGTTGTGTTTGAGCTGGGCAGGCAGCCTGACTGAACATGGGCTTCCTGAACTCTGCTCCTGTTGATATCATAGAACATCCTTTTTCCCCCCACCCTCTATGAAGCTACTTCTGTCTGTCTGAACAGTATGCACCACAAAGTAGGGCCCGTGGGCAAATATGTTTCTAGAACATATAATCACATCACAAAAAGTATAATTTTCTTTATTGTATAATTTCCTGAGCTGTATTGCCCTATGAAATCCAGCACAAACAGAGAGAACTGAGGACTTGGGACTTTTTCTGAGAGCTCAGGTGCCAGGTGTTATTTGTGTTCCTGTGTACACGTCTACAGCGATATTCAAGATTACAGAGAGGATCAAAGCTTTGACTCCGCTAGTGGGAAATAGCTGACAGGGCACTAGGTAACAGGTCTGCAGGTTCCTTTCCAAATAATGCCACTTAGCTGTCCTGAGACCTTTATGTATGTACCATGCGCTGGCAAGACTGATTTGTTGTCACATCTTGTGGGCCGAAGTGTATGATCTCTAGAGCAGGGACACACACACCCCACACACCTCCCCCACCCCCCCGACCACAGCTCTGTATAGGGCTTGGGACTCCAGAGCTCTATTACAATGCAAGCACTAATTAACAGCCCAAGCAAGCTTTGTGCAACGATTGCCAAGCCAAGTTCTTTGCCTTGTGCTGAATTGTTCGCCCTGCTTAGCTTTTTAAGTCTTTAAGTTCATCATTTACTGCAGTGTACTGAGTTATATCATAGAAAATTTAGAGGCGTGACTCCCCTCCACAAGTTACTTTTGAACAACAACAGGTCATCATATGCTTATTTCTGTGCTCTGATGAGCTTTGAACTTTAATAAATGATTAATCCTATTTAGAAGTAACTTAACACTGCCTTAACTGCATCTTTCCATGAAGTGTCACTTTGACATCCTCTGTTGCGTGCATTCATTGCAACTTTCACAGACTGTAAATTAAGAACGTTTACACATACAATTAGTGTTAAATAAATGCCTGAAGAACTCCTTGGGGATTAAGCAATTAGATGGCATCATGGAGTCCCCTTTGTACTTAATGCTTATGAAGAAAATCATCTGCATGTTTTGCACAAATTGCATACTGGGGTAACCATCGTGCTGGCAGGAGGTGCTCGACCAAATTGCCAAACGTAGCCTTGAGTTCATACATGCCACCTTCTCAGCTCTGCCATGTCTCCCCAATGACTTAAAAGAGAAATTAATATAGATAAATTTGTGATAAAAATAGTACTTTCTTATTAAATTACTCCTTTCATAAGAAATATGGGATTTAAGAAGAGCTTGAGTTTTAAAGCCATTGTTAAGTTATTTTTAAAAAATCTCTAGGAAAAAAAATACACACAGGCAATTTGCACAGCCAATCACAATAGAGACTTAACCCTTTCATATCCTATACCTATTTTGTGGTGCATGAAAATTGGACTCAGTATATGTGGCAAGGTATGCAATCTCAGGAGAAGAAATTCTTGGCACACAACAGCGTCTTGCAAGCAGACGCATGTATTTTATATATATACCATACACACACCCCTAAAGGACACTGAAAATAACAGCAATCATTTTCTCTGCAATGCATATGGCTGGTTCTAACCAAAGTAATTGGTTAAACATCAAAATTAAGGTTCTGAGAGAGAAAAGGATAATGAATTTTTATGTCTTGAAGTTCAAGGTTTAAGTGAATCCAATTCACTCTCATTAACACCCATCATTCACAATTTGAAGAGGGGACCTCTCACCTTGATAAAATTGTACCTAACAATGGACTTAAACACAAACAAATACAAGCTGGGCACAAAAAAAAACCCAAAACAACAACAACCCCCCAAAAAAACCCAAAGGGCTTTGGGAACAGAGCAAAGTTTGAAATTACACCCTGAGTGCTTAAATCAGCAAAACCATGAAAACCCTGTGCAGACACCCTAACAGGGAGTCCTCCTTGCTACCAAAATGAACTGCTGCTCCCAGAGGTCACCCCCAAAGCCACCCATCCTTCTTACAAAGAAGCCCATTGTAACCCAAAAACTTCCCAAAACTGGTAAGGTGTAAGTAGCAAGCTAGTTGAGGCTGAATTTCACAGAAGAAGGTAGGACCCTCTTTGCAGGGGAGCAGCATTTCCAAGTGCCAAGCATTAAAAGAAAACAAAGACAAAAATCAAAACAAAAACCAAACAAAACCAAACCCAAAAACCAAAAAACACGGAACAAAAAAAACAAAAACAAAAACAAAAAAAACCAAACAACCAACCAAACACACCAAACAACTTAAAACAGCTGGAGGGAAGTTGTTTTTCCCCTTGATGCAGCCTACAGAACTTGTTTAAGGGGTACCCCAGTGGATGTGAAGTCACACGCCGCAAAGGGCTCCCAATCTCAGAGTGCCAGCGCCACCTTCTTGTCAAGCAATTTATCGGCAGGCTGTGGAAATAAACTGCGACCTGCGACTGCTAGCGTTTGCTTGTGTCAAACACCCCCATGGGTATTTGGCTGGTCAAGGCAGAAGACCCTCAGATTGCAGCCCCGGGCTGGTGCGGGTGGGTCCCGCACCCCGGTCCAGCTGCCTGGGGACCGGGACAGGGCCAGCTCCCCTCGGTGGGGACAAACAAAACACATTTTTACAAAGAGAACAGCTTAAAATTCATGGGAAGCTCTTTAAAATTAGGCTTAACCCAGCGTCCTCCTAAAAAGTTTATTATTCTACCAGAAAAAATAAAGTGAGTTTACTTCTGTTATTTTCTTCTACGAAGGAAAAAAAAAAAAAAAGGAAAGAAAA
>VZRU01004564.1:602912-748810 GCA_013398155.1 Pedionomus torquatus
ACACAAAAAAAACCAACCCCAAAACCCAAAAAACACGAAAAAAAAAAAAAAAAAAAAACCAAAAAAAACCCCAACCAACCAAACACACCAAACAACTTAAAACAGCTGGAGGGAAGTTGTTTTTCCCCTTGATGCAGCCTACAGAACTTGTTTAAGGGGTACCCCAGTGGATGTGAAGTCACACGCCGCAAAGGGCTCCCAATCTCAGAGTGCCAGCGCCACCTTCTTGTCAAGCAATTTATCGGCAGGCTGTGGAAATAAACTGCGACCTGCGACTGCTAGCGTTTGCTTGTGTCAAACACCCCCATGGGTATTTGGCTGGTCAAGGCAGAAGACCCTCAGATTGCAGCCCCGGGCTGGTGCGGGTGGGTCCCGCACCCCGGTCCAGCTGCCTGGGGACCGGGACAGGGCCAGCTCCCCTCGGTGGGGACAAACAAAACACATTTTTACAAAGAGAACAGCTTAAAATTCATGGGAAGCTCTTTAAAATTAGGCTTAACCCAGCGTCCTCCTAAAAAGTTTATTATTCTACCAGAAAAAATAAAGTGAGTTTACTTCTGTTATATTTTCTTCTACGAAGGAAAAAAAAAAAAAAAAGGAAAAAAAAAAAAAAAGGAAAGAAAAGAAAAAAGAATTTTCTTAGTAACTTTGCTCAATCAGAAGCAAAATGTTTCTCTCGCACAAGTAATTTTTCCCATAGGTAAACTGTCCTACTGAAGCACTTAAAACAAAAAAAAATCCACACCACAAAAAACACAAAAAACCCAAACAACAACAACAAAAGACAACAAGATGTTAGCAGTTGTTAAAAACATTCTAAACGTATTTAGGTCTGATAGAATATCATATCCGGGGGATATGAAGTTTTATAAGTCTTCCCCACTTGGACTCAGCAATACAATGCAATGTTAAATCAATGAAGGAAAGACCAAACAGCCATCAAGTCCCTCGAAGAGAGGCTGAGTTCCTCCCTGATGAACCCTTCAGCCCACCAAGAATCACCACTCATTGGGAAACCCATCGCCTCATCCTGTTTCAAAAGACTCAGAGCTGGAGATTGTGATTTTTGTCTATCTGAAATGAGCCAGCACACAAAAAAAATTCTCTCTCGAAGAAGAATTCAGAATTACGAAGTGTGCGAAATAGGTGTCCTCAGATTCTCAAATGCTCTGGGGAGCACAGAGCTGACGTCAGCAGAGGGAATAATTCCATTTTGTTGTCTTAAAGTGCATTAAACATGACTTGACATATACTCGTTGGCATATAAGTTCTGAACCTCTCTGTCTACTTCTCTGAAGCAACTATCACCAAGGGCTGCTTTTGATGCCATCTACAACTTAAAAAAAATAAATAAAGAGAAAAAAAGATTAATTCCCTGAACCATTTTGGGTACTTCGTTCATTTAGTCCATATGTCATCAATATAATTTCACTTCAGTCACCAGATTGAACAAGAAATTGCCTACATGTTTTCATACATCTCTTTTGTCCAATTTCCATCTGGGATGGATGTGGAAACAAAGTCCCAAAGCAAAACATGAAATATTTCTGTTTGAGTGTAACTCTAGTGAGGAAACATACTCCAAAGGGATTTTTTTTTTTATATCAGATGATTCAGATAAATATTGCTGGATACTCATCCAAAAAATAAGGCCCTGCACATTTCAAAACTTGCTCTCTCCTGCAATCCCGAGGATAGAAGTGGAATAGCAACAGGTGCAAAAGGATGTGACCTTTTAATTGCATCCAGGAGAATAGAGCTTGTCTGTCCTCACTGCATGGACTGAAGATATTCAATGAGTAAGGAAGAGAAGAAGCAGAATCAAAAGAAAGCACATGCTAATGTTACGCATCCATGTGTATACAGGGAAAAATAGATTTCCCAGAGTAAATACAGTCATAGTTCTTAGCAGAGTTGGCTCCATGTGGTGTTAAAAATCTGTCTCTCACATATACTGAACCTATACTATCTTCCTGTGAATTTAAGCAACTTCAGCAAAGATGTTAGAGCAAGTGAGCTGCCTGCCTTCTGCTCTTAGAATCCACTCAGAGTACAGTCAGATTGTAAATTTCATATATATAAAAATCTAAAATTGACATATACATACACACACCCTTGCAACTAGTTGTTAACTACTGAGGAAGAAAAAATGCGAATGGAGACATAAAAAGGCAAAGACAGAGGAAAATAAACACAAAAACAATAGCTGAGAATTTGTCAAATAAAAAAAAAAAACATAAATATTTTCAACTTCTAAAAACTCTTGAAAATGTTGATTATTCTTGTGAAATATGTCAGTATTCCACATCCCCCACCTTGATCTCAGGAACATTCAGTCCTAATACATTTAGCTGTGTAAGAAAAAATATCAGATTAAGCTCTCCAGCAAGTGTGCATGCATGCCTTCCCTGGGACTCCTCAGCAACTGGCTACAATACACATTTCCCTTGCATAACATGGACTAGGAGCAGTCACAAAGTGATAACCAAGGTAAATTCAGGCAGTACAACCTGGAACAGCACAGGTAGACCCGGTGTTACTTTGAAAGCAGAGCAGCACGGATGCTCCTGATTAGTGGGGCACCAGGGGAAGGCACTGGCTTTCCTCTTTCCTGGTCTTGTGGCTCCCTGCCCACCCCAAATCACCCTCACCATCTCTCAGGGAGACATCCCTGGAGTCAGTTACTCTCCTGGGGAGCTCCTTCTCCCTGCCCAGAGGATTGCTCCCATGGCCAAAGCTGAAGCCGGCCCATCTCCTGTTAAAAGCCTGTATGCATACATATATATATTTGATATCAATTACAGGGAAGACAGGGCAGTCTTTCAAACTTCCAATATGTCAACATACTGTACAAACAGGAAGCAGCACTGCAGCAACAGGTCATAAAAAAAGCCTGCAAACCAACCAAGAATCAGGAGAGTCATATGAAAAATAAGGGGGGAGGCAGGGGATATCAGGCCTTTTCCACCACAGTTGGCATATCCTAAATCTCATAATTTCATACCCTCAGAAAAGAGCAGTGTGTGCTTTAGGGAACTACCTGAACAAGTAGTGTTATAAATAATCACGTATATTCACACTGCCTTTTCCTAGAACACCCTCTCTATCACTTAATACCCCCTGCTCTTTTGCTCTCTCCTCAATACACACAACGCTCCTACAGTAGGTGGGGACAGGACAGGGTCTGAATAGACCAGACTCAGCAAGTGGTTTTCTCTTCTTTGGTAGGAGCCTTTCCATGCCAGAAGCACTCTGAAAGCAGCAATGCACCTTCCCCTTGTTAATCCCTTCCCTATCCCTACCTTCCACCTTGAAACAACATTCTAAGGCAAGTCAGGACAGATTTGTTTCTCAAGAAGCTGATGAGGGATGGCCAAGATCAACTGCCAGCCAAAGGGACTGCAAGGCGGGGTGGGGGGGCTTTGACCCACCCAAGTTATTGTTCCATGACAAAAAGTATCCATTATAAGATAGAAAAGCCCAGCATTTACAGTATTGCTGTGAGTACTTCTATCTAGGGAGAATCTTAGCATTTTCTATCATATCAACCAGCTGAAGGAGATTAATATTCCAGTTTATCAGTAATGTCTGAGTGGCAGCTCTATTTCTTTTTTACGTTTTTTTTTTTTTTTAAGTAAAATTAAAACCACCCTCCTTCCCCTGAGTATTCACCATTTTATAATCCAAGCCATCCCAATGCAACATGAGTACGCACACAACTGGCTATGTTTTTTAACATCTGCTTTTCATTTTCTTAACAGGAAACCAACACAATTTCCATGACAAAGGAGGATTCTGGTGTTATACTCTCATTTATCTGTCATGTGTACACTTGGCAGCATTTGATCTTTATTCTCTAGACGCTTAAGGAATAATCTAGGAATTATTGCTTCTTGACAATACAAACAAATAAGGCTATCTATAAATAAACCACAACGAGGATGAGGGGAGGATCACTTCGCACCCGCAGAGGGACTGCCTCAGGGCTAGTTCTCTTTTATTTTTTTGGCCATTGCTGATGTTGAGGAGGTCACCTACCTTTCCAAACCCATTTGTGAGCCTGCTCATGGGAAGGGGGCCCATCACAGAGGGCTCCCCCTAAAGAAACTGGCTGACTTCCCCCCCCCTCCCCTTCTCCTGATGACGTCTTGCCTGATGCCTCAAGGAAGAGCAATGACAGCAGAGGGGCCAGAGCCTGCAAACCCTGCTTTTGACCAGGAGCCAGATTTTGGTGGAACCAGGGCAGGCAGGAGGTGACAACCCAGCAGGTGGCATGGCCCTAACCACCCCTACCAAAGTACCTGCAGCATTAGCAGCTGAGCTTCACTTGCAAACCACTGTTCAGAGGAGGGAAGAAATGGTTTTGGGCAAGCTATTTAACATTAATTTAAGAATTAAGAATTCAGTTTGAAATTCTAAGAATTTCAGTTTGAAAACCCAGGAAGCATAACATTCTTTAAATAAATTTCAGGCACAAAAACATTGTTTAAAGTTTATGCTAAACTCACGTGGGGCATTTGGGCTTTCACCCACCAGATGCTGCTCAACTTTTTCTTTCTTTTTTATTTTACTGTTTGCAGCATCTACTCATGGCTATTCTTGTTTGCCTTGGGCCTGATCCAAGCAGCTATGGGAGGAAACAGCCAGGACACCTATTGACTTCTATAAAAGTTGAATCAGGGCCATGGGCAGTAACGGCTACAATCCACTGAGCCTTCTTTAAAGGCTCTAAAATTAAGATCAGCCCCTTGGCTTACATGTTACTAATAAGACAGGTACATTTTAAAAAGGACAAACTTTTTTTTTTTTTGGCTTTCTTGCCTTTTATGTGAAAATGTTGCTCAAAATAGAAAGACACATTTCTAAAAAAGCCTTCAGATTCCATCAAAGAGAAGTTTCATAAGGAAATAATTTTAAGATAGAAAATTAAAGACACTAGTTAAAATTGTTCCAGTTTAATATCTTCACTGTGAAATGATGAGACTGACCCAGCAAATGCTTCATGGTGGCTGGGATTTTTTTGGAAGTGAAGAAGATGAATCAGATGAGCGCATGTTCCAATGTCATTTATAGCCAGATGCAATTCAAATAAAATGGCATATTGCCTACCTCCCTGTGGCATCCAGAGGCTGGAACTGTCTCAGGTTTCTATAAGTTAATGAGAGTTAAGAACATCAGTATGGAAGCTAAAGCAGCCTTTGAACAAGGAGACACAACTGACATAAGCGTGCTCAGCATGCAGCTACTTGAAACCGCCCAAGAGAAATACTGAACGTGAGGCATTGCCCCACATATTTACCCCTCCCAGGGTTGCTGCCTTTCACTCATTGCTGCAGTGAGGTTATCTTTCCCTGGTTTAGATCAGCAGCCTGTGACATCTCTTCACAGAAGACTGCCTTGTTTTTTCAAAGTCTCAAGCAGAGGTTACCCTTTCAAATGACGTTTGGTACGGGCCATGTTTAATGTAATAACTGGGTGGCTGGAGCATTATCCTGGAAAGTGAGAAGCTGGGATCTACGTCTGTTTCAGCCTGAGGTTGTCCAAACATGTGAACCATCAAAAACTGGCCAGAGAGATTAAATGCCCAAATGAAAGTACTATCCAGACATAGACCAACAATAGCTTTATTTTTATATGCAAACTTATTTATATTCATCTTACCTCAGCTCATTTCCTCATTAAAAAAAAATATTTTTGTCCAAACAGACCTGCCTGAGGTTTGCCAAGCAATAACAATTGAACCTTTTTAAAGCAGAGTTTTGATGCCAGAGGTAGTCTTAAAAATAAAATAAAATAATCAAATGACAAGAAACCCCTCTTTTTGTAACCTCCCTAAAAATAGAGCAACAAAAGGCTTAATCAACTTGGAACATTAAAAAAAAAAAAAGGTATGCCTTGGGTCAAGGAACCTACTTCACCTATCAAAGCTGGAAACAAGGTTTTGGATTTATGTCAGGTAATAGAACAAAAAACACTAAAAATTCCAGAAACACAGGAAAGTAGTTCTCAGTGTTATTTACCACCCCCTCTCCCTCCCCTCATGGCTGTTAATTACACGAGCAACCTCACTAAATCTTTTAAGTCTTTCTACTAGCAAGTGCTAAATATGGTAAATAAGCAATACAGAGTTTGGCCTACAGATAGCATAGTGAAGACATCTGGAGGAAGAAAAAACAAAACCACAGCAACCTTGTAAGTGTACTTATTATTATTCGTGCCTTTATCAGCATGTCTATCATGTTAAAAATATATCCAAGCAAACAGTTTGTACCATGTGGGGAGAACAGTAGAGGAGATCTAAAAAAGGTTAAAAGGGTATGACCAATTAAAAAAAGAAAAGTTTTCTTAACCCCTTTTGATAATTTATTTGCATTATTTATGTATCGTTTTTAGCAGTTAAAGTAATATTCAGCAATTTAAACATGCCATGCAGGAAGAACTAGATACAATAGGTGGAAAGTGACATTACCTGAGAGACAGTTTTCTACTGACATAGTCCTATTTTTTACAGGAAATATAATATTTTTGACTGTAAATATTTTACAGGAAATAGTATATTTTTGACCAGGAAAATTTTAGCAACATATGCAGTTTTAGTTGAATCCAGCTCCAGATTTTTTCAGCTGTCAAGAAGCAACAATTTATTTAGGGTCAGTTCAGCAATAATTTGCCCCTGAGATGCCACAATGATTCATGGAAAACTATAGCTTGGATGTCTCTTTCTGTTTACCTCCATGGGCTGGCTCCACACTAGATATCACCTCCAACGACCTCCACAGTCTTCCCTTTAACTGAATCTTAAGTAGTGGATGATGGAAATCCTACAGACATATCACATTATGGGAAACACAGTCCAGCTGTAAAGAGTGAGCCACAGAAAATGCTTTCTAGTTAGTACTCCAGTCTTCAACATTGTTTTGCCTTCTCTCAAACCTCACACATCTCAGCCATTTTTCACCTGGCCAAATGAACTTAATTTCCACTTATGAGTAAAATGATTAAATAACCTGACTGGATTAAAAAGAAGTCTGTGCATATTGACTGATATTCTAACCCAGGCTGTACCTTCCTCCCATGGGCACTTTTAGTAGTCTATGTAAACAGAGCACAGCTTGGTCTGGGAAACAAAGATGGCACTTTTTGTCATTATTTTGGTCTTACTCCAGCTTTACAATCTTTGTGTTCATTGGCTCAATACAAGTGCTGCTATTAGCAACTATTCTGCAGTGCATTTTTAGGACCTTGCAAGTAAAATTCCTGTTGGGGCTACTAATGGAAGGTGAAACCAAGAAGAAGCCATCCAATAGGTTCCTCCAGGTCCCAATACATGTATTTTTACTCAGTAGATAAATTGCACTAGGTCTACTGTAATAAACAGAGACTTGGAATAAAAGCAGGCCTAAAATATCATTCCATTATCCTGCTTCTGTCCACTGCCAAAGCAAGTATTATGTCAGTTATTATGGCTTCAAGCATGTGCACGCACTCTCCACACATATTCACAAGTGTACTTTTATATAGGGAATGTATGAACATACGTATGTGTATATGGAAAACCAACTCAGTTAGCATGTGGCTCACAGACAGCCTTTCCTGCCACCTAACTATGGCTATAAATGAATCATAACTCCAGCAAAAAATTCTGCTTTCATACTCATGGAAAACATTATGTTATTTTTGATTTATGTCAAAGAAAAGCAGAGTGATAAAAGAGTGGGTACAGAAAGGTTCATCTGCATTTTCATCTCTACAAGCCTTTTGAGGTCTCTCTAGGTTCTGTTTATTTTCATAGACTCAAGAAGCATAGTTTATGTTTATATTTATTCTGTTCTGTCACACTGCAGATGTAAAGAACCTATTCAGGAATGTGCATTTTATATGTACATTATATATATATATAGTGAGTATAATGATCTGCAATTTAGCTCTGTGATCTGCATAAATATTAATCAGTCACTTAAGACTATAAAAGTGGCAAGATTGAGCAAATTAGATAGAAACCTTAATATTTTACTTTATTTTTGAAACATTCTTCATCCATACTCAAAGGAGGGAAATTAATCCCTAAAGAAAATCCACCTGAGAAAAAAAAAAATATTACTCATAGCTTTTCACTTTGCTACCATAAGAATGAATTCCAGCAATTAACAGAAATAGCTTTCTATTCCAGTCTGTCATCCATACTCCTAGACAAAGATACCTCAATAGTGCTGCCATCCAGAGGTGAAGATACATGTTAAGGGCAGACAGCCTTAACAAAATGAGAAGTCTTGCCTGCAAGATCTTTGTCCACGATGATGCTTCCTCTGAGACAAATGCAAAAGAAACTCTAGTACAATGTTCTTGTTACTGACTTATATGCCACTCCTTCATCCAGCAGCCAGACTGCACATTCAGAGCGGGCTCCCTCTGCCACCACTTCACAAATCCAAAATGCTAAAGACAAAAGCTTGGCAAGACAGAAAAATTAGATCCAAATACTCCGGAATCTGGGGAAATAAAAATGAGATGTATACTTCATGACGTGGGCTGATGCTTGTCTCTGAATACCTGCTTGCTTGTCTCTGAATACCTTGCCTTCATAAGTGTGTTTCCTCCTATCCCTGCCAAAATGTCCCAAGAGAAGTACTTGCAACTACACTAGTCTCAATCTCCACACACACCCACCCCCTTTTTTTTTTTTTTTGTGCTACTACATGGTAGCAGTGAAATGACTGGCTTTTCAGTCAGTTGTCACTGCCCCAGACTTCCAAATTATATGTACTCCATCCCACTCCCATCTTAGTACTTTCCCCACTCCCAAGAAAAGACTACTGATGTTTAGAACCGATCCTGCAAGCACCCAGGAGGGGTGGTAATCCAGACTCAGAGCAAGTGCATCTCTTCCTGAAGTCCCTTCTGAGATCCAGCCTCCTAGAGGAAAACAAGACACATCTGAGAAGAGGTACTCATGAGTGAAACAAAGCCTGTTACCCTGTTGGTATTGACATTGCCTTGCAGTTCAACAGACATGCTATAAATGCATTACAGTGTCTCAGATATGTCCACAGGGGCAGGAAAAGATTTTCCTTGTACAGGAAAACCTTCCAGTTGTGAAAGGTTACAATGGTGTCACCTCACTGAGTCTCTTATGGGACTTAGCAAATAGATGGCATTATTCAAAGGTGGAATAACATGGGAACTAAAACGTTCTTTCACTACAAGGTTGCTGCTTGAAACAAGGCATGCGCTAATTTACAACACAGCACTTTTGGTCTCTGTGTCAGCTCGAGACTAATCAATAGAAGTTTCTCTTCTCTGAGATGCAGTTTCTTCCCTAACCTCTTTTTGAATGCTGATAAACTACAGATACAGTACTTCTACTGGAAGGCATGAGGCAGCTAAGCAGTTCATGCAAGGATACAAGACTTCCTTAATGTTTCAGAGAGCTATCTGGTCTACAAAGGTTGTTTCAGGAAAAGAAGAAGTCACGTGTAAGGCTATAATAACTAGTGATTATGGGACTTCAGGAGTAGAGAAGGATAAATAAACCATGAATCACTGGTAGCACCTCCTCCCATACCCACGGACCTTGACAAACAATACGTTTTCGACATACCTTGTCATCAAATCACATACACATTTCCATACTTTCCACCCCCTGGGCATTACTACAGCAGGGTCACTAATTTTTCAGCTTTAAACCCCAGTCCATGCATCCACTTTTATAAGCAAAGATCAACAGGCTAGTCGCTGGCACCATAGAGCAGGTGCACAGAATCAGACAGCGCAATAACCTCATCAGCCCTAACCTTCCTGCTAAGTCTTGTGTCATAGGTAATGAGGAAGATTTGTTATGGCTTCTGGCAAAAAGGGCCTTGATGAATCAGCTTCAACAAAGGAGACACTGACTTTCAGTCTTAAGATATGCTTGCCTTCTGCTAAGGTTTGCGCAACACCACTATTTCTCTCTTATGGTTAGAGTAAAAATACTTCTACAAACAGGCACCATTCCCTATAATCGTCAGTGGAATTTCAATCTCCATATCCCAGAGCTGAGTTTGGTCCATAGAGTGCAAAAATAAATTTGCCCTGCCAGTTTTCAGTGGTGTACTATCCACCAACAAAAATGGTTCCTATTAATGATTAAATGACAAACTTTACAGTTCCTCTCCCACACAGATCTTTGCAGACCTTTTTGGCATTACATTGGAAAAAAAATATTGCATAACTGCAGCTGCTTTTCCTTTAGACAGAGAACTATGTTTTCAGTTAGCTGTGCTTTCACATTTGGATTGGAAAAAAGTTCAAACAGAGTTTCACTCCAGGAATTGAGTCAATATACAACATGCTCCTGCTTGTATGGGAGAAAGAAGCATGCAAAAAGCTACAGAGAGCTTGCAAGGGTAATGAATGTTTGCTTGTAGGAGCTGTCAGGGGGTGGATGGTGAGTAACACCTCACCTGCAAACTGCCTTGTAGGCCAGCTGTAGCTGTTGTATCTTCGGATCCTGCTCTGCCTAAGGCTGCATCCTGAGTGGCAGTTCTGCCGATACAGCACTCAAATACACTACAGACACAACTTATAAAGCTGTTTGTTGTTTTGATAAAACTAGACCAGCTATAGCATTAAAGAATAATTTGACAGGGCAGTCATGTCCCTATCAGGCAGTTCAGCTGGGATTGCTGTGCTGGTCAGGAAAGACACCTATTTGTATGCAGACTGACAGAACTCTATTGGCAGACGTCCCTAGTACAGAGCTAGCCTCAAAGGAGATGGGGACAACCGATAGGAAAATTTAGTTCAGACTAGACAGTTTTCAAGCATAAACTGATTTTACAGAGCAAAATCCAAAGTGTTTTGTCTACTCTACTGAAGGAGCCTCAAGAGCACTGAAGGCCACATGGACAAGAGATGGGTCATAGTTCACCTTCAATATAGCTAAACTCTCCCCCTACCCTAAATATATGCCCACATTTCACTGTCTGCTGGGTGTTGCCCCTGGCCTGTGCCGTTCCTTTGAGCTTGCCCAAGAACTTCCTAGGAGACTGCCAGTTGGCATAGATCAAAATCATGCCAGGAAACACTCTAACAATGAAAACAGTATGGGGCACCTGCAGAACAGCGCTCAAGGCTATGAGCAAGACCTGTTGGGTTTCCTGGTATCGGCTCAGCCTTTCCACGCACCACTATAATAAATGAATAAACTCCACACAGCATGTAGTTTATCTTGGAGCTCTATAGGAAGCACAGCCCACGCTTGGTTCTTAGACACCACTACCTATCAAGTAGCTCAAATGCCTGTAAGCACTGCACTGGAAATCTAATTTCACATGATGAGTGACCCATTCTGCATTATTTTTCTGTTGTACAGACACAGATGTAAAATATGTGAAAAGAGCAGTGAATGACATGTTGTCTGAGATATTATAATAATAATTCATTTACTTCGCAAATAATGTTTCAAACAGCCTACTGAATCAAATACTACAAGAAATGCTACATATGAGCTTTGCTTTCTCCAAAAGAAACATTCTTCAAATATTTATGATTTATTCCTTTCATGGAGTTAATGAAATATTGTATAATTATATATCCTTCACAAAATAACATTGTTGGGGATAAAGAATTTTCAGGGCTAGAAGGTCTCTTCTGTAGATAGATACAGACCTAGCAAGCAATAACAGTGGCAGGTGGGGTGAGGATTTTCAAAGTTAGGCTGGCTGGGGAAGAAGTAAGTAAACCACTCACATGCATGACAGAGACCTGTATGTAGTTTCTGAAGTTAAACTATGCCCACTGCATGAAGTTCTCAGCCTCATGTATGATAGCACCAACAAAATATACCAGCTACACATTGCAGCACCAGTCACCAGTTGAGGTTGTTCAGCACACCACAGAAAAATTATCACTGCCCGAAAATCAAAGCTTATAGACTGTACTCTTCTGAGCCAAAAAATTAGCCTATGACTTAAAAGCGCAGGCTGAGAATGTAGAATACATCTCAGAAAACACAGAAACACAAAATAACTGAGACTGGAACAGATTTCTGTTTGTTTGCTTCAAGCCCGCAGTCAAGGCACAGCCAGCTTAAAAGTTACATCAGACCAGCAAGTACCCCTAAAGTTTTTATTACTTAGCCTCCAAGGACAGGGATTTCAGTGCATTTCTGAGAAACTACTCTAGTGTTTAATCATCCTTTGAAGTCCCAAGTATCTACAAGGCTTGTTCTCTTCTGAGATACATAACATTAGCTAGAAACATACAAAGATGAACCTTTTACTCAATATTTTTCTACAGAGCTTCTGTAGGCAATTTTTATTGCAATAGACTACAGAATTACTCTCTATTTGTATTTCCAAAAATAATATTTAAATTATATCAGAATACTTTAATCCTATAAAATTGGGAGCTAGAAATAACTAGTACCAGAAAACAGTTTACTCTAGTAGTATAGGTCTGCAAACACAATATGCACAAAACATATAACAACAGAAGTGATACGGCAAGATAGGAGAAGAAGAGGATAAAGTTGAGACACTACATTGCCTGCAGAGACATACCCTTATAGCCTACTTACACTCTAAGCAAAATGCTTTGGCCCAGTTGCACACACAAAAGATGTAGCAAAAGCAAGATAATAACAAGATAATTTGTGTATTGATACCAGCTTTCTCAACACAGATGCAAACAGACATGCAACAAACAGACAAAATGGCCTAGCACATCATTTGCTTTATTTCCAGGATCTGAAAGCCACAAATGGTCAGAATTTAGTTAATTATTATTAATTAATTAGTATATCCAATAATTTATTTATTGCAGTTAATATATATAAGCAATATATTTTAACCAATATATGTACTGCGCTCCTTTTCTCATTATACCACAACAAGCAAGAAACGTTAGACTTTTAACGTATAAACAAGCGTAACAGGTAGATACCACCTGAAGGACCTGAATTATAATTCCCTTTCCTGCACTATAGCTTTTTCAGCAATACTGGCTATTTCAAGTAAATATAAAAGAGCATACAAGCCTATAGGCTACATCCTACCTTCTTTCCATTTTCCTCATGCACCTTTGCAAGACTGGAAGCACTCCAGCACTTGAATACAAAGAGGAACAGCCTGTAAGACCTCTTCTAAAAAGTGTAATGGCTTCTCCCCAGTCAACCAAGATAAGAAACCTAATTTTAGCACAGCTTTGCAGCTTGTACAGTCATTGTACACATTTGTGAAACATCACTAGTTGATGAGGTAGCATTTTGCACCCACTTTGCACTCACTTCAAGCAGGTGTGAATGACTATGTAAGGTAAAAGACATTGCAGGAGCAGTCAACTCAGGTGTTTTAAATGCTTAATTACTTACACAACTCAAATTCAATTTTTCCTCCAAAAGGATCACATTAGCTAAAAATTTTGCAATTTAAACCTAGAATAGAAATATCTGCAACACAGAAGATACTGAAGTACCAACCACCAGAGAAGTATTTATTTAAAAGTATATTAAGGTGAGTTAAAATCCTTACTCCTATTAGCACATATCTCAGGAGTCCTAATGACTGTATCTTCATCTAGTTATTCTAAGAAAGGACTCAGGACATTAAATTACAAGAACACTAACTCAGGAAAAAACCCAACCACCAAATACTTTTCTTCTGTGTTAGCAAACTGAATCAGTTCGTCAAGGGATCAGAGAAAAAACAGATGAACGTAATGGGACTGCAAGCCTGAGCATCAGTCCAAAGAGCAGCCAAAAGGGAAAACAACAGAAATGAGTCACTAGATCTGCTCTCTCATCACAGCACCATGAAGTACAGTAGAAGGTAGGGAGCCAAAAGGCAGCATTGAAGTGAAGAGTCTATCACAACAGGCCTTGATATATATATCACCTTGATATAAGAGAGGTATTATCCCCATTCCCATCCTGTTGCTCATTTATTTATTCATAACCCTGGTGCCAAGGTGAGGGTCTTTCAGTGCTAGAGTGCATTTTGCACTGGGTTCTCAGCCAATTGTATGTCCCAGGTGATGCACAGACATCCTGAGAGAGCTGAAGGTCTCAAGTGGGCACGTACAGATCTATACATACATTTTGTTGCCAAATGTGGGGATCTTATGCAACCTAAAAGTATAAACAATAGTATCTTTTAATATGAAAGCATGTGTGAGTCTAAATGACAATTTGTTCAAGTTGAGTTTTAAGATTTTAATTTTTCCAAGTTGCACTTCTGTTGTCAACCAGTGCTGCATCAGTTTTACCCTCAAAGGGTGGGGTTTCACTTAAAAGTTAATTTATGCCAGCTCTTCAGTGAACAGTGATGGTGGCCTGCCCCCATCCCGGTCCCCAGTTCCTTAGTCCCCACCACTGTGTCCACCATGACAGTGTGGCCCTTTGGGTGGCTTTGCCGTGAAATTTGTGGCAGAAGGCAGGGTGCTACTTTTGAAAGGCATGGTGCCTCATGCCCATTTATATAAGTCTATTTGAAACTGTACCCTGAATCTCACGAGGCAATAATCCTCCAAAGATACTCCTTGCCTACCCTAGGAACCTGATTATCCATTGCTTTTCAACCTGGAGGCTCATTTACTCCAGCTCCTGGATTAATTACAAGGTTAGACAAATATAAATGTCATCAATTTATACCCAGTTAGCATAGGTGCAAATAACTGCACTGGGAACAAGATAACAGTCAAGCCAAGTTGTTGAATTTCAGGTTTTGTTCTTTTAATTTTTACAGGCTCTGGACCGAAAAACCCATCTAAGCAGTGGCTCTGTTTTCCCATGAAGCCAGCAGGATCAGGCCCTGCTTCTGACCAGTGTCATTACAAAGGATGTGGAAAAGGGGGAGGAAGTTTTCTCCAGGGAAGTGTAAAAATTATTCATGGTGCTCTACCAAACAGAAAGCACATGGAGCTTCTCTAGACCAACAGTTACACAGCCGAAGCTCTTTTCAGATCATCTAGAGACATATACATTGAATTGCTATTTTTAGTGTTGTATCACTTGTTCACAAAAATTCACTTAGTCTGAAACCTGTTACTCAAAGATATGATACAGAAGCATGAAGAGTTTCATCAAAATCCTTTAAAATAAAAAAGAATGGAAGAAAAAGAAGTCAAATATGTTGTGTTTAATTTTAAGTTAAACATGCACAAAGCAAAACAAACAGGCTTCCCTGTTTGAATTGCTTTCCCTCCCTTGCATTTGTGTAACTTAAACAAGCTTTTATTTAAAACACGATATTTTCCAGACCCTTAAGACCTTTGCTTAAATTAGGCATTTCTGGATTTTCTGATTTAAAATTGAAATGACCAAATAGAAAATACAGCAGAAGAAGAACACAAGCCCTGTGCTTTGGTAACTTTTAAATTACAGCATGCTTTATTACATGTATCGATATTAAAATCTCTCTATAAAGTTTAACTAAGGATTGAAAGAATGCTACAGGTAAGATTATATCCTCACTGAAGTATTCTTTTGGGTTTGGGTTATGGCAGGCTATTGTACATTACAAGACCAATGCCCCATTTTGTCATTAAACAGCCAGAGTGTTTCTTTGGGCCACAATTCACTAATATATTTAAGTGTGTGGCTAACTTCAGTTATGCAACTAATTCCATTGGTGTCAACTGGACTGGTCACTTGCTTTATGTTAGACAAGTGTTCCAACATTTTTCTGGACTTGAGCTGAGCTCAGCTTTATACAGAGCTCCTTCTTTAATGGACTGTCTAATCCGCCATATCAGGAGAATACTGGGCATCCTGCAGAATTCCTAAGGGCATGAAGAGATCTTACCACAAAAATGCTAGAGAAAAGAGAAAGGATAAAGTCTAAGAGGCTGCCTCTTCAAGTGAGCAAAAATGTATCTAACCCTACTCATATTAATTAATATATTTTGTTTTAATAGTGTAGCACAGGCCTTAAATTTGAGTTCCCTGGCTTTGATGGGAGTGTGACACAAATTTAGCTTTACTTACATGCAGAGTCTTTTTCGTCTGTTTGTTTTTGGATTTGCTTTTTTTTTTTCTTTTTCTCTTAATTCATTTAACATGTACTCCCTTTGGTTTCATTATAGAGCAAATTTTGAATGAGTATAAATCTTGGGAGTTTTACTACCTAATTAAAAACATGTTCCTGTTCCACACATTGATGGGAAACTCATGTCTCAAAGGGTTAATTAACAGTCTTTACACATTCTGTATTTAGCTCAGGGTACGAAGCCAAAAACATAAATAACATCTTAGACGGAAACAGGAGGTGCAGATGGTTTTTAAATTTGGTTCTTAGTGCATTTTACACTAGCCAGAAATATGTACCACATAAAACCGAAACAATGACTCAGTAACCATACTTAATGCAGAGTTATATTTAAAATGTTCTTCCCCTTTTGCAATTTCATATCTTTTGGACATACAAAATAATAATTGTAAGCTTGCTGCAGTCAGATGTCTGTAAGCAAGAATCCTTGAGACAGAAGTGCAACAAAGATCTTGGAACTAAGAGAGACAAATTACAAGCATGAAACTACACTCTTGTGTACATAACAGATAATCATCTGACAAAAGCAAAATTAAACACTGGGGTGACAACAGAAATTACCATACTGATTTACCAGTTCTCCATTTACAAAGCAAACACCCTATAAAATAGCAGTAATTTGGCATTAATTTTAAATGAAGTAGAATTATTAACTCAGGAGACTAGCTTAAAAGCAAGAGAGGAGACTTCTGAGAAGCAAACGCTTAAAAAAATTCCATTACAAAAGCGTAACACAGAACATCGCCCACAGGAGTCCTGCAAGTCCCCCATCACCATCTCTCACCTACATAAATATTCTATTGAATCCAAATGGCAAAGGGATCTGGTAAAAGCCAACACTAATTGAGACAGCTGAATGAGGCCATTGACTGAGGGGCTGCTAATTGGGTAAAAGTGTTTGCAGGTTTGAACTCATGTGCTGTAGGATAGTGGAAGTGAAAGAAGAATGAGATGAATACAAAAGACAGCCAGGCCATCTTGTTCCCTCTTGTTACTAGTTACCCTGTTCAATAATGAAGTGGCCTTGGACATAAGACATTTGTTTCTCACTCTAATGTCTCTTAATGGAACTTAAAGTTTAACTAATGTCTAAATGGGCCATTAGAGTTAATTTTTAACTTTTTTTTAATTAGGCATTTTGTAAGAGATTTGCTTTGTGTAAGTTTACAGATTTGTGAAACGCCAATTACAATGTTCTTGAAGTAAAAATTGCAAAAATTCATAAAATACATGTATTTCTACAAACCACACAGAGCTAAACTAATACTCCAGAAACAGAGCTGCAACTCAAACGCCTGTCTTCCCATGTTAGAGCATCTGCCTCAAAAGACAATTCCAGTCTGTAGCTTCAGAGCAGACATAAACAATTCTTCATAGCTTTGAATTAAAATTGAAGAGCTCAGAGGGTTTTTATGGGCTGACTATAAGCTGATGTAGTCCTACTAAGGATTCCTTACTCAGTATGCTTGCAATTTTGGAAGCACACTTGTATCTATCTGCAGCCTTTAACTCCTTTAGTAAAGAGGCAACCTTGATACTTTGGTGTCCAGTATCTAAAAGATGGGATCTGTACACCCCTAGCTCATTTAGATCCTCTCAGGAACATGTTTTTGTGTTTGTGAACACTCTTCTGCTTCTAAATCACTTAGACATTATCAAGTGTTTCATCTAACTAGAAAACATGGCAAATCATCTGGAATCTGAAATTTAAGAGGAGATTATATGGCCATCACCACAAATGCAAATGGAGAACATGCTGTAAGACTTTATGGAGGAACATAATTTGCTAGGACTTCAAATCACCAAGTAACACCTTGCAAATCAGCTCAGCTAAGGAAGCCCAGACTCGCTAAATGGAGTGGAACTTGTGCCAAGTACTGTACGTTCCAGCATTAAAGACACATCTGTCAAGGAGGGGCACGCTTCTCTCTAAGTAGAATACCAGTCTCTTCTTCCTGCTTTATGCAGAAAACGTTAAAAGCATGGCAGCATCCCCTATCTGGAGTCAATAGCATTAATTAGAAAAGAGCATTTTCCCTCTTTTTCCAAGAGTAGGAAAGCACTCTGGCAGCATGGAGGGAGTAACACCAGAGAGTCCTGGATGTCAGTGCTATGGTCCAAGTCCCAGCTTGATTGTAAAAGGTGAAGAAGGTGGCCTGATGAAAAAGGTGCTGGGTGCCATAAAAGGCATCATGCCTTTGTGTAGTGCTTGCACTGTCTCTGCCCTGTGTGTGTGTTAGAGGACTACCTGATATTGTCCTTCTTTTTCTTCCTCCCACTTCAGGAAACTACTAGAGAGAGTCCAACGTAAGGCAACAAAGATGATTAAGGGATTGGAGCATCTCCCTTATGAGGAAAGGGTGAGAGACCTGGGACTCTAGCCTGGAGAAAAGAAAGCTGAGAGGAGACCTTATTAATGCTCACAAGTGTCTGAAGGGTGGGTTGAAGGAGGATGGAGCCAGACCCTTTCCTGTGGTTCCCAGTGACAGGATGAGGGGCAATGGGCACAAGCTGGAACAGAGGAAGTTTCATTCAAATATGAGAAAAAACTGCTTTACGATGAGAGTGACAGAGCCCTGGAACAGGCTGCCCAGGGAGGTTGTGGAGTCCACTTCTCTGGAGACCTTCAAGACCCAACTGGATGCCATCCTGAGTAATGTGTTGTAGGCAATCCTGCTTCAGCAGGGAAATTGGACTAGATGATCTCTAGAGGTCCTTTCCAACTCTGACAATTCCATGATTCCGGGTTAGGATTAGAGGTGTCCTGGGGGAAGCTCAGCTTCCTGCCATCCCTGAGATGGAAAAGTCACCCCATTTGCAGGAAATGATGATGCAATGCTGTAAAAACAATACAGCAAATCATGCAAAAACTTGTAAGAGAAGGGGGATTTTATTTTAAAACAAGACTGGTAACAGTTGCACTCTCACATACCCCCGATCCCTGCTCACAAGCACTAAGGCTTGTTGTACAGGGGCGGTCTGCCCAGCATGCAGACAACCAGATGCTCATATCCATGTGTCCTGCCCAGACTTCTGTGCAGTGACACAGAGGACCTGTCTATTATCAACTCCTCTTCATGTCTCTTCTTATTCCTCAGCTGGCGACCCTGTGCTGGTTTTGGATGTGCCTTTTTGCATCCTTTAGGGCATGACAGTGATTAATCTCTTCATCCTGTTCCACCTCTGTGAGTCATCAGGATTTACTCACTCTACTTTGTCTTCCAGTCTGGGTGACTTGAAAAACTGCACACATGTGTGTGCTAGGATCCTGATGACCTGCTAATCCAGCTGCCAACAGCACATGCCATTCTTATAACCCTTCTCCAACAGTTTACTCATTCTGCTGTTTCTGCAACTGCATTTATCAATTTGCTCTCCTATCATACTAATTTTAACATTCCTACTACAATTCTCCACACCCCTACCAGTTTTGCTGGGTCATTTGTAAGCTGCACATGGAATTTTTTCTGTTGCAGCCTCTGTGCAACCAAGTTGCCTGGGTCAGCAGGATGCAGCCTTTTTGGCTGTGTAAAAGGGAAGGGGACAGGACCCTGTCTGATAGTCTACAAAATGTACACCCACAAAGATACAGCTGCAGTAAATTATATCAGCTGATGGTGCTGAACATAGGGGAAATGAAAAGTAAATTTGATGCCCCGGGTAGGATAACCCTCCATAACCAGAACAAGTGAATATTGCCAGAAGAGATCAGAGCTAATGGGGATAATATGGGAAGGAAACCAGTAAGCACAGTACAGAGGAGAAGTTCTTTCAATTTCAGGTTAGCCCCTGAAGAAGACAAAAGAAAGAAGGAAGAGACACCAGATAAATAAAACACAAAGTGTGGATATAGGGAAGTCCCTTTGATGCAGAAGTATCTGTGAGCGCTCTGGAGGGAAGCTGAACGTCTCACTAAGTGCAGTGTAACTTTAAATAGAAAAGGACTAGAAAACAATGTTTGTGGCAAACAGAAATACAAGTTATTGCATATCTTGCATATGACATTATCTCAAAGTATTGTTCTTGGTCAGAATACCACAATAATAGAGACAGAACCACCAGCCCAAAGAGGTTTCCAGAATGAGGACTGCTGGAGTGTCTGTGTTGGCAGCCACTTGCTTCTACCTATAACAACATAACACTTATTAGTATTCTTGTCTGCCAGTAAATACCTTAGGGCTCCATGTGGGACCTAAATGCACTCTTGAAATATATAGCAAGTGTTTTAAATAGTTTATCTGAATAGTTAAGGCCTTCAGCACAAGACAAAGTCCTCTGCTGTAGCATCTAGAGCAGTATCCAGGTTTTCTGTGGATCCAAAGGCTGTCGTAAGATGTATAAAAAGAGTGCATACAGTGGGTCAATTGTGATAATTGGTGAGAAAAGGAGGGAAAAAAAAGAAAAGTGAAGCACATCCAGAAAATATAAATGCAAAATAATGCAGCACAAAGTAAAGGAACAGAGAGTATGGAGAGAATATAAGCAGTTCCCTCTCTTAATCCTCTGATATTAACCCCATATTCCAATTTTATTACAGCATCTCTCCACTGTCTTGCTCAGCTTTCCCCTCATTGCTCTCCTCACTCCCCAACCACCACTTGAGTCAAATAACTGCTTTCCATTTCCCTCACCTAGTTAGTTTTAGAAGACTTCAGGCTTTCCCAGCCCATTTAGCTGTCTTGAACCTATCCAACAAAAATATAGGCAGATTTATGCAGGCTAATATAGACATTTCAGTACTAAATACTTAATTTTAGGGTTCATTGTCCCTACCCACCGAACCTTATGCATTTCATACTCTAATAACTAAACCATGAAAATTACAGCTAATTTTGAAGCCCTGATGGAGACAGGAGGAAAGAGGAATAGAACCCTGAAATTACAAAATTACTAGCACAATCTGGTTGGAAAACTTTTCCGCATCTTGCTTTCTACAAAGAATACACATGAATGCAGTGATGTTTTTCTTTAGGTGCTCCCTGGATTGCTGACTTTCTTCACTGTTTCTTTTCCTTTAATCCAATTTTTTGCCATTGTGATCAACTAGGAGCATTTGACAGCCTGAGCAACGGCAGACAGAAATCATAAGAGTAAAACCAATCTGTTTTCTGCAACTTATTAACCCTTTTTTTTTTTTTTTCCAATTTAGGGCATGAATCCCAAAGATAGAGAGTTCTGACCCTAGTCTGACTCCATCCCCACCTGTGCCAAATACAATTTGTGCCTGGTGGAAAGAGTTATGCAAATTGTTTAAAAAAAAAAATCGTCTAGAAGGAAGAATAAATGCAAAATTCCAAGGTAAAAGAGGATGTCCATTCCATCACATATGTGAGGATAAAAAGGGAAGAAAACATAGGGTGTTAAATATGCAAATTTCTCAAGTCACTTCTATTCTTTATTGCCTCCATTTTATAAATAAAATTATTAGTCACCTCTTCCAAGAAGTGACTTTTTTGTACCTAGAAATCACAGACCAAATCCTGCTTTTATCCATCTCCCAGTATTTCCATTTCAGTACAGAATAATAAAAGAATATATTCCTAGAATGATGGGAAATGATCTCATAGTACAGAACACTGTGCCACAACTTCTCTGTAGCTCGAGAATGTTTAACAAGCCCTGCAAATTAAGTTTTGTTGTACCAGAAATGTTTTAATCCTGTCTTTTACTTGATGTACATGATTTTAGTTTCACCCTCAAAAACTTCAAATAATCTCATCTTCCGAAGAAAAACAACGTGGGAGTAAGTTGTAGCTCTTCTGAATCAGCAGCTCCAGTTCATGTATTGGAACAGATTCTGCAGTCTCCGTCCCTGTTGAGCAAATGAGTTAGGGCCAGATAATCTGAGGCTGGTCCAGGGACCAATAAAATAAAAGGAAAACCTCCTTTCTTTTTCAATTAGCCTCAAATCCAGCCCTCAGGCATCAAGTCCAACCCCAGTTTACGCTCTCTGCTCTGTCTAACCATACACTGTCTCAGCTCCAGGTAATGCAAACCTGAGGTGATGAAGGAGGTATTGAGCTATTTCCCCATGCAAACTTTGCAAAACATAGTGCTTGTGGATGCCTTTCTGCTGGTCTCTGTTCCCTGGTGAATTTCATCTCTATATTTATATCAGGATCAAAACCCAAACTCAATACCGCCATAAGGAATTAATTTTTTCTTTTCTCAAATATCTGGATCTTTTAAGATTTTTGAACTGGGTTGAAAAATGAATAAGTAACATCTGTAGAGTGATGGAAATATCACTTAAGTAAGCTTTTGGTTCAGAGTCTTGGAAATGGGTCCAAAGGAAAATAAGATTTTGTATCTTAATCTTTAAAAAAAAAATAAAATGGAAAAATTAAGTTCAAAATGGATTGTGTTTTATTTCTTGGCTTGCCAATGGAAAAACAAACAAAAAACAGCTACTCCATTCAAGCGCATGTTATGTACTCATTCTGAGTAGTGTGTGTGTGCCAAGAACATTTTCTACTATACAATTCTCTTACTATGTATAACTGTATATTTCATTTTGCCTAGAAATAACCTCACAGCATCATACAGTAGAAAAACAATGGCCAAGAAAATTAACTACCCACAAATCAACATTGCTGCATGGGCTTGAAAGCCAGCACTTCAGATGATTGGGAAATCCAAGTTTATTTTTAATGTCATATTTGTCCCCCAACTATTGCTTCATCAGCATGATAAACATTATAATTTGTGGCTCCAAAAAAAATAAAAATAAAAGAAACTTACCCGGGTAAAACATATTTATGCAACTCTATAAGCATTCAGAGTGGAATGTGTGTATCCATAAATCTAAATAAAACAGTAATAAACAAACACGAGTTGCCTTCAGTTTTTTCATTTATGCTATGCTGTGATATTATCTTTTGGCATTTAGTGCAACTAGAGGACACAGGAATCAAAGCTCTTCAGTTTGTAAACTCCTACTCATTGCTGTAAGCAATTTTGTTGTCTGCCCAATGTATTTATTTTTTCTATAACAAAATAGACTCTGTGAGTTGTTGAAGAGGCATTCTGTACTGCATTTCACTACCACTATGTGTAGTGTTTACCCCAGGCTTTCCTAGTCAAGAAAAACAGGCAATATTGAGTGACAAAGCTGAAACACTCTGTTCATCCAAGGTTATATGCTTCATCAGCTTAAACAACCAGCGAAAATAAACCTGGTGCCTGAAGCAGCCAGAACAAGGAAACAGAACTGATGAACAGATGAGTACATAATAGAAGTGGCTACACAGAAAGGCAGTCTAAGCGTTACCAGGGTGATTGAAATCACAGCAAAAAAGTATGAAGACTCTGAAACATCTACCTCTTTGCTGTGTCAGCCTGATTTCAACTGCAGTCTGGTTTTGTACGGTATTTGGACTATTCACACAGACATGAGCATGCATTATCTTACTGGATTGAGCCTATGCCGACTATGAACAGTCTTTATTTCCCTAGTTCAGCTTCCTAGTAAAGAAGAATTTGGCAACAGTAAGTTTTGAAATTTCCTTAGTTTGAATGGTTGAAGAGATATGATCAAACAACCTTTAGAGAACCTCCTCAGCCAGAGAATTCAACAAAGACAACACTGCATCTCTGACACTTTATTTCTTCTATTTAGACACCATAAAAAAGAGCAAACAAAATGAATATCCCTTTTCCTAGCTGCAACTATCCTAAAGTAAACTGTGTGATCCTAAACTCACAATAAAGTAAAATTTCTTCAGTGTGATGTGGGGTTTTTTTAAGCTAAAAAAAGTTTATGCGGCAACGTGGAGCAGTTTCATCCACTTACTCCCAATACAGCATTGTAATATATATTTGTTTCTTGCACAAAAACCACAGAGATACAACCACTGAAAGGGCAGAGAGACACATTTCTCCTTCTTTCTGAAATACTCCCGTTAACATTTCCCTCAAAGCTGTGGAAAACACCCTACATCTATTATTCCATATTCCCAAACTAGGATGTTAAATATACGAAGAAGAAAAGAGACAAAGGAAGTCAGAGAAAGTCAACAAAATTCATCAAATGTCCATTGGAAAATAAGGAAAATTACTTTCTAGTCTCTATCACCATCTTTTTGTTCCTCCCACACCCTGGTATCTTCAGTATTTTGGTATGAAGTAAACACAGCTGACAGTTTTGGAAGTTTAGCTTTCCTTTGTGAAAACGGTGGAGCCTCCTGCTCACCTAGTGCGTGAAACAGCACCTAGTATCTGAAACAGTACCACACCCCGCCTTGGCTGAGTACAGCTGTGCCAAGGTAATGGCACTTAAGGTAATCACCACTTCTCACCAAAAAATGAACAGCTGTGCAGTAGGCTGTCAGGCTGCAGCACATACTTCTTTGTGAACAATGGCCTGATCCTGCAAGTTTCTTTTGTGAAAAAAAACTTCCTGAGGAAAAAAAAAGAAAAAAAAGCAATATGATAACTAAAATCCAGAATTCTTACCACCTTTGAAATTTTGACTAGAGTTTAAATACTTCTGTAACGATATTCCCTTTATTTAACCTCAGCAGACAGCCTCTTACTTGGCACTGTGGAAGAGAACAATGGTGTTGGTCTATGAGGAAATGCAGGTAATCTGGATAACTGAGTGGCAATTTGAAGATCTCTTTGTCCTTTCTGAGGGGGACTGAGCTCTGGCTAGAGGCCCAGCAGGATATTGTGTGTGGCTGGAGCTGTGCTGGCTGTTTCAGGGCAATTGGTGCATGGGGACGTGTGTGGATTTCTGCTGCAAGCTCTGTTGAAGTTGTTATCCCATTCCCACAGACAGGTCTCTTTTTTTTCTTTGCCTTGTTTCCTCCTTCTTGCTCCCTTGACAGTAGCATATGACAACAGTCAAGAATCAAGAAAGAAACATTATCTTTCAACACAGAGCAAGAAATGTTGCTGGTATGAGGAAAACAGCACTACCCATAGAGGTGGTCTATTTCTCACCCTCCACTTCACTAAGAGGAGCTTTTCCCTGGATCTGTCCCTACTCCCATTCCCTCCTGACCAACCACTCAACGTTGTTTTAAAAATTAAAGAAACAGGGCTGGTATCTTCACAAGAGAAGGTGTGCTGTTTTGCCAAATGTAGCTCATTTTCAGTCAGCTTCTGATTAGAAAAAAATAGTTATTTCTGAAAGTTGCTAGCAGCAAACTTTCCCTGAAAAGGACTGATGTTCTTATATGTCAAATTTACATTCTTCACTGAGTACAAAACCATATCTAAAATACTGTATTTCTTTTAAAGATGAGGTGAAACTGGGATGCACTGAGTTATTTCATGATACTGAGAAGAAAAAATAATACAAAAAAAAACCTGACTGTGAGCTTATGACACTTTTATCCCAGTACACGTGACACATGAAAAGTGTTAAAGTTGCCAAGTCAAACACTCAGAAAGTCAGAAATGACAGTATACTTGACCTTACTTTTGTTCCCCTGTGAATATATAATACGATGATTGCACATTCAGGGTTGGGGTTTGGCTTTTTTTTTTTAGTGTGTCCTTGTCTCATTTTGTGAAAAGAAACTAAAAATGCTTACAAAAATCAACATTTCATTGGCTGTTTTGACTTACTCTTCAGTGTGTGATCACGGCCTTTACACGCTACACTTTACTCAAAAGCTATTCTCAAGACAGCTTTATTAATTTCTTCAAGACTTCTTATGTCATATTCAATACAATAGTATCTGAGTGTTTCATATGTATTAATTATCTTCACCATATAGTTTCCATTTTGCAGCTGGAGTAATGGTAGCAATTTCATTTTTTTCACTTGTGACACCCAGGACTGCAGTTTTCATGATACTTATATGTCCAAAGTGCAGGTCCTATTGCCCTCTGCCACATCTCTGAACCTGGGGTCACCAGGAAAAAAAAAAGCAAAATTCTCAGTTGTGTTTTTTACAGTCTGCTTTTAGTGACCTGCTTAGGGTCATCTCACTGGAATTCTGGGAGAGAGATGGGCAGAGACCAGAGCCACCCTCTGTCTTACTTGATGCAGATGATAATATAATCTTTGAATTCACCTCCAAAGGCACTAACCTTCTTGACTTCACAGCTCTGGTACATCCTAAGAGCAGATTTATCTCATGCACTGAAAAATGCAAGGGGCTCGTAGCTTAAAACCAACCTATATGATTAAAATGCAAATGCATGACTCAAACTGAAATTGTACAGGCAGTCTCAAACTTCACTTTCATAATTACTTGCCTCAAAAAGCTTAATAATGTTCTTTTAATGTGGACTTGTACCTGTAGCACATATGCATAATATTTTTAGTGGAAAGTCTTGCTGAATCTTTTAGCCTCACTATTACACTAACTTTTTTAACCAAGTATATATGAGAAGGTTGAAACCAGAGTAAAATGCAATATGGAATAAAAATGAGAACGCCAAAATGATATCCACTAAGGACCAACTTCATCTCCATAAGAGGCCATTATAAAGTCCAAACACAATATTAATCCCAATGTCTCCTACTTTCAGGGTCCAAATATCCTGTAATTAGTAAAATTATCTTGTGACAAGGGATTAAAATTCTACATTATTTTTATTATTAGCTACTACTTCAACTTTCTCTACTAATGCAAAATAAAGCTTAAAATATCATATTTATTTAACACAATGCAAAACCTAGTTTTACTTTACAAAATGTATCTCTGCTAACCCCATGCAACTAAGTACATGAGTAAGCAGCAGCTCCAATTTACAGTTCATTGTCCAACATGACTTTGTGTCCACCACAAGGAAACCCTATTAAGGGAACACTGCATTTGTACACTCCCTTCAACTTAAAGAGTTCTCAGTATGAACTATGCTTCGATTTCTTGAAGGGTGTTACTGCAGTTATTTAATCACCGATAAAAGAAAATTCTGGTAGAATATAAAAAGGTACCGTTACATTGGTATAAATCTGACTATCCTTTACTTCAAATACAGTTCAGAAAACTCCCTAGAAAATTCTTCCTGAGATAAAAATAAACATACCAAGAGGTTCAACGTGGCAGATAGGATTTTAACGGATTTTTCTAAGGTTCATGGGGAATCTGCTGCAATATTTAGGTAGCACTCAATCCCTTGGGAAATGACAGGAAGATTTCTAAGTGAGAATAAATTTCTCTCAGAGCTCCCTCATATGGAATATACAACATGTTGTCCCTGGAGGAGTCGGAAGCTGTATGCAGCTGCAGCCTGTTCCTGCAGAAGGATGCAGGAAACCCCATGTAGTGTCTGTTCCTCACTGAAGGCATGAGCATAGTTGAAGGCAGTTTCTTACTGTACACAGTAACAGGCACGAACTCATATCAATCTCAGATCCAAAATCTTCTGGACTGCTTAATATCCAAGTCCAGATCCAAAACCGAATGTTGTAACTTCTTTTGTGTGTGTGTGCGTGTGTGTGTGTGTGATTGCCTTAAGAACTCTCTTCTCTCCTTTTAATGCAAATACCACTGCGATTCAGTTGTTTTTAAGTTTGAAGAGCAGAACCAGAACTTGTGGCTTTAGGAGTCTCTGCAAAAGCCTGCCTACCTCTGCACACCTGAAATTTCTCAGGAGGATATGTTACCTAGTTCTCTTTTACTGACAGTAGAAACTAATAGCATACTAACAGTAATCCTCACTGCCAAAGACTTCAAGAAAAATCTAGTTTTCCCAATGAACTAAAAAGCATTGAGATTTTTAAACATGACAAATTCTCTTTCAGCTGAATCAATAGGGCCTAGGGCTGTTGTCCTTATAGTGATCATTGCTGGCATTCATGACGCATGATGATGACTGATCCACTTGTTGCAGTGGTCCAGGACTTTTCCAGCTATCCTCTGGAAAAAACCCAAGCATTTTCTAGGCAGGAGGGAGAAGAATGAATAGCTAGTCCTTACAGCATATTCCCAAAGCAGTGTTGTGAAAGAGTTAACAGCAGGAGCTGAGATTTATTTTCTTCCCATGACTTGACTAGCCCATGCCTCAGTCACATGATACTAAAACCAGCATTTTCGTATCTGAAACGCCAAGGCATTAGGAGCATGCTTTCTACTATTCTGAAAGTTAAGACTCCCTGTTGACATTGCAATATTGCAGCTGTCAAACAGTTGGGCCCTTTCTTTACCATATTACAGTGCTAACTATCAAAAAAATAAACAGAATCTGCTTCTGAATCAAGATCTTTAATTATCAATAGGAACTTCTACACAGCCGGGAATATACAAGTTGGTTTGTTGGGGTGAATGTTAAGTGTTGCACTGGACTCCAGGTACAAAAATAACACTCAATCTGAAGGGAGTGCAGACAACACAGGACAGACTAGATAGGTTAGATATGACCCCACCAGACAGCCTCCCAGATCTTTACTCATTTTTAGAACCAGACTGGGACCAAATGTTCTTAAGCTCTTGGAATTTCTGAAGAAGTGTTTTTTCGATTCCACTGTCCAGCTAGGATGGGAAACAGAAGTGCTGAAAGCTACAGGAAAAATGCTGCTCCAGCCCAGTTTTACAGTCTCAGAAAGTCTGGAGAGCTTTTATAAACTTTGGATCAGTGACTGCAGCTCTTTCTGAACCAAACCTCTGAACTTTTGAAGTCTGGCCAGGATTCAGATAATTTGTTGGCTTTCTTTGCGAGACAGTTAAAACACAGAACGTACGTGTCTGCGTGGTTACTACCTGACACTATGTAAACACACAAAGACCATTCCTTCCTCACCTGGAGAAGACAATGATATTGTCATTGGGGTCATTTTCCTATTCTTCAGGGTAGCACTAATACTACATCGTATTTGAACTCAACAGTTAAGGTAACATATATCCATTTCAATTATCGTTCCTGCCAAATGGGAGTGAGCGCAACCACTGTACAGGGGCCTTTGAGTCACTGAGCCCTACAATATGTACTGAAATAGCAAAGGTTGGTACAAACTCTTTCCTGACAGTCCATTTGCATCAACAGGTCCTCAAAGCCCAGAACAGTTTGTCCTGGACACCTTTTGTCCTGTTCCTCTGAACACAGGGACATGAACACTTGACTTGAGAGGCCAAGCTCAGTGCTGTCCTCTCAGTGAGGCATGACCACCACCACATGACCATTGAGTCACCACCACATGATCCCCAGCTTCAGTCTTGAGAAACACACTAGGGCTTTGAGAAATGAAATGAGCAGTCTAAACCTAAAGTCCAAACTTGTACCAAATATTTGCATATTGATGTTTGTAAACTGTCCATCAAGTGCTTGCCTTTTTTATTTACATACAAACAGATCGATGAAGCAGAAATAGTAAAAATAGAGAACTCAAGTAGAAACAGTTATCTGCCAAAGTGAGCAAAGTGGGTAAAAGTCACTGCATATATTGTCTTCTACTACATCAGCAAGACATAGCTTGAATAATACTCAACAGTTGTATGCTTATAATAACTACAGTATTCTATTATTTTAATAAAGAGGTCATTGTGCATAGATTGTAATTACAAGATCAGGACAAAATTAGCTATGCTGACTTAATTGATGCTATTTACTTTCACAGTCCATTGGCAGCCAGCCATTTTTTGTGAATACCAGTTCTCCAATTAATCATGATGTTTCTTCAGCTTGCCAGAGTTTTCTGCAATGGCAGCTGCTATCTGGTAACAACTATCATGCATCTCAGCAAAAAGAGCAATCTCTCTTTAAATTTAATAATAGATTGCTTTATCAGTCAAAGCAATGTCCTGAGGCATGATCTTCTGAAACCTCTTTTATTTTCATCAATTTGATCAGATTTCAGTGAAAGTCAGTCTTCTTTTTCTCTCTAGTGATGCAATACATCACAAAAGAACTATTAAAAAAAAAAAAAAAGCAAAAAATCCCCACAACCCCTGATAATTCTCAGGTAGTATCTATTTAAAAAGTGGCATGCATTTCTAATTAATGCATTTTACAATTGTTCAGCAGTTTCCTTGGGAAAAGAATCAGCAGACTGAAGTGCAGAAGGTAAGTGAGGAAGAAGTGTAAGAAAAGTGTTTCTTTTCTGAATACAAAAATCTCCAAGGCCCACATTTGTTCATCTCAGAACACAGTTGCAGGAATGAATGCTGCTATAGTTTTCAACAGGAAGCCCTCAAACCCACTCATTCTGATGGCACGTTATGATGATCCAAGAACAAGGAATTTGCAGAACAGAAAACTAGGAAAGACACAGTACTTTGCATTTGAAGAAATCAACAGGTGTGGGCCTTTCTGTGACTTACCTTCAGCTTTCTTTGTCTGATGTCTACTCCCGTTGACTTGGCTAAAATAGTATGTTTTCACTGTTGTTATTATTTTGCTGTTTAATGGCTAACAGATGTGAGCTGGTACATCCTACTTCCTGTCATTGTATATACAGAAGTAAATGTCTCTTTGCACCTCACATACACAAAGCTGGAAGCACCAGCTTCTGGAGGTCTAGTAGGATAGAGAAAATGGGTTTACTTAGGATTTTATGATAGACTTAGAGAATGGTTAGAGTTGAAAGGTACCTTAAAGATCATTTAGTTCCCTGCCATGGGCAGGGACACCTCCAACAAGGGCAGGTTACTCAAAGTCCCATCAAACCTGGCCTTGAACACTTCCAGGGATGGGGCATCTACAACTTCTCTGGGCAACATGTTCCAGTGTCTCACAATCCTGACAGTAAAGAATTTCTTTCTACCTTCTAATCTAAATCTCCCCTCTTTTATTTTAAAACTATTAATCCTCATCTTAATGCTATACTCCCTGATAAAGAGTCCCTCTCCAACTCTCCTGTAGGCTCCCTTTAGGTACTGGAAGGCTTTCCCCAGAGCCTTCTCTTCTCCAGGCTGAACAACCCCTCTCAGCCTCTCTTCAAAGGAGAGGTGTCCCAATCCTCTGATCATCTTTGTGGGCCTCCTCTAGACCTGCTCCAATAGGTCCATGTCCTTCTTATCTTGGGGGCCCCAGAGCTGGACACAGTATTCCAAGTGGGGTCTCATGAGAGCAGAGGGGTAGGTTCACCTCCCTGGACCTGCTGGCCACACTTCTTTTGATGCAGCCCAGGATGTGTTTGGCTTTCTGGGCTGTGAGTACACATTGTTGACTCACTGAGCTTCTCATCCATGAGAAATCACAAGTCCTTCTCCTCAGGGCTGCTGCAAATCCATTCTCTGCTCAGTCTGTATTTGTGCTTGGAATTGCCCCAACCCACATGCAGGTCTTTGCATTTGGCCTTGTTGAATCTCATGAGGTTTGCACATATACATGTGTATATGTGTATGCAAATATACATATATATTTGTTCATAAAGAAATGTAAGCTGAACAATAAATTGATCTTACAAAGACAATTAAGAGTAAAAATGTGTTTTGCAAATGCATATGCTGATTCAAAAGCATTACTTAAGTGATATGCTTTGACCATATGTGTCCTGATCCTATTGGGAGTTATCCAACTCAGAGTTTGGGTCTGATGGAATGAGGGTGGAATAAAGACAAAGCCAATGACATTCTCTTTCCATTAGCTGGAAAAACTGGCTAAGAGGAAAAAAGAGACGATGCAAGCTGCATATCCTCTGTTAAATTTGATGCATAGTAACACATTGTGTGTCAGGCCCCAGGAAAATGACTTGCTGTAATGCAGTTACATCTGGGTTTCTCTTTGCAAAAGATGCCCAGTCTAGACCACTGAATTTTGCTAACCCTTGGTATTTTATATGTACTTAATTAAATTCAATTATTACTGGAAGACAACATGAAACTGGTGCTTAATTCAAAAAACAATTATTAATGAAAACACATGTAGCCCTGCACTATATTATTATATTCTTCTGAAACTTTTCTATTAGATTTCAAACACACACACGCTCTTCTATATTGGTTGTACTTGGCATATATATACACACACATATGCCTGTACACACGTGCACTTTTAAATCTGTTATAATTGACAAAAGTTCATGATGTGCTTGAAGCTACACTCAGCCTGTTTAATGCTGTCTCTGTGCAAATACACCAATAAAAACAAACTGATACAAGAGAAAAGCTATAGAAGAATCTCTTTTCTAAATATAACCAAACTGCTCCTCAGAGTGCTTACATCACCTTTCTGCTGGAAAGCCAGCTGAGACGGGAAGTATGATAGAATCTGTGCTGCACGCACTATTCCCCTGTGCAGTCTGAACTCCAAATTAGCTCTTGCAATGAAAATAGTGAAATACTGAGGTACAGTTTATAAGGAATAGAGTGTAACAGTAAGTGCAAAGAGAGGCACCTGTTTTATTAAACACCACTAGCCTTTGGGGAGGGATTTGCAAAGCCACTGTACTGTTTCTGCTTCCCTTCAAGTGCTTGCATTCATCACAAAACTTATTCCCATGTTTTCTAAATTATAATTTTCCTTGTTTCTCCCCAGGTAATGCAGACTTGCTAACACCTCTGGCAATGGGTTGTCCCAAAAAAGCTGCTATATGTTATTGCGTTTTCCAGTCATTAGGACAAGGTTGAATCCAGGGAAAGTAAGTGATTTTCTGATTAAATGAAGTTACCTTGGAAATGATCACTTGTGGAACCTACTATGTTTCACTTAAAGCTGATGAGGTGTTTGCCAAAAACAGCGTATGGTCCTGGGATCAGAGCTGGGAGAATTCATGGGAGAAATAAGGAGAAAGTGATTCGGGATGGAGAAGGATAAAACCAGAAAGACAATTCTCACCTCTTATAGGACCTCATGGCACCTGACCCAGAACATACCCCACCCAACCCCATTCTGTTGAGGGGAACACTGTTATACTTCCTCCTCGTCCTGAGCAACAGGGCAAACATTTGAGATCCCTAGCTCTCCAAGCACAGCTTCCTAGATCTCTGCAAGTGATCTTGAAGCCTGAGAGCCTGAGCTTTAAGGAAAGCTCACCTCTGCTCGTCACTACTGTATTTGTGTGCCCGAAAAGCTAAACCGGAGGAGATTCAAGTATCCAGGCAGTCAAATGTAATGATGAATGTGCCATAAAAGTATGGACAAATTGGAATAAACAGGGATGCACTTGATAGTCTGAGATCTGTCTAAAATATGGTAAAATCCACTGTTGGAGAAGTTTGTTCATCACCTGAACCTACTTATTTAGCTAAGAGAACCACACATCTAGCTCTGCTTCAGGTACCATATGATAGATTCTCTTTTTATGTAACCTGTTACAAAGTCAGTGTAAAATACATTTATGGATGTGATAAAATTCTACTAGTTTTCCAAAACATGAATATTTCCAAAACGTTGCCTCAGGGAAAATAAAATATTTAGCCTCTGAGAAAATAGGTGTGTCAAGCTGCCTAAAAAGAAGAGAGAAAGCAAATAATGTTTACTTTCTATTTTCCTATTGCTAAGCCATTTTCACATTAAGGCAGCTGATCTGCCTGACACACTCAGCCTCACTACAAAATTCCATCCAAAAGATTCTCACGATTGAGATTTGCCAGTGGATAATTTAGTTCTGGATTAATTCAGATATGATCCTTTCCTCAAAACATAAGCAGCATTTTTATATATTCCTTGTGACACTCTCCAGATAGGCTGTCATCAGCCAATGAACCACATTTGTGTCTTCAATAATGCATGTTTCAACAGAAACTGTTAAACACCATTTTTTTTGCAACCAATTCTAAACATTTGTAACTAGATACATCCATTACATTGCAGAAGCCTAGTTCAGCATCAATATCAAGAGTCTTATTCTATGACCCTGAGTCAGATGGGAATTTAGAGATCTGCCAGATGTTTGGTATCGCAGCCGGAGGTGGAGAGAGTTCTCTCCGCTAAAGAGTGAAATAGGGAACGGTGGAATTTCAGGCATCTGGCAATGCATTTTCTTCTGTATGACACAATACTAATTGAGATAAACAGATACACTCCAATGACATCTCTTGCCAGGTCCACTTCCAAAGGCTAGTGTGAGAGAATATCCCAGTCAGCAAAACGTTTCAAGCTAATGCTTACCTCTAAGCATATGTTTAGTTTCCACTCATTTCAACAGGAGGTAAGAAAAAGGCTTTTCTAGTTGGGGGTTGACATAAAAACATGGTTAAGTACCTTTCTGAGTCACAGCCAAAACTGCAATAAACAAATAACAATTAAAAAATCCCATGCAACATATAACATACTCCTATTCCACTCATGACTTGTTTAGACATAGAGAAATACTATCCAAATACTCGTGCTGCGTACTAGCTGCCTACTTTAACCCAGGTCAAAACATTCTGCTAAAAAAAAAAAAATAAATTTTTGGATACCCTGCAAGTTTGCAAGGCTTATGTTACTGTGGAGGAGGTACAACACATGGGAATTTTTGGTTATATTTTCTTTTAATGAGTCCTGTAAGCAATTGTTTCACAATACAGTCTGAAAGGCTAGAACAATTAAATGACTGCAGATGTGTCAAATGATGCAGGAAAACCATGAGACACTTCCAAATGAGTAGGCGGAGGGTGTGAGGAGACCATATCCTGTAATATATGAATCTCAGATTCTTTGGCTTGCTGCTTATTTTTATGGAAATGTCCCGGTAAGCCTGGAACAATCTAATGGTTTTCAAAGTATTTCAAATCAACAGCATAAAAACGCTGTTGAGAACAATCCTTTCATGCTGTGGTGATTTTGAATTGGCCTGGGAACAGTACACTAAAGAATATGCAAGAGCTAAACGGACCAAATTATTACTGCATTCGCAAGCTGTAGGTGAGAAACAATTTCATAAAGATAATAGAGTTCATTAGTGCAAGAGGCATAGAGGAAACGGTGCTATTTGCTTTCATCTACTTTTGCTGACTCTCAGCTTGGATGTCAGCCATGGACACAGCTTGCAACAATAATAGGGTTGCTCTAAGTTATGCCATCTTCAAATGGGCCTCCATAGAGGCTTGTCCTGCAAGTCATTACACGGAAGCCACATTTGTCACTTTGTCTTCTGAGTTTCCTAGTGAGTGATTATGTGAGGACCAGTTCCAGTCCCTTTCTCTCCCTTTTATACCTGAACAAAAGCAGATCCTGCAGCTGTGATTGTGTGGCCCAATCAAAGTCCTAACTTGGACTGAGCCACCCTTGATAACACCAGTGGGAGGAGCAAAAGCAGGACTCTCTCAGCAGCAAAAATTAGGCAGTAGGTTCCTTTTCACACAGTGAGGCCCCACATGAAACTGTGTGCCAACACTACCTGACTGCTGAGCCAGACACCGCTGGATGTGGTAATGACTCCATGTGAAAGCAGAAGAGGGAAATGAGTGGGTGGACAGGGAGATGACAAAGCTCTCTGTAGGAAGCTTTCAAATCATGGAGCCTTTCGAGGGACACGTCTCTCTGCCTGATGCTATTCTTTTGCCTCAAGCATAAAAAAAGATTGATCAAGGCTGTGAAATCCCCAATGTGGCTCACTGTTCTCTATAGCTGTATGGGTTTTTCACAAAAGAAATAACTTCAAGCCCCACAAACTCCAATCACTGAAAATAAAATGAGATTGGTTTGAAATCAGCTCTTACATACTACTGAAAGTTTAGAATAAAACTGTCAGGGAATATCAGACATAAAAATTTGATCTTAGGTGAGCATGTTTCCCAGCAGCCCATAGTCAGAGGGTCTTTGGATCAATAACACCACAGATTGTTACAATATACCACCATGAGAGGAAAAGTTACATGCTTCAGCCTTTGTGCATTAGCACTGGTCCTTAAAAGAGAACAAATATCTTGCCAAAAATACTTGAAGACTGCTAGTGCTTGAAGAATAATCCTTCACTACTTCAAATATTTTCTTTTCAATAAGTCCCCTTCCTCCCATTTTTTGAGAACATAATTAGATATTCTAGAAGTCTGTGTGGACATTGAAAGCTTTTATATAAAACTCTCTAACAAAACAGGCATATGCGTATAAACAGATGTAAAATGGAAGTTAAGTGACATACAGCAAATTTGTATTACTAATTTGTTTTACATTCTGAAAAGAGTCTGTTTAGAAAAGTGTTCCATGAAATTATGTTGCACACAATCGTCAGGAGATATTAATTACTGTAATATCTTGAGAGTATATAATGGGAAAAAGTCATCAGGTCACAGGAGAAATCCCATTTTGTTTAGCCTTATAGTCATCAAAGTAATGTCACTGTTCATAGAGATCAAGTAATAAGGGGAATTTCTGCCTTTGTTTTCTTGGAATTTTAAAGACGTCTCTGGAAATCTTCTGCTACCTAACTGAATACAAGGGAATCATAAAATCATAGAATGGTTTGGGTTGGAAGGGATCTTAGAGATCATCTAGTTCGGACTCCTCCACCACGGGCAGGGACACCTCCCACTACAGGCCCCATCAAACCTGGCCTTGAACACTTCCAGGATGGGGCATCTATAACCTCCCTGGGCAATCTGTTCCAGTGTTTCAGGGGGTCCCTTCCCTCCTCCTGTCCAGCAGCAGTATCCTATTGAAGAACTTACAAGTTATATAAGAACCGATAAGGAAGTCTCAGCAAATTCTATAATAAAGTCACCAGAAGAGTCATTCTCATCACAAAGTGAAGTGAAAGATCACACCCAAAATGCAGGACAAAGTATGGCACTACTATAGATAGAAGAACTACTTAGCCCACATCAAGAACAGCCTAGTTACCATACCATTACTTTATAAATATTTCAAACACATGCATTAGAATTCAAATTGGTCACGTCTTACATTATAATTTTCATGACACTGATAGCAGCTAATGAAGACTAGATTCCCAGTAGAATGATCTATTACATGGTCCATTTTCTGACATAAGAAACTTGAGACCTAAACTCTGACTTCAGCTATTCTTTCACCTTTTGAGAACTTGGACTTCATCTGGATTTATCTTCCAGTTCAGAGAAACCAAAGTAGCAGATAATCATAAAAAAGAAATTAGGTTTGAGAATTTTATGATGCAAATGGTAAGGTGGTATTTGCTTTCAGCATAACATTATTCTTATAGAATATAAAGCTAACTCTATAAATGTCTTCCCTTCTTATCCACCTATCTTTGGTGGAGCATGATGAATTAGTTGAGAGTATTTTTGTCTAAAAAATTACTGGGTAATTCCTTTTTTATTTGCTCAACTCTAAATGTAACTAAGGACACACTATAATGTAAACAGATGTACATATATTATATGAAATACCATGTGTAAAGACTAGTAGAATCAGTTTTACATTTGTGATAGTGTTAGCAGACCATTTTTTCATTACAAAAAACTTCATAATTTATATATAATTTATATATTAGTTACACTCCCATCTCAAACACAGCCATACACCTTCCATCCATCCTCACTCAAGTCAGGAGAAAGGTTTTCCTCAGCTATGAAGAACTTTTGATCAAAGACCAACTGATTTGCTCACACACTGTACCAAAAGAAAGGCTAAGGTCTGGGGAAAGCTGGAAATGACTAAAACCTGGAGCAACCCTCTGCTACTGGCTGCTTTCAGACGACATCTTCCTGGCCTGCCAGTGCACACAGCAACCTACACATCACTGTTTTGCATTTACAAGTTGTAAAGCTTTTAATCCAAAAGAATCCAAAAGCACTTCACAAATTTAGAGTGAGTTTTTACACGTGATGGAATACTCCTGTCTTTACAGAACTGAGATGAAATATATACGAGCTGTGTTTATGTTTCTGACTCACAGCAGAAGTGTTGCCTTCCCTGGAAAACATCAGAGACTGCAGAACCCCTGCACAGCTGCTTAGAGCAGCATCACATCTACTTTATATGCGCTATATTTTCAATAGAATATCCCAAATCTTTTTACAGTCAAGGAAGTGAGTGTCTATGTGGTCCTAGTTGCCAACAGTCTTTTTAGGCACCCAACGTGGCACTTGAAGGGTTTGAGATAATGACAGGTTTGACAGCAATGCAAGATCAAATTTATAGCTGTTATTGCTGTTTAGCGATTAATTGGCAGGCTCCTGTACTTGCCATGGGGTTTGCTTGGTTTACTGTAAATGAGTTATCTGCTGAAAAGAGACTTTGCCAGCTTTGCGCTTTAGTGAGCCCCTTAAACCGCTGTCAACTAGCTCTCATAGAGCTGAAAGAGAAGTTAGAAACTTTAGAAGTGTTTTCTCAAAATTTTCAGCAGTCATGAGAAGCAAACTCTAACAATCTCATGACAGAAAGTGATGTTTCTTGTGTCCAGTGAATCTACACATCCAGTTTCTCTGTTGATTCTGGAAGTAACTAGCTCCAAGCAAAATTAAACACAAATTACCACATTGAAGCAGGTGATAAAATAGTGAGCATTTAAATGAGAAACATGGAAAGAAAGGTAAAATATATTTTTTCTTAATTTATCATAAAAATTCCATTGTTTTTTTAACTTCTCTTAAATGTTCTCTCTTCCAGAGAAAGGTCAAGACTATGCTTTGGAAGAGAAGGGCCATTATCTGTTCAGGTAATTAAATTAAGCAAAACTAACCTTTCCTTTAAAAATTTAACATTTTACTGGGGAGGGAGACAAGTAAAAAAGGTCAGTCCTTTTTAACTGAAAACATCTTGAAAGAATAATTTGATCTGCTTTCCTATGAGGATTATAGCACATTTGGATTAAGGCTGTATAGCAGATGTATGATACAAAGCTGTTTTTTAAAGCATAACACAGACCTCACAAGACAGATATTTTGTTTGTAGGAAAAATGCCTAGACTTTACATTGGAAAACAAAACTCAGCATATGTCCATGTCATTGCCAAGTTTGCTCAGTCTTTCAAGTTAGAGGTAACAGTCTTCCAAAACTGATCTCAGTTTTGTATATCATATAAAAATATAAAAATATACAATATAATATGTATCAATGTTCATTTCCTATCTGACTTCACTTCATCAATCAGACAGCTTGACTTCAGATGAAACTTTTAATTCTTTTTCCTTCTTAACCATAAGGGCTTTGTGGATCTGTAATTAAAAATGTATTTTCCTGGTTATGCTATACAAAATATATTAAGTATTTAACCAGATGCTGAAGACTGGCCATTTTGATCAAAGAGATGGAGAAATTTAAAGTAACAAAATATGGCAATATTGGAATCTTTGGGAAGTCACAGTATCCATGTTATAATTTACATGAGAAAAGATGTATGTCTAGCTTCTTAATATATTTAACAAAATAGCAGATATTTAAGAAGAAAAGAACTCACTGCTTTTTTGTTTGGTTTGTTTTGTTTTACTCAGCATTTTATATTGAGTTATTCTGTATCATTACTTGAAGAAGCAGCACTGATTTATTGCATTCAGTCTGATCAAGTTTCAGAAGGGTTGTTCATTTATCTTTCTAACTTTTATGCCTGGACATACAGGCTATGCACCAGAAAAGAAGGATTTCATTGTAATATTCCACCCCAATCCCACCCCCAAGTCAGGAATCAGTAATGCATAGAAGAGGAAAAACTCTCAAGAATATCTATCAACTGAGATTCATAGGATGTAATTATTCACATTTTGATAATATTAAACTTTGCACCTAAGTTAAACCCATATTCCCTCTTTTCCTCCCCAAAAGGGTTTACAAAGTCCAAGATTTTCTAAGATAAAAGCTTAGATATTTTGCTATGAAAAATAAGCGTCAAGTAACTATAAAACCTCATGTCTTGAGCAATTAATATCAGTTTAAGAAAGTTCATGAATACTGAATACACTAACATCTTATTTTTCTACTTCAATTCTTTTTACTTTGATTATGAAAATAGAAGATTTCAGAGAAGGGTTGATAATTGCAATCAATGCATAAATACTACTTGAAAAAACACTCAAAGTCAACATCACCTTTTAAAATGTTTTTCCAAATAACTAGACCATCAGTATATCTGACACACATTTGGGCTCAATTAAGGTTACACAACTTAATCTTACAGAATAATTACTTTTTAGAAAATGCTACATAACAAGCTCCAGTAAACTATTCTGAAATTAGGAATTATTTTTGTCTCTTTCTCCTTTTTGTGTAGTTCTTTAACTAAAACCATCAAAATATTTGAGCCAGTCCTGTCGTAATTCCTCAGACACAAGTCCTGTTGACTTCGACTTTTGCTGGAGTAAGGAACTTAAGGTTGGTCCCATGCTACAGTGCATGGTGTTTTCTCAAGGGTACTGAATATAGCTGTTAAAATTCTTTCTTGTTGTTCACATAAACATTAGATGAATAATAAAGTTTTCTAATATTCTATGAATTAAACATAAATTAAGCTTATTTCTGAATGTATTAATGAAAATTATCAACTTGGGGCTCTGAAAGATACAAAGCAGCTCAAGGTAAAAAAGAAAATATTATTGTCACAACAATGCCTGAGGAAGAAATCTGAGTTTGAACAGAGTTTTAGAATAAAAAACAGAAATTAAATCCTCCAGAGATTGGCATTCAAAGTCTTCCAGATTAAGGTCACCAGTTCAAATCCAGTGTATGTCACTTACCAAGTGGTCTTTACCAAGTCATTGTTGGTCAATGCGCTGGTGATCTCATGGACAGGAATCTACACCACCAAAACCTCTGCCACAATTGGCACCTATACTGGATATTTCACTAAAGAAACTAGGGACTGAATTGAGTGCAGAGACAGAACAATCCTTTCACTATAAGAGGTGACGCCTCAAAAAACAAGTTAGTAGGATTTAACGGTAAGATTGTCTTAGCTTGAAGTTACTGTTCACTTTCATAACCAATAATCAAGACATAAAATATCTGGGTCAGATTCCTTCTGACCTGTTTTAGCATTGTGAGGCCCAAATAAATGCCTAAATAAATGCTAGATAAACAAGTTATTCCTTACTCTTTCATCAGGATAGTGATTTCTGTATTACTTCAAGAGAAGACAACCACATAATTATCCCCATATGGAACCCATTTTTCCCTCTCTCCAAATGATAATTTTAGATGTTGATTTCATTGCCAGGAAGAATATTCAGTTCACAACTAGATGAAAATAGGTTTTCTAATAATACTTAACTTTTCACATTTTAATACACAAAAGGATGCTCCAAACATTCACTGGGCCTTTTAGAATGTATGCAAAGCAAGTGAAATTAAAATAACAGGGCTTCACATGGTTTGTTATTCTGAGACAATGAAATGCACTGCAGGATTCCTCACAGCTCGCTCACTTGAAGCACCATCTTACTTTGGCATTTTATTGCATGTTTGTAAAGATACAGGCATGAAAGTATAAACTCCTAACTGAATCTTCAGATTCTGGTATTCCATAGGACAACCGTTCATTTATGAAAAGTTCTCTCCTTTGAGATACCTACTTCTTATTTGAACTAGGCTCCTACCAGCTTTATTTGTTGCCCCTCAGTTTTCACACTGCAGAAAACTATGATCAGTTTTGATCACTAGTAAATCTCCTCATGTTACTCATGATTTTGTAGACCTCTTTTGTATCCCTTCTGAGGATGGAGAAGCCCTAATCTTCTCAATCACTCTTCTTATGCAAAGTGTTCCATACCTCTGGTCGTCCCTGCTTCTCTTCTCTGTGCCCTCCCAAGTTCCAATATCATCTTTTTCAGACAGGTAGACTAGAATTGCACATATCATTCACGCTGTGAATGAACTACACATAATAATGTTTTCCAGTTTTTCCATACTTAAAAGAGCCTAACATTAATTTCAGTGGCCAGTCCAGCCCAAATCATGACAGACTGTTTGCTAAACTGCTACTAAGCACTGAGCTGATGTTCTGCCATCTATCACAGCACTAAGGTCTCATTCCTGAGACCTGAGTGGTTGCAGTCAGTTCAGAGCACACTATTTCATCTGTGTATCTGAAAATGAATTTTATTGTGGACCACACTACCTCATCAGAACCAGCCAGGCAAGAAGCTACAGCTTTACTCAGTTTGAACACATAGAGAAATGGAAGATAAAACTACAGCTTAGAACTGGATTGCTAACAAAATAAAGTCAGCAGCAAAAGCGCTGGAAAGATATACTTTTGAGGCTGACAGCAACCCCTTATTCCGCCTGTCAGAAGTGATTATGGAGCAATGATGACTCTGAGCTTGGCCATACAGGAGACATTGTAAGTGCAGCACTGGGATTTTAATGTGTGTGGAAAAAAATTATTTCAGATTTGTATCTCTAAGAACTCTTTCAGTTACACATTACAGTTGTGTTTGTCTATTTGCATGACAGATAAAAGGAAGTAAGGACTACTCATTATAATACATAGCTGACAATAATGAAGAAATTACTGCAATTCACTGTGCAGTACAAACTGACAATATTATTGACACTAGTAAGGAGGAGGAGTGTGAAGGCTGAAAGATGAAGAACTTGTCTAAAGTTCCCATGAAATTCAGCTTCAGTCTGGGACTTAGGAAAGCCATACCGACATTTCCATGAAGAAAGCTTTGGCGGCAGCTGGAGAGTTTTGGCAGATTAGTTGCAAATCTTAAGCATCAATTGAGAAATTGAGAAGATTTCTTGAAACTTGAAATAGTATATCTGTAAGTCTTTTAGGAGCTGGCTATTTTGATTATTATGATATTTCTATTAAATTCTATTTGAGTGGAAGGATGATCTTGTTTATAAGGCCCTTAATTTGATTTCAGAAAAAAACAAAGTTAACACTCCAATTCACTTGGTGTGATCTGGGGCCAGCTATTCAAATTCATTATTTCTCAGCTTTATATGTGATTTAAGGACAATAAAAAGCCTTTTCTTGTTTATGTGTGGGTTTGTCTCGCAGTATGTGACCGATTGCATTACAGCTTTTCTAGCAAAAGTTTACCCATAGAACTTGCATTTCATAATTATGGTCTTAGTTGTCATCTTTTAGGCTCAATTTCTCTTTCTATTCATTTCTACATTGCCAAGTACACAGAGTCTCAGTTTTTGTGCATGAGTACCACATGTGGTTAGTTTTAAGTGTTCTCTTCCTGTAATGTTGGAATGACTACAAAAACTGCCTTTTCATTTCTTGTCTATGCCTTCAGTAGACTACCATGGATGCCTCCTCAAAGCCAAAATGGATGCCAGAATAAGACTGAGGCTTAATCCACAAAATAAACAAAATAAAGCTGCATATAGACATTTACATAAAGTGAGCCATTCATAGAATGATGAGAATCTCCTTCAGTGCTTAACATGCCTGCTATTTTTTACATGTATTTGAACCTGAAGTAATAGGTCATGTCCAAGCATGGGTCTGAACCACATGGCAAGAACATGAAGGCAGTTTCACAACAGGGAATTCAAACACTCACCTATCTACAGTGACTACTGCAGTAAGATTCTCCATTGAATCTATCCTCAGCTATTTTAATATTATAAACATACCAAATACACTTTTAAAATCTAGAAAACCAAATAAGAACATTGAAAGTCCCTTTTAGAAGAGTGTCATTAATAAATGAATCTTCATCAACATGTCTTACAAAGTGTCATGGACCCACATTTCCTTTATAGAAGAAGAAAAAGCTGCAAAAATGTCTGCATAATGCCCATTTCCCAGCTATACCATGGGCTCACATCATCAGAAGCAGTGCAGTTCATGTCTTGTCCTAAAATATTTCATGTGAGCATTCAGCTATGGATGAATTCTCTACCTACAAAAAAGTCTCACTTCTTGTCCTCCTTTATTGCCCTGTCATTTGGCAGGCATTTATTTATACCTCTTTTAATGAAACTTGCTGGGCCTAAAGGACAGTGCAGGCTGCAAACCTGGTGTGCTGCCCATCCTACACACTCCTCTGTGGAGTCCAAGCAAGAAAAAGCCAATATAAACAAACAAACCAAAATATTTTCCTTCTAATGTCTCACTGAAACAGTGGATTTAACAAAACTTCAGATGGCACTTACCTCAGAATTCTTACTAAGAGCCCCTAATTTTTTCTCAGAAAAAAAAAAAAAAAGTTTCTGAGCCTGGCCAAACTAATTCTGAAATACAGGAGAGAGACAACCAGTGCACCCCTTGGATGATTGCTAACAATTCTTTTCCTTCTAATCTGAAAAGTTCATCTCCAGGCTCAGGCAGGGCTCTCTACCAATATGATACAGGCTAAGGACCATCTTGTAACCTCTGTCTCACATTGGCTCACTGGCTTGTTTACTCAACATTGTCATGTATTAGTTGCTTAAAGGAATGAAACCTGTGCTGTAGTGTTCTTTTCTAGAAAAGCATTCCTAGATGCCTGCCGTGCTGGGTATCAAATGCTAGTAAAGGCATGCAAAACTGACACTGAATGAAGCCATTAGAGATCATAATGATCCTAACCAAACAGTTTACCCAGCAGGCAGGACCTCAGTGCCCTCAGTATACAGCAAACAGCGAAGCACAAAGTACAGTCAGCTCACATGACTGTTGCTACGTAGGAACAAAATCCAGATGGGTTCCTCTGAATGCTAGTTTTGCACAAAAACAGATTGTGTTGGAAACAGGTCATCTCCATCATCCCTTCCACAGAATTATGACTCCTTTTCATTTGGGTTACATATTTCCTGGGCCTTCAAAAATATTAATCACTAGCAAAACCAGCATGCTAAATATTCACATTTATTCAGTGGATATTTGTACCACATTGGCAAGCGACCGTTTCTCATCAATCTTTAGCTTACACAAAAAAAACTGCCCTGCACAATGTGGAGACTTTTCGGAAATTTCTTACTTCGCTCAGGTTGCTATCATGACAGAATCTTGATTGGAGATATTTGAGGTCTCAAAGAGTCTGTTAGTGAAGACTCAGTTAGGCGTCAGCAGTGTTATCTATTTCCCATCATTGTTTTTGGCTGAGCCAGCTAATCATTGGACTGAGCTTTTTCATTGTAAGTACTTTGGCTGTGAGATATCTGTCAGATGTTTTCACAGCTCCCATGTTAGCCATAAACACTAGACCAATAATTTAAAAAGTCAGGAAGGTGCACTGAAACTACACAGAGTCATGACACTCACTAACCCACAAGTGTTGTTTTTGTTCAGACATACAGTGAACGGATGATCCATCATGTTCAAGAATGGACAAGAAACTTTTAGCTAGCTTACAATGACCACCAACATTGGCAAAATACATCCATGCAGCTCCATATATCAATATTTAAAAATTACTCCACAGAATACCACAGACTATCCAGCCAGTCCAGCTTCACCTCTGAAATGCCTATGTCCCACTCAGTTTTGGAAGTGACTCACTCAAAAATGGTTAGTATTACAGCTCATCATGGATAAAGTGAAATTTTGGTGAATCCCAACGGCTGGTTCTTTCTCTCACAGAATAACTAGGACACAGGCCAACCCTTCCCATGCACACCAGCTGCATGCTCCTCAGCCATTGCTAAGTAGACAGATGCATAATCTGGAACTGGTAGTTGCTGTCAGTCAGCTGGTTGTCAACTACGTCAGGCATGGGATAACATCCAGGACATTTTGCAAGGCAAGGGGCTCTCAAAAGAAATCCTTGACTGTGCCACATGTGCAAGTAGAGAGAAGCCAAAATAAAACAAGCAAGCAAAAAAGAATAAGTTTCTGTTTTCCTCTAAATAACATGCCACTGAAGCACACATAACATAAGTTTGTAAAACCCTTACGGCTGAACTCCTGTACAGAGCTCCCTAGGAGAAAACAAAGTCCCTGAGCCCACTGAAGTGGCCACTCTTGCTGGGGCTCGAAGGACTACAAGTCATCACTTGTGTAAACCAATGTCACATCAACGACCGTGTTCCTGTTGCTGATCTTCCTCTTCCTATCTAATTAGTCTCAATCTGGAGTAGGAGCAGGCTCTCCAGGGTTATGCCAGAAAATTTGTGTTATCACACCTGCAAAGATCAGACTCCTGCACAAGATACCTTTGCAAGAGTCTACACAAGTAAAAGGACTTGCAGCATGAACAGAAGTGGAGTACCTGAAGCCATTGGCCCTGATCTCTGTGCAGAAAGACACACTACATAGAGACTATTCCTTACATTGGCATCCTTCACCTGACTGGAGCTATAATGAAAGAGCTGAGAAAGTAAATACATAAAGAAATAGATCAGTTCCTGTCTCAGAAATACAGTCGGTTAATCAAGATAATGTTTCTGGTTTGGACCTTATCATAGCATCAGTGCTACCATGAACAAGCTTCCCAAAAAACATCCATTTACAATTAGGTATCTAATGGAGGTGATTTACAAACTGCCTAGCACCTATCAGTCTTTTGACGTGTACAAGCACATGTTCTGAAGACCTCAGCATGCACTGCTTTTTAAAATCTATCTTTGTGTTTTGGAGTTTCCTTTGATATCCTAGTCCAAAAGGAGTGACTGTGTGTGGAGCTGTAAGCGCTGCTGGTTCTGCATATCTTATGTATTCCCCAGACTAAGATATGTATATTTCAGAAATGACATAACATACTAATTATCAGCAAAATAAATTACTCATTTCAACTCACTTTGAAAGTCAACAGGCAGACATTTAAAATTCAGCACATATACATAACCCCTCATAGTTAAAATAATCTGTCAAAATGTCATTTATAAAACAGTTAATCTTCCAGGGAATATTAAGTTTGAGATAGATTTAATAGCAATCTCTTTCGGACAGCCTGAACAGTACAGTTTGCATGACCTTTTTAAAACTCTGCATCGGGACACAACATCTCTTAGAAATAATCTGTAGAGAGAAATACTTCTTTTACTTAAAAACAAAAAAAAAGAGCCTTTCTCAGAAAAGTCGTAAGGTGATAGAACGATAAACAGTCTGGCCATAGACATTGTTGTGGTTTATTTTTTTTCCTTTATTTTTTCCTTGCTGGAAAGAACGATTTCCTGGGTTTAGCAGTACGTTGTGGACCTACACATCATTTCAGCCTGGAACACTGGAAACAACTACGGTTGGGAACTTGAACAGGCACAACAGTGACTGTGGTGATTTTGTTTAATTTTAGTTAAAGCAGGTTGGAAAAATCCTTACCAAGTAGCATTTCATTGGAATTTGATGATTTGGCCAATTTAGAACTTTTCACAGACATGGTTTAATTTCAAAGACAGTCTGACAGACCCTAGGCAGGCTCCAATATGAGTCTCACTGCCAGATAGGTTTTAGGACTCAGGTTCTTGCTGGCTACCTTATTCAACTTGTTGGCAGTTCACACAGCAGGCTGCTGGGAACCTGGATTTGCAGGGTCTAGAGATCACCAACTGTCCTTCCACAAAACAGTGCAAAAGCTCTGTCTCCTTTAATAGCATGTTCCAAGTTTTTTCCTTCTAATTCTTCAACTGGAAGAAATATAACCATCAAATCAACAAAAACCTCTGAGAAAAAGGATTACATTTTTTATCTCCATTTTATTTTTGCAGGTAATAAAGGTAACTTATAATTTTAATTGTATTTAGTGGTCAGGATACAATATCTCAGTATGTTAGGATGTGCTATGTCAGTCTGTAACTTACCCATTTCCATTTGAATTTCCCCAAGTTTGGTGGAGCTGGTTCTACACTGAGCTTTGCCTTTCTTCTGCAGAAAAGTGGTCATGTAATTATGCTGCATATTAGGTTTGTGGGTTTTGCTTGTTTGTTTTTGTAGGGGTTGAATTCATAGGCAAACAAAGCATTACATTGTATTATAACAATCTAAGAAAGAGAATCATGCTACTGATATTAATCATGTAATCATCAGAACTGGGAAGGACAACGTGTAATTAGCTCTTCAGATCCCTGCCTCTTCTTTCTCTCACTTTACCTTTTAGAAGAGGTTCTTATCAAGGACTGGCAGACTATTTACATTCTTCTCTCTAGTCACATGACAGTGGGATTATACCTATAGTAAGAGAGACAGAAAGTTTATATATGTTTCTTTCTGTACCTGCCAATGTTTTTCAGTCTGATGGGCTGCATTTTAACCTGATCACATTCTGTACTTAAGTTTCCAACTTCTTTTCCCTTATTTAGAGTTTATTTAAGGAATAATTGCATGACAAAAGGGCTCTATCAAGATTCAGAGCCGATTAACATACTTTTTTTCAGTTTGACTAACGTAATCCAAATACATAAGGTCAGACCTTCCTTTGTTTTTGAAGGAAATGACACAAGAGAATGGTACTCCTGCTCTTTCATGTACTTTCCCAGAAGGAAAATTGCGCTTGAAATTATTATTTCTGCCTCACGTCATTTTCAAGTGTGCATCAATGTTCTTTTTCAGAAATAATGCAAATGGAGTTTTCCTGGGGTTTTCAGATTGCCATAGGCATTGAAATAAGTTGTAGGAAGGCATATTTGCATGTATGCCATGCTCTATGTACTGCCTACACTACTTTGTGTAATTTCTTGTCAAGAGTGATTATTTTGGGGAAACTAGGGTTAAAACAAGCTCTTACTTATTGCAACATAATATAGAAGGAACCTAAGAGCAGATTCAAAACTGAAAACTTGCTCCTACAGGTGTGACCAGTCAGAATTTCATTTGGACATCAGTCAGAGAAGGCAGAAGAGAACTTGTACATGACCTTCACTCTCTGTGGGAATTGCACTAATAACCTTGAATTCCATACAGTATTTCTACGCACAGGGTGCACTGGGATTAACACATCTTAAAACATCCTTTGAGCTTTCCTTGGATTCTTTTGTACACCCTCCCCCGATCTAGAAAAGTCCTTAGACTAACTTACTCACTTTTGGAGGCCTAACTTATCCATGGTTTACCAGCAGCCAGTTCACTAATATTATACTGCTTTAGCCTTGTGCCTACCCTAGGTGCAGCCAGGCTTGTTGTTTTTGAGGAGTCTCAGAATCCAGAATTCACAACACCTGTGCCTGAAAGAAATACATACCTTTCTTTCATTGCTACACAAGATTTCAGCCTGTATGCATTTTACCAAGAATAAAGAAAAGGTGAGCATAAGAACAAAACAAAAAATATTTATTACTAGTTTAAAACAGTTTCATTTTCAAGGAAAGCACACTAGGTAACTCCTATCCTCCCCTCCCCCTCTGTGTATATGACATTCATTCAGGAACAGCCAAGGAAGAGTGAAGAATAGTCATGGTTTGACATTCTATTGATACAAACCCAGTGATTTTATTCAGAGTTCAGCAAATAAGTAGCCAGGCAAACTCCTTGCTCCACAGAGTATAACATCCTGAGTGTTCAAACTACTTTGGATCATTAGTTGTTTTAATGAACTATGCCCCTTTTTGGTATGATTTCTTGCTTTTACGGCAGAAGCAGCTCAGGGCACTATAAATAAAAAAGCAAAGAAAAATCTCAAAGACTTGAGTATGATAGAACCAGAAAGAAACTACATGAGGAGAGAAAAACGGGTGAAAGAACTACATTTCTCAATGTTGCTGTTTTGAATTATTCTTTTTTAACAGAGTTTTTTCCCTAACCTCTGACATTGTGGTTACTTCTGTGGGCAATTTCATCAGAAATCAGTTGAAATAAAAGACGAATCTCTTTCCTGACAAATTCCAAAGCATGTGTCTATCAGATATTAATCAGACTAGTGGTAACAAAAAAATGTAAACTATAAAATATTCCTGATGTTTCTGTTTTACAGAAAGCTATGGAAAACAAAACAGCTGGTGAGAGCTTCGCTGAGTACAAATAAAACTGACATGCTTTCTTACAAATGCACAGAATTAAAATGAAGCCACAAAGAAAATGGAGACCTGAAATGAAACAAATAAAACCAACTACTTCTCTATATAGTTAAAATTATGAAAGACAAAAAAATCTATGTAGGAGCTGACCCAGTTTTCAAAGGAACTGAATGTGAAGGTGTTTAAAGCTATTTTTGTGTTAGAGTTTATACTAAAAATGGCACCTAAGTCACCTCAAAGCTTTTGGAAAATGTGTCCTTAGGCACTTCTGAAGACCCGTTTTTTGACTGAAAGAGCTATGTGTGGAAGCCTTTTCCATTCATCTAGAAAGCCAAACAGGCAGGCAAGTTTCTATGGGAAAAGCTGCTGATGGTTAAAGGGCAAACTCTCCCTTCCAGCATTCTGTTCTTCTGTCTCTGTCACAGATATGTTATTTGACACTTGCGTGTGAAAACTCCAACTCTCTTATTTTGATTTAGCACTATCTCTGCCAGAAGTTCTTTATTGGCCAGTTTTTCTGGTTTTTTTCATACCTTTATAGATTAATATTACCCTTAGCAATTATAACACCTTTGATTTTTAGTCCAAAGAAGAAACAAAATTTGAATTGCAGTTGGTATTGAAATTCCAAGGGCCCACATGAAAAAGCTGGCAACTGTGCAAGTTATTATAGCCACTCATATGGATATCTGATGGTGATAACTAGTTCACAATTTGTCCACTAACTTCCTATTATTTGAAATGTTTGAGTTCAATAAAAAGGAGTTACAAGAACAGACTCTTCAAGATTTAACACCTTAGTTCTTCATCTTAATTCTCAGCAGACAAAAAAGTAACCAGTGTTGCAGTATTCTCAGCTTTATTTTCAATTGTTCTTATTCTGCAAGGTTTTCTGCCTTCTTTTGGACTTACCTGGCTCCTGTATGTTTCAGATATTTTTTATCAGCTACATTACCAGTTCATATCTTTTCCAGATAAATTTTCCCAATGCTAGCCAGATCTCCTAGCCTAATTCAAAGCAAAACTATTGAGACAAAAGCTGTCTTTTTGGTTTTCATGAAAAGGATCATGTGGAATATAGATCAAAATATGATTATACACTAAAGACATTGAAAAGGAAAGAGTAGCAACAATTCTGTTGCATTAGCAATTTTTCTACTGGTGGACTTTATCTGGTTTACTTACAAGTGAACTCAAATTCAGTCCAAGTTCAGTTTTAAAGTTAAACTATTGGATTTAGTGCCACGAAAAGAAAGGAAGTGGCCTCAAAATCTTGCAAAGGAATTAATACTATGCATATTTCATTTCCTGAGAGTATATGGTTTATCTCTCCTATGTAATTATTAGGGATGGATTTTGCATCAAATCCATTCCCTGCGTAAGTTCAAAACAGGCTTAGCTAAATATCAGGGCTTTTTTCCAGCCAAAAACAGAAGCCTAATTGCAGACACACCATGCTATAAGAAGTTGTTCTTATGATATCTCTTTGCTGGCAAAAGGAAATGAGCACTGGAAAACCCATAAGAAAGTCTGATCATGTAACATTTCCAGCCTGATTTCCAGGCCAAAGAGGTTTGGACAAGTTTTGGTTAGGCAGACTAATTTTTGGATGCCTATCTGAACTGAACAGTCGGAATTTTTTGAGGTTCAGTGTTGGTTGCTATCTATTTGAAAAGCTGTTGGCACTTCTATACATATAATCAACAAATGCTTCCAGCTTGTTCTGCTGTGTTTCTAGTGTATGCTTATAAACTGGCAGTGTTGAAAACAATTTGTTTTCTGACACAAAAATAAAAAGAAAAGTAGCAATAGGAAAAAACGCAGACAGTAGTCAACTGGTACCACTTTACCAATAAACTGGTAAAATGCAGATTTGTACCTCAAACACTACAAAATCTGCTGCAAAGAACCTGTGACAGTGGGGGTTTTGTTTTATAAGCCATTACATTCTGTGAACTTAAGTCATGTACCTAGTCTTTACTGCCATTTCAGTGGAAAAAAAGTCTCCCAAGAGTTGCAAAAGGCTGCTTGAGATTACATGGCTTCTTTTCTCACCAGAAGTTGTCATTATGGGTGCCATTAAGATGAAGGCGGATGGACACGAATTTTATAGATATTTCTGCCCTTGGCTTTTCTATGTATGTCTTCAGCTTCTACAGAAAGAAAGTACCTGTTCTGGTTGCAAGGGTTTGGTTTTTTAAGTGGGACCCAGGACATGTCCATGTTAACCATGATACACTGTTGTCCCCTAATAGATAAGAATATAACACCATCTCTAGAACGTATAGCTGAAGACAGAAGGTCTAAGAAGGCAATGGATAGATTAAATTGCTTGTATTTTTGTTACTTACCTGATGTCTGAGTTTTCAAGCACATGAAGGCTTCATGAAACATTTTTAGACCAGTTTCAAATGTGAAACTTCTAACCCCTTATGTCCTCTCGTCACATGTTTTAATCAGGTATGATTTTACTGTTTATTGTTAACTATTTTTAAATGTTTTGCATGAGCTCTCTTACAAAGCTTTTCACTCACTCCCCTTTCAAAATTTGTCCTCTTAGGCTTATCAATCCCAAGATCTGTATTGGACTTTTGGATTATTGGACTTTTTCTAGTTCCCCCAGATATTTCGGTAAGACCATCACCAAACCCAACCAAACTTACCTGGGTAAAGGATCACTCTAACTCACAGAACATGGCTAGGGCTATTCAAAACCAGAATTTGCTCTTTGATCCATAGTACACTGAGCAAAGATTCACTGATGAGGTGCTCATGATACCAATGTTTCGGTTTGTGTTTTAGGGTTGGGTTTTTTTTTAAATAATTTATTTATTTATTTTTATTTTCCTGAAAATATAGTATTAATTTAGAAATATGTAATGACTCCACAGAACTCTAGCAGCTCCTTGCAGTTTACCTTGCTGGACCTCACATTAGACTATGAAAAAGTCTGTTAGTTAGTTTGTTTGTTTTTTCCTTCAGCCCATATGGTATAATAATAAATCTTTCCCATATTAGCTTCCTTCCCTAGCTTTTTCTCTGCCCTAATTCCTCCTCCTTCTTAGTTGCAACTTCACACTGTGGAAACTTGCAATAATCTGACTAACTGAGGAGAGAATGAGTCATAAATTAGTCACTAGCAAGAGAAGTATCAGCGGCCCACAATGACTTAAAACATCAGACTGGTTTCTGGCCCAAGGTCAAGCTCCTAGAGATCCTTGGGTACATAAACCTAAAAAAGCACTAATTAAAATTATTGGCTCTTAACTGTCCACCTGTGTATAGTCTGGTTACACAGCATTCTAATGAGCCACCGGCAAAAGGAGCCAAGCATCTGCTCATCAACATGTTGTAGTATTTTCTACTTCTCTTTACTGTGCCAGGAAGTAAACACAGAATTAGGAATTTGCTTTTTTAATCTTTGTGACCCAAGATGTAAATCGTAGTGCATTGCTTCTGTCCACTAACCAGGGAATTTAAGTTCTGCTTGTACTTAGAATAAACTAGGTTTTGTTATTTAAAAAAGTTCAAAACTCCTCAACCGAAAACTCTTCATTGTATATCACTCCAGACAAGCATGAAAACAAGGCTAATAAAGCAAAAACCTGTTCCTTGCTCAATGAACTGTTCACAAACAGGCTCACATGTCTCCAGCTACTTCACGGCACTAGGTACATTGACAATCATCACAAGTTAGAGCTATCAGAGAAAATGCACACGAGGCAGATAGTCTAGGGCTGTTAGTTCTCTGTTATCCTTTCAGCAAGAGGATAGATTTCAGTAGCTGTTATTGGACACAGAGTCGGTGTATTCTCTGCAAGTTTCAGAGAAGGCTGTTCACAAGCAGCTTCAGCTCAGTGTTGGTACAATAGGTAGCAGAACTAAGCATCACCTCCGCATCCCAGCTCAACCCAAGTATTGAAATTGCAATATTTGGTGACGCACATGCAACCAAATGGGAAGTAAAGGTGGTGAGGAATCCACAGCCTGGGTGATCAGGTCCCCTGCTCAGGGACTCAGCTTTCTTCAATCAGGGCACTGACTTCAGTGCCTCTTACTCACAGCTGGTTCTCAGTTGAAGGGAAAATACCGGTTGTGTTGACTGACTGTTAATTTCAGTGGCAGCAGCAAGCACAAGAAGTCATTTAAAACCGAGAGTGAATACTTTTGTAGGTTATTATTAGTGGCTGCAAGATGGAAATGTGATTCTCTGGCAAACAGCAATTTTCTGACTTGGACTGTCTTTGAGAAAGCTATTCCCAAATGCTGCCATTTTGCCACTTTTATATACAGCACAGATGAAAAGAAGAAGGGGATTTCTCAGAGAATGTCAGTAGCTTTTCAAGAAAGACAGAAAGACAGAAAGACAGAAAGAAAGATCACTTCCTGTACTATTTACTCTGAAATGTAAAATGGGCACAGGATGCCCAGCCACAGTCCCCTAGCAGGAAACAGACTCTCTTTTTCAGCTCAAGCACTCCCACTCCTTCTGTTCACTGATTGATTTTGTTTTGCTTGACTTGACAAGACCAGGTTAGACAAATCTGAGTTATCTGTGCGTTGCTGACTGGATCAGCTGCAGATCCTTTAGTAAGCTTGTCATTTAGTCTTATAAATTACAATAATGAGGGTTGTAAATCTTAGCTCTCTGAGGACACAGCTATACAATAAAAACCAATTCAAAGCTTTAAAGCAGCAAAGACGCCCATAGCACCCAGGCTGCTCTTCAAATACAGCACATCCCTCCTTGGAATTTACCCTGGATTTCTGTTGGTTAGTTTACTAAAGATAAGTTACCTTATTTAAAGAAAAACTAAGCTTACCTAATAGGCAAATTTTGCTAAACTCTTTCAAAAGAATGGAAGGAAAACATATTTTGCACGTATCTATGAAGTTTTGCAGGTAGAAATGTATGACAAAATGATCAAATATGTTTTAAAGAGTTGTCTAAAATTTTGTTCTGGTATCTTTAACCATAGATTTCATAGATTAAAATAGTGCTAGCTACTAGCCAATTAAATAATATATATATATTCTGTCATCCATCCTATACATATGCCTGAATAAAAAAGTAAGAAAATTAAAGAAAAAGAGACTGTGAAGAAATGTATAAACTCATGAAATCATTAAAGTAAATGTTTTGATTTAAGTCCTCTTGCAGACTTTCAGTACTCCAAGAAGCATAAGATGTATTCAAGTACGTTCCCAAAACTGTCTTCCACTGATGTCAGTCTCTTCAGAGGTTGTTATAATGTGATATAATGCTTTATCCACCTTTATCCAACTTCTCTTTGCAAAGCATTTAGCATTCAATTAAATGTATTAAATAAACAGTCTGAGTCATATACTAAAAAGCCTAGGTCCCTCCCACAGTCATATACATAGTTTTCCATTATAATAGATGTATTAGCTAAAAAATATTTTAACAAATATAAACAGCTAAAATAAATTTATTACTTGTCTGAAGTAATTGTAAACAAGTAACATGCTATTTTCTTTTAGGAATCATAGTAAAAGATGTATTATAAAGCCTACTAATTTCTAGTTATATTACAATTCTCCTTCTCTCTCTCTTCCTCATATTCCTGACTTTCTTTGCTATAAATACATGGAATTGCTTTTTTTTTTCATTAGCCTGTGTCTTGATATAGCTTTTTAGCTTGCATACAATGACTAGTTATTACTAATGTACATGCATTCATTGGTTTGACAGGATACTAGCATTTCACAGAGTCCAAGCTAGTTTTGAGTGCACATGACTTACATGCGCACTGAATGACACTCTGTCATTTCTTGCCCAAATGTAACTTGTTAGACTCAAACACAGCTTTTCTTCCTTTGTTAGCTATCTTCCATACTATCTGCACTTCTAGCCTTTGAATAAATGTATCAGGTATCTTCTTCCACCTCCAGCAATTTTATGGACATCTCCCAAGAAATGTCAACAGCTACAAAAATTCTTCAACTTTCTGCACCTTTGTGTAACACTAATAACCAGGGACTTTCCACAAGCTCTGCAAAGGTCTTGTTAACACTGTTCATTCTCTGGACCACGCTCATTCCATTAATCACATGGACATCCACTGAATAGTGCCTATGCCCAGGGAATAATAGACATGCCAGTACTTCTCTAGAGTCCAGCAATTAATAAGTTCCTAAGTAAATTCCTGTCTATTCTAAGAATTACTCATTTCCTAAGATCCTTCCAACTCCCTTGGAAAAAAAAAAAAAAAAGTCCAAAAGTGTTTGTTTGGATGTCCAATCATAATATTTTAATGCAGAAAAATTATCCTGAAAACGTGTCATCTTGAAACAGTGGTATGCTTGTTACTCTACCTTGTTCGATTTCAGAAAGTCCTCTGTGCAGCAGAGGACTCTGAGCAGAGATCAACTGACCAGTTACTAGACTGACAATATCATTATATGTTACAATATCTCTTTCTGTACATTACATTCTGTACATTACATATTAAACCAAAGATACAGAGTCTGTTTGATATTTCAGTACCCTAGGTATTTTCAGTTCTGCTAATTTTCTTGGAGCAATTCAGTTGTAATCTGTCCCTTAATTGTCTCATACAGATACTTCAGTATTCAGCATTTGGATGACACCAACTACCTTTCAGGATGTATCTCTTGCAGTGTCGGAACATGCTCTTTTTTGTGGTTTCTATATAAACACATCATTTACATATTGTAATTAGTAAGCGATTGTGTGACGTTCAGATAATTGGATGTGTATGTCCAGGGCACAATGGCACAGATGGAATTCAGATGCAGGTCTGACACATTTTCCCTTCCAGCCCACACTGACCTTAACATTGCATCTTGATACCAGTGTAACAGACCCAGAATATTTCAATTACCACCCTCTCTTAGGATCCACAAAATGCAGTTAGTGACTCTAATAACACATTTTTTCCTCAAAGATCAATCTTTGTCCCATTCATTCTATTACACAGTCCATATATCCAAAAGCTGTTTTGGGCCCTTCTTTGGATCAGCTCAGTTTCTTAAGCCTGCTGAAAAATAATCAGCAAAGACCAGGGAAGGGTAGAAAAAAAGGCAGAAAGAGAAGGAAGAGGTCTGCTTCTTCTCAGGGTCAAGAAACTGATTTCTCAGCTGCTCCTAGCATTGTAGCCTCAGATATGTTTCAGAAATGGTTATGCCTTGTAAAAATGAGTGGATATAAAGGATGGCATCAAAATGTGCTCAGAAGATGTTGCCACAAGTCTTGTTGACACATTTAAGTGTTTCTTCCAACTGGAAAACACTGGCTGTGCAATTACCCTTCACAAGTGCTTTGTCATTTTAAGTATTAGTCTTCTACCTCATTTGCAACCTGCTTTCATGACTTCCTAGAAATTTCTTTTCCAAAACCATAACACTTCATTCTTCCTCAATAACACACAAAAGACGTGTTCACCATGAACATTTTGAGGCCTCTGCTGAATCAAAGCTTGGGTGTTTCAGCTTCATGCAGAATTTTGGCAACATTCAGAGTTGAAAAATCAATGGGAATTTGGTCAGCTCCCAGAAGGATATGTTACAAATTATGTCCCCAGTTTACAATAGATTGCTATTTGAAGGGATATCACTGAAGCTGAATGAACAAAAAATGTCTTCGTCCTTCACTGTTTATCACAAATATGATCTTTACCATAGATGTGAAATGTATGCTTCAATGCTGTAATGAATCTCAGAAATGTTGTAAACTACATTAAATAAACATCACCAAAGCCATGTTAATACAAGCATTAATATTGAAACTACTACTAAAATTGTAGAAGTTATATTTATGAGAAAATCATAGCACAGATAAAATGATACTATCAAATTGGACTAGCTGCCTATTTGTCTCGTTTTTCATTTCTGTCAATTATTATTTTGGCTTACCTATTACCAAGCAACTTGCTCAAGTCAGACCTACACAAAAAGTGAAATTTTGTTAGGAATAGAGTTGCAGAATTTCTCTCCTTGGTTTTTTTTGTTTTGTTGGGGTTTTTTTAAACGTAAAATAATTATTATTACTATTTTTATCTTCTAGCAAATCACTATAAAATAATTGGATGAAATACACTTTTGGCCATGAGTGCAATTAAACTAATTTCCTGGCATTACAGTAAAACCACTTATCTTATCTATCACCTATCATTATCAATTACCATGTTACAAATCCTGGAACAAACAAAAGGCTGGGAATGTGGAAAACCTGGTTATAGGCTCCTCAGACATTTTCCTGTGGCCTTTTCATTAAGTCCAAACATAATTACAGGTATTAGCAACAAAGACAGCAGTGGTAAATCTGATCAATGAAATTACACAATTAAATGGTCTTTTGTAATGTGTGATGGCATTACCCAAGATGAATTGATCAAGATATGTATGTTAGAGCAAAGTGTCTACTTTGGGCGGCTGACTGAGACACTGAATGTCACTCCTGCTGCCATACATCCAGGTGGAATCTACAGGGTACAGAAAAGAGAATGCAAAAGAAATCTGATCTCTACAGGAATAACTGCACCCACTGAAAGCATTTGTCTTCAGCTGGTTTACTTCCTTGCTATGGCAAAACTAATTTTTACTGCAATTATAAATCCTCAAAGTTTAATCTTATAGCCAGCCAGCCTGGCAAGAATCCTGCTTTTACCACTCTGATCATTTACCAGAAAGGTCAACAATTCTGTTTTAATAACATACAGCTTAAGGAGCCAAACTCTCATTTTTTATTCACTTCTGCAAGCAAAAACCTGACAAAGGTCAATGGGAATTATGACTGAATGAGGACCGAGTTAAAATTTTGGTCTTTGGGCCAACATTAATAATTTTAACAGTAGACCAATTTCATCTCTGATGTAATTCCACCTCTCAGTTGACAGTTGGTCCTGTCTCAAATTGTACCATTCATTTTAAAACCATTTAAGCAGTTTTACTAGCAAGAAATGCGCATAAATCAATTGATTAAATCATCCTGGAAACTAAGAACATTTGCAAAGGAAGAGAGCCTTAACTGTAACTTTAAATCCTATCGACAAAATTCACAGCTTCACTATACCCTTCTTACATCACCAAAGAGCTGATTTATCACAACTGAAAACCATACCTGCGTGCTCACAAAATATACATTACTAAAACATTTTATAATTTACTAAAAATATGACTGGTTCTTTAAATTCACAATTACAAACAGGCCCCTGAGGCAAAATGATCTATTCTATCCTATTTTTATGTTCATAACCATAATACAGATCTGCCCAGATTGTACTAAGTCTTTTTGTCCGTGCCTTTATAGAAACACAGAGCTTCATGAGAAAAATCAGAAGGTTATGTTATATCCAAGGGAAAATACGCCTGATAAAACCTACACTGAGATTTATGTGTTTCCAGAGAACACATTGAAAACATCCAGAAAGATCTTTGCTTATTTTGACTTCTTGCCTGGTCTGAGGGTTTGTTATACATCTGAAAGTTGAACTGAAAGATTAGAAACCTTGGTGAACCTAGACTGTTTTTAAGCAAGGCAGGATTTGGGGCTTAGGCTCATTAAGGAATGTCAATCTGAAGCTACAGTCAATCTTAAGAAAATTGTTTGTCTGCTTTGAGGTTTAACTGGCTTCCTGTAAAAGAAGTACCCTGGATATACACATTCAGAGAAAATAAAACAGCATTTATAACTATATTATTTAAAAGACTGAAACACACATCCTCCTTTTTTTTTTTTTTTTTAAATAAATTTGCAGGGAGAAAAAAAAAAAAGGAAAAAACCTGTGTGTTTTTCTGTCTTACACATGCTTTTCAAAATCCTTTATGATATACCAAGTAAATATCTAGGGCTGTTCTACCCAGTCATAAAGCTCAGCAAAACACCTTACGGGAGTTTAAATCCACAGGGCATGCAAAAAAATCACTCAAAAACTGACCCCAACTATCTTTTTTGTCATGCTTAAGCCTGAATAAAATGGGGCTTTTCTTTCCACAGCAGTCTTTTCCATTTTCTTCTGTTTTGTTTTTCTATTTCAGTGATGAGGAACGCATCAAGGGACAGATGAATTAATCTCTAATACCATATGTGTACATGTGAATACTTCAGTATGTTCAAGAAAACAAGGCTTTCATAACTACTGTAATGACTGATAAAGGCACTTCTTTTCCCCGCGGTTGTCCTAAAAGTGCACTGTAAATGCTCTCTTTCATAAATCCTGAAGACTCTGCGCAAGACACTGGAATTCCCATCTGTACAATGCATGCTTTCATCTGTGTGATCATCAACACATGTCGAATGTGTTTCTGAAAGTCTGTTTTAAAGCTATGGCCATGGGACATCATGTGACCACTGAATCATTTTCTTCCAGCTGAGGGTACATTTTATCTTGCCAGACATTTTCATAGTTTGTGCAAGCAGTTCCTGAAGTCTGATTCAGCTGCTCATGATGTGGCTGTCTGCTTGTCTGAGCACAGGGGAAGGTTTAGGATTTCATATTCCTCTCCACGCTGTGACTTTTAATCCCCTGAAATGTTTCCTGAGTGTTGAACATATGCCTGTTTGATTATTCCTGGCAAATGGTGTTTAGGAACAGTTTGTTGATTAATTCTAAGCCATACTGTGATGGTCTTCAAAGAACACCTCAATAATTTTAAGTAAGCCATGAGGAAAGATCTTTTTTTCCTTCCAAAATACATTCTGCAGCAGCATTTGAGCTGGACTCTTAAATAATATTTTCATGGCATATTAGGAGAGCTTTTGGGGGTATGTAATGTTCTTATCTACCCCATTTTAATAGGATTTATTGCATACACCCTCCGTTTAATGAGGTCAAATACATACAGTAAAGTCTGTTAACCTAACAAAATAAGTCAGGCAGCTACAGACTTCAAGTAATTAAAAGAGTAGAACCAAAAAATCTAATAGTAAACTATAGTTATCCCTAAAAGTATACTGGATTTTTCTTACTGCCAGATCAGTGCACATACAATATACTTAAGCTACCAAAACACTGATAACCAAAGAATTAGGTTAATACAGGAAGCACCATCAGCCAAATCCTGACCTCACTCAACCTCTGTGTTTTCATACCAGTAGGTCAGAATCCTACCCACCGCTTGGACAGTCAAGCGATTACACCACAGTCAGACAAACAGATATGAATCAGAAGGTATAGGCACATTAAGTACCTTTTCAGAGTTAGAGGACTTTAGTTTTCGTCTTATTTTTTATGATTGCTTTTTCCTTGAGGATTTTCCTGCTTAGCTTCACACGTGAGTTGCTGAAAACTGGCTAATGTAAACTGTTTAGTATAATCGGTACCACAGCCAAGTCTAGATATACATAGGCTTTCCTAAACTTGCGCAACTCTTAAAATTCTTCTAGACTTCAGAGACACAGAAGGTCTACTAGGTGATCCAGCCCATTTCCCAGTCTCATTTATACGCTGGATTTTTCAGTGGTTCATCCAATCTAGTTTCAAAATGTCTCAAGCAATGTGGCTTCCTCTGTTTCCTGCAAGACACAATTCAGTACTCTAATAGATCTTGCTGTCAGGATGTTTCCCCTGATATTCTGCATAACTCTTCCTTTATTCATTTCATCCCATTAATGCAAGTTATACTCCCTTCCCCTTAATTTATATCATTGTTTTTCAAAGGAAACATAACAAAAGTTTTAATGAAAAGGAAGCCTGTCTAATGTAAACAATAAAAACTCACATTAGAAAGAAACATTTGCCTTACTTCTATGAACCATGGAATTAATACAAAGAAAAGCAATACAAGCCCGTAGCTCATGCTGCGTTGCGGTAAAACAGAACTCCAGCAATAAAGTTGTAAGACCTTCACTAATTCCACTACCTATTATTCTAGTAGGCTATAAATCTGGTAAACTTTTTCCACTGGCCAACCTTACTTACTAATCAAGCTTAATTAGCAATTTATGTAAGGGCTCAATTCCAAGGTCTTTGAAGTCAGTAGGATTCTTTCCATCAGTTTCATTGGGATCTGGATGACGCCTGTATTTTACATGAAAACACCACCGCATTTAATAGTATGCTAACAGCCCAAAAGCAAGTAATGTGGGTATATCAAGAGAATACTTTTTCACAATACCTTTTACATGTTTTGCTTCTGTGAAATTGTCTTTCGTGAAATCTTCTGCATCATATATTTTTTTTTTGAGCAAGACAATTTTTAAAACCCTCTCGATTTTCATTTTAAAAATAATTTAGGCTGTAACAGCGTGCCAAGTCAAGTATCAATTTCTTTGATGAAGAATTCATTTTCCATGTGGTTTCAGTAACAAAAAACTTGAATGTGTTTACAGTAGTCATAAAAGCAGTAACATGAGTACCTCTCCCCAATATTACTAGACCAATTTAAGATAAGGTTTCACAGCCCACGTATTGCCACTTTCTTTCTTCTGCTTCTATAGTTATCTGGTCAGTTGACTTTCACAGAATAAATTTTCCTAGGGGAGTATAGAAGAAAGTGCTAATAGCAGCTGCATTCTACCTCTCTTGCATAAAGTTCAGAGACATTAAATGCATTCCAGCATAGGCTCTCGACCAACCCTGTGCTCTGCCTCTCAGATAGTTTGGGGTCTTTTATTTTGATAAATGACTTGGCATTCTGAAGGGTGGTCAATTTTCATCCAAGCAAAACAGGCTGATGTATTGGCAATGAGATAACATCTCACAGCTTTGCTCAGTGATGTATACTAAACCTAAGTAGGGCATGAACACATATACACCAGTATCTAACATATGGACTTCATCTCTTTCCCTCTCCAAGGCACTCTCTCTCCCCTTAGCTATGTGCAGGCAAAACTCCCATGTTCGTGCTAAATCGTTGCTGGTCCAGTTAAAGTAAACAAAGTAGAGATAATGCTGCTTTTCTTTCCAGCCAGAAATGCTGGTTTCCTGCTTAAACGCATACCTTTGATGGTGGTTCACTGGCAGAACTTGCCTTAGGTAAAAGAAACATAATTATGCAATTTTCTGCTAAAATACTTTTGCCCTTAAAGAGAGAGGGAAACTGAAATCTAATCCAATCTCCCAAGGAGTGTCCATTTGTGCAATTAAAACTATTGTATTGTTCTAAGCTCACCTCTATTAAAAAAAAACCAAAAACAAAAAAACGCAACAACCCACCCAAACCAAAACCAAGTGCCAAAGCACACAGAGATTTTGACTAGAGTTTACAGAAAGCTAGGAAGGAGCAATTTACTGGAGTCCTGTGTCCTCTATGGGCTTCATACTGAGCCAGCAAGTCAGATTTTCTTGGAATCAAGTATATCACATTCACGAATTAAATATATAGAATGGTTAGGTTATATGTATATAAAAGATACAGATCTTAATACAACATGAAGAAAAGACAGTCTGTATTATTTCTACATTTCCATATTCCAAGGTGAAAGAGGGTAGCGTTGTCTCCTTATCACACTGTTGATCTTAGAAGTCAGTTTCTCAGACTTGAAATGAGTGAAGCTGAAAGGCTTGCAACATGTCATATTTAATGGAACTGACTGAACTAATTGCTGTGAAAGTACACTGTCACAGACTAATAAAACTAGATATGAAGCAAGACTATGTTCACTATTGAGATGTTCTCTTTACACAGAATGATTACGAAGACAGATCACAGAGGTGGTGATGCAGTTCAACCCAAAGTAGTGACACGTGACTATTACAAACACTTGTTAACAGATAAAATTTGAGACATCGTATTTCTCACAATTAAGGACTCCATGATGTTTTGCTGTTGATGCAAGTGAGCCATTTTCCCTCCTCATCCCAGTACCTAGCATGCAGAACAACAGAACTTCACCCAGCAAGCAGCTGGAAAAGAGTCCCTTGCCTGAAGCTGCTACAAAACTTCATGCACAATATGGAACAGGCTAATAAAACTTTCTCATATTTTCCCCGATCGTGCCTTTTCAGATCTTTTCAGTGCTTGGGAAAGTTCTGATGCAACCTTTTATGGCTCGGCACTTCCCTCGCTGGGCAGCAATAACTATCAGTGCTTAGGAAATACACTTTTTTACACTGCTATGGAAAGAAGCAGTTAATTTGTGCTTCTCATCAGAATTTAATGTGGAGTTAGTTGTGCCTCAAAGGCAGGGGAGGCACCTGAAAAGCCCTATGCTGTTCTTCTCTGAGCACTCACCTGCCTTCCCCAGAGCAAAGGCTTGGGTGGAGCAGAGGTTTCCTTGGCATTCACAGTGATGTTGTTGCAGACAGAAAAAGCAGGTACTAGGCTGAGGTCAGTTTAAGTATGTGCTGATCCACTACAGGTGAGCCACTGTTCATTAAAAGACTGACCCCTACCTCTCTGCTGTTGGAGACTGCTGCTACTGGCAGATATTGGTGCAGCCCTACTGTTAAAAAAGTACAACCCAAAAGCTGGACCCTGCGTTTGCTTTACTCTACTGGGGGTTCCCAGTTAAAAACGTTCCAAAGCTGCAAAGTTGGGATGTTCCTCTGTAGCAGTTTTCTAAGCCTCTTAAGTTCCTGCATGAATTGTAACAACCTCATTTTAGCTGCAGGGTATCTGCACTGACATCAGCGGATTTGGCTCAATACCCTCCAATAGATGGGCAATTTGTTTTTATAATAAACAATACCGCAAATCACAAGAAAAGTAGCATAGCTGCCAAAATATCTTCAGTCCTTGTAAGAGAAGAAACAGACTCTGCTACAATCAAAGGATTTTGTTTCATTTTGGTGTAGTGGAATACTGCATTCCCCTCTCAGAGGGTTTCTGTCTCTGATACTGTTGAACAGTCTTTTGGCATTAAGGACAGTAGAGACTATCATGTAGCATGGGTTTGCATAAAGCCACTTTGGAACAGGAAAAAAAAAAATTATGAGGAAGATTCCAAGCAAAACTGACTACGAAAACTATCAGGAATACTTAATTTTCTTTACGATGGATTCACATTATTAAAACTACCACATGTTTGCTGTCCATTTCTTTGAGTTACTATTACCATTTCAATTTCTTAGCCTTTCTGTGGAGGACAGAAAAATATTTCTTTTTCTGAATGAACATTAAATATATAACAAAATTACGATGAATACAGCAAGCAAAGTAAATAACGACTGAAAAACAAATTTGTTTATAGGAATGTATGAGTGTTTCTTAGGTGGCAAAGCACATGTACCTGGAGAAGAACACCTCAGACAGATGAAGTTTAATGGTGGGGCCTTTCTTGACTCTTTATTCAAAGTAAATAGCACCCATAAACAGATGCTATTCACCAAACATAGCAGGACTGGATTTGGATGCATATACACGGACATTTCCACAGCCTCTGATCTGCCCTCTTCTTAAACAAGTAAGAGAGAACAGAGTGCACACTGTTTAGAGAAGTACAATTTGGTATTCGAAAAGATCTCTGAGCGGGTGTAGCTCCATGCCCCAAAAACATCTTCCAGTTAAGTTTTTGAGAGAGAATTTAGCAGCGTTAATTATGAATTTGCACTTGTGATGGAAAACCAGTAAATAGCACTGCATATATATGTATATTTAACTGTCAAGGACATATTATTTTCTTTTAGGTTTTATTCCTGTAGGCTTCATTTGTTCTGAGATCTCATAAAGCTCAGGTCCAATCAAGATAAAATTACAGCTGAGACAGTTCTCTTTTGAAATAAACAGCATGTACTATTCTACAGTCATATCGTATCATTACAAACAAGTATCAAATGATGTAGAAAACACAAATGAGTTTTTTGTACTTGGTTCAGGAATCAGTTTGGTAGTTTGAAGTACAGCAGAAAGGTCTGATATTTTCTTTTTCAAGTATAACTTCTCTGTTTTAATGCTGCTCTTTCCCAGCTTTTCACAACCCACAGGCTCTCATTATTTTGGTGCAGGATGTCCTGTCTGTGGTTTCAGAGGAATGTGGGAAGGACATACTCCAACGTGTCTGTGATGCTCAGGACAACTTTCTTTGAACCAAGACCTGGGCTGTCACTATAGGCAGCTCATATGTTTCAGGAGTCATTTTTCCTGTAACATTTACTCGATATGCGATGGGGTTTGTTCATTCATCTGAAAGAAGCCACAAAGTTGAAAGTATGGAAATACAATCTGAAAATATATGTTCTTTTGTTTCTATTCTAAGGACCACACCCCTGGCAGTCGAGGTAAAACAATAACAGGAAATCTGTACATGTATTTAAAGAAAACTGAGTTAAGTTCTGAATTGAAACTTCACTGGATTTTGGGCCACTGCATTAGTGAGCATGGAGAAGGAGGTCGATCCTTTTGGAATGGAAAGCAAAAGCAGTAAATGCCTGTCAAAGACACAAAATGGAGAGCAGATATTTGAAAACTGGCAAGCTTGGTATGCATATTAGAGGAAGGTAAATGACATTTACTGCACCCACACAAACTACTTCAGTGTAATGAAAAGATACCTGAGTTAGCTTTAAACTAGTAAAATTTATTCACTGTAGATCATTTAGAGCAGTACAGTACAACATGCGGGTGCATTTTCTTTGCATTCTGGAGTTCCTTGATGCCCTACTGACCTGGTTCTGCCCCATGCCATCCACTGCTTTTGTGTCTGCTATAGTACCTCATAATACAAAAATTGCTGCAAGCTTTCAGTTTACTTTCACAGCTGAAGAATCTTGCTGAAACTTAAATCTGCTCAGGAAATTCCAAATGCCACCATAAACTGGAATCAATGAATCCAGTCATTCCTGTATTACCTATAAAAGATACTGGGGAAAAAATTGTTTGTAGGAAGAGTAGACTCGAGAAGAAACTGAGAACTGCAATACTGTATATCACAAATAGCAAAAGGGTACTATTTGCACTCTACTTCGAGATTGAGAATAGAAATTAATAAGAATATTAAGAAAGTAGTGTTTCTTTAAGTAAAATTTTTAATAACTGAGAAATCAAGATAGATATAAGAGGGTTCCTTTAGAGCTATTAAGTGTTTGAATTGATTATTAAGAGAGTAGAGGGATGTTAACATTGAAAACATGTTTTCAATCACTAAACTCTCACTGACCTCAATAGCAGTAAGATGAGGCTCCAACAGATAACAGAAAATACCTGTAAGACTTGACCATGATTCACACTGAGGCAAGACCTTTGCAGTGTTTCCAGCAGGATATAAAGAAATACATGAAATACTTGTCTCTCTTTGGCTGTCAGAGTGAAATAAATTAAACTGGCCACTAAATACCTTGATTTATAGTACATTACCCTGAAATGTAATGGATTGCTTTGAATAACTGGTAGTTGCAGTCACTTCTTTCACTTTCCAGGCTGTTTGATATAATCATTAATTTTTCTACTAGAGGACATCAACTGCATTTTAAAACCAGTGTGGGGTGAAGTGAGGTTAAGGGTGTTCACTGGTTTTTCTTTCCATGTTCCTCCATTCAATACAACAATAGCAGAGCTCTACACAGTGGAATGCCTCTGTCCAAGATGGAAAAAGAGAGTGAGAAAAGTCTTGCTGAAGTTTACAGAATCAGAGGGAATTTAGCAAATTATATAGCTGTTAATGTTATCTGTTTGACTCTGTCTTGTAAAATAAGTGCTTTATGAAGTTCTCATTGCTGAGCTTTAGATTTTCCAAAGTATCTGAAGGGTAGGTTGAAGGAAGATGGAGCTGGACTCTTTTCAGTGGCTCCCAGGGATAGGATAAGGGCAATGGGCACAAGCTGGAACAGAGGAAGTTCCGTTCAAATATGAGGAAAAACTTCTTTATGGTGAGGGTGACAGATCCCTGGAACAGGCTGACCAGGGAGGTTGTGGAATCCCCTTCTCTGGAGACCTTCAAGACATGCCTGGATGGAGTCCTGAGTAATGTGCTGTAAGGCAATCCTGCTTTAGCAGGGGAGTTGGACTAGATCATCTGTAAAGGTCCCTTCCAACTCTGACAGTTCCGTGATTCTATGATTAAGTGGCCCTAGACACAATGCCTATAACAACTAGTCTATTAGTTTTGTAAGCAAACTAATGAAGGTTACTTATAAGGACTGTTGGTTTCATCACAGAAAAAACAAAGTAAGATTTTCATGTGTAACTGATTTTATAGGACTGAGGCATTTTAACTAGAAAACAACCATGAATTTTACAGCATGATAGTCTAAACTCAGTTATTAATGAATCTGCTCCTAATGTAAGCTTTAAGACTGAAGTAATTAAAAGAGAAGGTATATAACTGTTACTGTTACATAAGGATCAGATTTTTGCTCCTTCATAAATTTCAGGATTCTGAACATTTTCTTGTTCTGCAACAGAAAGTAAGAAAACCTCTTGAATTAAACTGGGAAAAAAATATTCAGGTTTGAGCAAACTTTTTTGTTTTGATGACATACAAGGATTAAACTCTATTTTAGCACCAAAAACTGATTTAGAGTAGAAAAAACAGTGTTTAAAGACGTTGCTGTTATTTTTGTTTGTTTTTAATAATAACTCCCTTAGTCAAAATATTTCCATGAAACACTCCTATTTCACCAAAATAACATTTTTGGATGAACTTGAATTTACATATATTTTCATGCTTCTTTTTTTTTATTTTTTTTTTAATGTTAAATGTTATCTTCTATCTGACTTTGACTAAATACGTTTAATACATAAGGCAACTTCCACCACATACTTTATGGTAGCTAGTACTGTAGGCTTTTTAACTTTTAAGCAGACAAACCTGGCCACAGCAAAAATGTTAATGTTTAAACGTACATAATTTTGGACTCAGTGTAGTGATAATGTGATTCATAGATAACTCTAAAGCTCTGGCTTAAACAAAAAAGAAAGTGTTTATCGATTCACAGTCTTCCGAACCTGAGAGATTTTACAAGTTAGCTGTGTAACACTAATGAGGGCTGTCTGAAAGCCTGCTGTTCAAAGTTAAGCTCCTAAAATTAAGCACCCTGATAGGGCAGCTTTGCTGGCTGGTGTGCTAACCCACTGCTTGCTACCAGTGTTCTGCCGGCAGAGCAAAGAAAGGCTGAAACTGTGTGTTGTGGACAAGAAGAACATTTCAAAAGAAATCAGTGACTTCCAGTCTAGAATAAAGGTATGTTATGAAGTCAGGACAGACTTCATCCTGACAAGACTGCTTTTAAAAGAAAAAGGAAGAGCAAACCAAACTGAGGATAGGGAGGAGAAGCCGAGCTACTGTGCAGTTAATATACGTGTGATTGTAACCTAACCAACCATCTTATTAGAAAGCATATTTTGCTAGAACATACTTTTAAATCAAAGGAATATACCAAATATGTCTGTATTTTAAATCCCACAAAATAAGATACCTGTAACAAGACTGCTTTACAAATCAGAGATTACATGCTTTCAGTTACCCTGAGGAACAGAAATAATCAAAATGATGATTTTGTTCTGTGCCAAGAATTTTAATCAACAAGGAGCTATGTCAAGACAGCAAAAGACAGCTGTGTAAGCTAAAAGAAATGAGATAATTTTTATGGAAAAATAGCATGGACTCCTTCAGCAATTGCAACATTATTATGTAGGTTGACATACCAATCACAAATGGATCTTGTGCAAGTGGGGCAGTGCTCAGAATTGTTTGGGAGCTTTTATAGTATATTTTCAGCTAAGCACAAGCAACAACAGGCATATGTGAGCTTTCAAATATGTGTTGCTAGAAAAAATTAGATTAGCAAGAACTGGTACAATTATGGTGTTGGAAGCACTGGTCCCCTTTCCTGGACTGATCTCTGAGCCATAGCATTGAAAATGCCATTGACCACTTCATTTGCAGGCAGACACCTCTGGAAGTCTTGGGCACACTAGCAGAAGACAGGGAGATCTAACCTCCAGAAAGAATTTGTCCTATGACCAAGTTAGATTATTTACAAAGGACAAACACGCAAATGCGCAAACACAGGATATCCAGAGCATGCTGAACACCTCGTTCAACAGGCCAGGTAAAAAGTCCATCTAGGTCCCTGGAAAACAACTGTTGCTATAATCTAAATCACAATAAAAACAGTGAGTTGAAGCTGAGTAAATTCTTTATTCAGCTGAAAATAAGCACAGGCCTTCAAGGAGACCTGCCTGGCTCCCTCCAGGGACGTCAGAGTTCCTCCTTAAATTACTCAAGGGCCTTTTTTTTCAGTTTCCTGCAGGGACTGAGAGGCATTGGCTCCGTGTTCATTGTGATGAGACGCAAGTGAACAAGCTGTCAGTCAAAGACATAACTTTCAAGCAATAATAACTGGGTTGCCTCCAGCAAGTCACAGGTTATCTGGATGTCACTGCTTTAAGGGTCTCGCTCTCTGTCAGGACAGCGCATTAAGAGGTAAGATTGCTCAGGACAAACCTGTGCTTTTGGTTTATGGCTATCAGTTTAAATACTGCCACACGCTCACAAGCACACAAAATAAAACACAATGAACTTCCAAGGAAGTTCCCAGCAACTCAGTAAAACAACACAACACTCAAATGATTTTATCTTTAAAAGAAAACTATCTGTGTAGCTCTCCTCTCTGCCATTTCTGCTTCTTTTTCTGAAGCCAGCCGCCACTTTTTGGGGTGAGGGGGACAAAACTCACAGAGAGATAAACTGCGTTTGGACCTTCTAATACCACATAAAGCTGTGCTGCCCTGGGAACAGCAGGTTCATCCCAGCTGTTAGAAAGTGAGGCCTAAGAAAGGTTGATCAGCAGCAGGATGGAAATTTCTCTGGAATGCATAAAAATGCTGTTCATCTTCTCACTAACTTTATCTCCTGGACAATTAGGAAAACTCGTGTACTCTTGCAGGAAATAATTGGAAATTAACAGGTATTTGCCCTATGTACAGCCTAATTGTAGATCTGGTAAGTAAAATCCATTTTCCTGGAGCAAGAGACAGTAGATTGAGTGTCTAGGGGGAACTAAGTAATTGCTAAGTCTGTTGTACATCTTTGTTTTCAGTGCACAGCACTATCCCTGATAGAAGCCCTTAACTTGTCCCATTGTACACAGATTTCACTGGTGTAGAAACGGAATACTCTTGAGAAAACTGTTGCTTATCCTGCAGTGAAAACCAGGCATTAACATCAACATATTTTATTGTAATCCTCCATCTGACCAAACACCTTAGTTTGTTTTCGAGTGGTTATCAGCAGCCTGCCTCCTCTCCCTTTTCTTTTTAAGTATGGCATGATAAAATGTGAGAAGCCATGGTACTGCCAGAAATGGTTTTTCAAGCCTTAACATTTGTTTATGACTATTGCTGGAGTGGAAAAGTGGGAATTCTCTTAAATTTCAAAGATAGTATCTGCTGCATCCAAACATCTGACTAAAGAACACTATTTTATACCCAAGGACAACACATGTTGACTGATTCAAGCAGCTCCGGTTTAACACAGAGTAACACTAAGAGCACCAAAACTCAGTGACTGAATGACTATCAGTGTTACTAGTTTTACAACTTAGCATTACTGCAGCACTGTGCAATTTAGCAGCCTAGAAACCCTCTGCAAATCAAGAAAGAAAAGCATCTTTCTCAAAGCCAAATACAAGCAACTAAGTGGACCTATAAGAATATTTCTATACATTCTCTTCCCCCCTCTCCTTACTATCCTTCAGTGACTAACTTGCTAACTGTGTTTTTCTTTTAGCTTCTATATTGAACAAATTGAAACACAACACGGGATTCTCAAAATGAAGATTAAGTTTTTATGGTAGCTACAGACATAGCTTTTGCTTATGCAAGTTACCTCATATCTGTGCCAAGCAGCATGTTTTTCTCCTTCTTGTTTAGTTTTGACTACTGTGGGTGGGTGGGCAGAACATTTTGTTGCAGGGACTGTATCTCCTTCTTGTATCTAAAGAAACCTCAAAATCTGAGTTTACATATTTCTGAAACTCAAAATAACTCTTTGGCACAATTACTGATGCCATTGGAGAGAAGCTATTTAGATTATAAGCTGAAAAATGAGCGATGGTGCGAGGAAAATTCAGAATTTATACATATATACATGAATTTATACATATATATAACTACATCTTCAATATTTGTTAGTCTTTTGTTTAAGTCAGAATAATTTTTAGATATGTTGAGATACTAGTGTAGTTTAATCTCTTTAAGTAAAAAGACAAAAAGCAGAAATTTACCCAGATTTCGAATCTGATCTTTCTATAGAAATGAAAAGCTGATTCCTTAATCTACTATCAGAGGTTTTACCAAGCTTACAGACCAACATCTGGGTATTAAAACCTCAATGATGGGCACAAATAACCTACAAAGGTGCTGCCTTCAATCAAGACAAGGCAGTAACAGTGATTCGTAAGCCTGGTTTCGATTTGAAAGTAATTTTGAATTTCTATGGCTTATTTCATACATACTTAAATCTGATCCCCCTCCTATGTGGCTTCTTGTAAAGAATAACAGTATTTGGAAAGACTATGGAATACAGCTCATTTTCCAGCCAGTGGAAGATTACTCCATTTCAGCACGCTACACTGAGCTTTGCTCAGAATCACTTTAAAAGCTCCAAACAATGTAATTTATACTTTTCGCTAAGTAGATCATTCCACAGCCAATTTTATCACACTGTAAGGATCTCATACATATGGGGGTGTGTATATCTTCAATATACGTTTACTCTGTGTTTTACTTTACCTTGTCACTTTTGCCCACATGTTTCCAGCTAAATAATTTGACCTTGGCCCAGGAAACTGCAACTAAACCAAGTCAACGGACCTACAACAATTGATGGAAAGATCTTCTCCAGGTGGTGTAGTCCTAAATTTTTCACTAACTTAAGTTGTGGTACATTGCATACATCTAGCCTTTTACACTTAAGAAATCAATACTTTGAGACCTAATAATGCTAGTTAAACCCCTTCCACTGTGGCACTATCCTTACTGTAGATGTTGTCCAGAACCCCAGTACTGGTTCATCATAATAATCTTTGCTTTTGCAACAAGATTACTTTTCATAAGCAGACCAAAACCATGTAAGTCTTTTCATGTCCATGCTGTTTGACAACTTCACATCCATTTGGCATACACTGACATAACCTGACACCTCTTAGTATTGTGTTTTCCTCAGAATAATTTTCTGGTAGAGAACAAGGTATTTCAGGGTAGTTTCATGGTTCTCAGGTTTTGGTTCTTTGTTTTATTAAAAGAATAACCTTGTATTACTAATACTTTCCCAGCTTTCCTTTCTACCATGACATGTTTCTTCATGCCATTGTCTAGAATGAGCTTCAGACTTGTAACAGTTTTGGGGCTATTAATTTACTGAGTGCCTAACACCTTTTTCCAAGTCAGTGACAAAGACAAAAAGTGCAACAGGTCCTAACACAAGCACTCACTACCACATGAGTTCACTTGCCATTCCCTAAACACACTTAATGCCGTTTCATTTCTCATTCTCATCGTTTAGTCTTTTACCTATCAATACAGTCTTTTTCACTATTAATACAGACTGGGGGATGAGGTATTAGAAAGCAGCCCTGAAGAAAGGGACTTGGGGGTGCTGATGGACGAGAGGCTGGACATGAGCAGGCAGCATGCACTTGCAGCCCAGAAGGCCCATTGCATCCTGGGCTGAATCAAAAGATGTGTTGGCAGCAGATCCAGACAAGTGATTCTCCCGCTTTACTCGATCCTGTAGCTGTTGGGCTACAACTCTTACTGAAATAAATTTGAAAAAAGAAATCCAAAAGATTACTTTTTTCATGTCCTTGTTTTTATGCTGCATATATAGCGTTTCAGTGGTTAAGGAATTTACCATGGTAAAAAAGTAACATGAGAATTGTCACATTGGATCAGGCTAATGGCCCTTTCAGAACACTACGGCACTGAGAAAATTGAGTCTAAACTTGGAGCCTTACTTAGGAAAAAAAAAATAGTACACTCGTAAAAGCTGGTTTCTTATATGTCTTCATTTGAGTTGACAAAAGATAAAAATGACCTCTTAGCCAAGCTGCTCTCCCAGTCCTGCACAAACCTTCTCCCTGGTATTTATGATGACATATATAGTGGTAACTCTCTGAAAACTATTGCTGTTTTATATTATTTACATACTGTATTAATATTAGTTTAGCTGTAGTTTCTTCTAAGGAATTAAAATGAAATTGAGACAAAAAAAAAATTCTCCAAAAAGCCAGAATTCATGAACCACGTACTTCACAGACAAAGCATTTGAGAGCTGATACACCAGAGAAATTTCTATGTTTCCAAGTGTAATTGGAATTGTGTAAAACAAAGTGTTATATTTGCAGGTGTATGTCTCTAAGGCCTCCATAAATTTAAGTCCTTTAAGAAAGGGTAAAATGTTTATAGAAACAAGAGATTCATATTGTGCTTAGTCTAGTTTGTATTTGTCAGTATATCACACTGCGGATTATCACATACTGCTATTGATTATTCCACATAGATCACAACACCAGGGAGATCTGGCTGAGAGAAGTTCTTTAAGAAACTTGATGAAAGTAAGAAACAAAGAAGGCATTTTAAGTTGAAACAGATGTCTGAAATTTCTTAGTGAGGCTGGTTCTTGGTTCATCTGCTCCATTAAAAGGTTAGGAAATAGCAAGGAGATCTGAAAAATGTAGGGATTAATTTTAGATGGATTTTCCTGATTTCTTTTACTTCTTTGGAGCAGGTCTCAATCTCTGAGTTAATGCCATTCTCAGAGCAATACATTGCATTCTTCATTATTAATAACAACATTATTCTTACTATGTTCAAGGTGACTTAAAAGCTCAGGATTGACAAACGATAGTCATCCCTCCTTGTAAAAGTCTCTACTGAATCAAATGGAGAAAATCTCTCACTTACAGAGAGGTTTCTTTTAAAATCATGGGAGTACACACAATATCAAAGTTTTCCATAGAAAAATATTTCTTGAAACAAATTTTGTTTCCCACACTACACCACATTTCCTGTCCTTTTGCACCTTGGTGGTTCATCATGGTACTTACCTTCTCATGCACTACCACCGTATTTCTGCAGGACATAGAGCTGCATTGGGTAAAATTAAATACTTCGGTTTTGTAGAATATTTGATATTTCTACATTAATTTTTTTGGTCCCTATTTCAGCTGGTGTGTCTTAGTTCAGAATAAAGTTAGTTTCAAGTTATCAGCTATTAGTAACACCACCAGCAAAACAAACAAATAAAAGACATAAAATCCTGCCGCATGTATGAAAATGGCAATTCCTTCCCCAGTTTGCAACTTGACTAAAACAGGGTGAATCTCATGAGAAAAATGAAAAGCACTTCACTACAAGCTTCAATATATATCTCCAAACCACAGAGGATACACAGCTGTTCAAAAAAACAAATTAAGAAAATGAGCATTGGCAAAACACCTGTTTTTCACCAACCATTTTCTTGGAAACAAATTGACCTCCCTTTCTTGAAACTTTAAAAAAACCCACATGAATAATGTGATGAAGGAACAATCTATGGAAAAATCAGCTTAAATTACTACGAGGTACTGGCTGGAAAAAACCGAAAACAGAGTGATAAAGGCAGAAAGCACTAGGCAGTGTTCACAGTGTCCCACATGGCTCCAAGCTAGCACGCAGGCTTTGTCCAACTCACCGCATTCCCTGGTCTTTCAGCAGCACACTCAGCTTGGGGAGGTCACTATCTTCACAGTCTCCTGCTGGGACAACATCACTGTCTGCTTTGCAGGGAAGAGAAAATCAATCCTTGGCCTTGATCTCAGGATCCTACTTCGCTGCCTGACATAACTCACCCCAGTATTTGTTACAGAAAGTCACAGGAGTAACATAAAGCCAGAAATACTCCAATTTATTGCTTAGAGAAATCAAAGTATGTTTTCTTAAGAAAAGTCTGAAGGGTATATTTTGGAGCTATGGAATATTTGGAATATGCTTGCAGGCTCAAAAAGGGCCTCAGCACTGGGAACACTGAAATAATCTTTTTTCTTTTTTTCCTTTCCCAATTCCTCCCTTGCTTAGAAAAAAACAGGCTTTGAACAAATTTTGTAAATAAGAAGCGTTCCATTAAAGACACTAAACTCTGTCATCAATTTTTCCTCCTTACAGGGAAAATAACAGAATCTGCTGTAAGACCAGCTTAGGCAAAAATGGAAAGCAGTGAAGTGTTTTGAGTAAAGAGACTTTGCTTAAAACAAACCAAAACCAAAACCATGAAAAAATGTAATATTTTTTTTTTTTAAAAAAGTATCTGGAGACTACTTATTCAGAGAAAAACTTTTGTATATCTTAAATGTTAGATATTAAATAAAGAGTCAATGTGAAATATATAACCCTTATTATTACAGAAAGAGTAAACACCACACACTCACAAAAGGTCTCTATAACACACTTCAGAGCCTGGGCCCAGCTTGTGATGTTCTGTTTACAGTAATTATTCTGTCTTTTTACTCACAAGCTGTGTAAGCACTTTTAAAAACATTCATCTGAAGAGTAGCAGTTATCCCTCGGAGTTGCTGCCACACTGTTCTTGGGCTTGCTATGGAGAGACCCTTCTTACAGTTGCTGTTGAGATTGCTCATACATTTTCCATGTTTCAAATTAATAATTATGTAAAATTACATTTAAAGACTACGTACTTTGAGTGCGTCAAAGCCAAAAAACAAAGCAACTCCCTTTCCCCAATCATACTATTGTTCTGTATACCCTTATTTAATTCAATAGTGACAACATGGTTATTCTTTGGTAGTTCATATCACTTGACCCTTTTCATCCTAAAAAATCCCTGGCTATTACTGTAACCCTGTTTCTACTACACAAGCCCAATGTATCTTCAATTATCTGCATAAATATAGAATCATTCTCCAATTTTTGGAACTAATATAGACATTATTTTATAGTTTAGGGGTTTTTCTACCAAAAGACTGAAACATGCTCACCACATAAGTATAGTCATACTGTTCCAGTCATGACTGGAGCTCACCACCAAAAAAAAAATAATGTTCGTATATTTACATTTTCCATAGCTCAAAATGGTTTGTGTAGAAGTACATTATATTGATTATACATCCATTGTTTGGTATTAACTTTCCTTAAATGCCTTAAAATGAGAATTTTAATCTAAACTGCATGTGTATTTTTCATATTGTAGATTAAATACGTTGTTTTGCAGATAAAATAGGCACTCTAAGTTACTCTAAGAATAGTTATAACTAATATTTATATATTATTTTGTCCATTAGATAACAAAACACTGCAGAATTCTGTCTGAAAAGCATACCCATTCATGATTTATTTTTTTTAAATTCATGTATTTTGCTAGAAAACATCAGCTGGTTGAAATTAAAGAAGGAAAAGACAGTTTTAATTAATGTCTTCTTCAGGAATCAAGTTCCTAAAGTTGCTGAAGTGATCTGTTTTGACAGTTTCAAAACAAAAGAATCCTGTTTGTATGTTTGAAATAATTTTTCAATTTGAAATTTAAGACACAAAAAATATTATGTCCAATGAAAAGGAAATGTTTGGATTGCTCAAAAGCAAAACACTTTTTTTTTCAGATTGATGGCTTGCTTGAAATTGTATACATCATGTCAATTTGAAATGTAATACAAATTCTAAAACGTTTTTTATACATCTAGATGTGCAGACTCCCATGTAGATATATCTATATATATACATATAGAGAAATATACGAACACACACATGCATATACAAACTAAGAGGGAGAAATAAATGTGTATATACATATATATATAAATGAGCACACATTTATGGCCACAAGAGTAATCTTTGAAATCTAATGGGCTATTTGAGACTAAGGCTAGTAATCAAACATAACCTTTGAAATGTACGTGCTGCCTGCATTCAAAAAAAGAAATCTAAATCAATATAATGCCTTTCTTTGAAGAATGAAAGGAAATAATGAGAATTTAAAATTTAAAACTTTGAAAGGAATTCAAAGAGTACTCTCAGTATTCATCTTGGGGTTTATATTAGAACCTCAAGACAAGCTTCTGAAAGGGGTTTGGCTATAAAACTTCAAGGGCTGTTTCTGGTACGAAAAATAACTGATAGATACTTTAAAAAGAAAATTCTAAGTGCTGATAAGTTAGCTGATAAGAAAAATGACTACTGACCATCTTTAGGAGAAAGCACAGGAAGGTGTTGAGCAGATGATTTAGGGGCTTTTTACCAAACAGATTTCAAAACCTGATAAACTTCTTAACTTTCTAAACACAATTAAAATTTTTTAAAAACCATATTTTCCCCCTGTCTTTACTCAGCACACTTTAAAGATGTAACCAACAGTATTAGGCTCACTGTAGAGCACTCAGTTTAACAGTATGCTCAAATTATTCCTTCTTAAATATTCCACACAGCTGGAAGTTGTCAGCACAAGGAATAGGAACAAGGGGGCTGCAAACAGCCTCCTGCAAGTAAGTACAGACATGCTGGCACTATTCCAGGTTTATTTATTTTTAAGTCTGTGCTAAGGACGTAAGGCTTCGATTCCATCATTTATGCTTTTTTTTTTTTGTCCCACTTGCTGACAGTGGATGATCCAGCTTTCAAACATACTGCCTTCAAAAGAAAAAATATTTCATTTATCTTTGCCCTACAATTGGTATGCTATGAAGCCCACCCCTAACCCTCATTTCCCTGAAAGCACCACATGGTTTTTTGAAAACACTGACAACTGAAGAGATTTTGATCTTACAGACTGGTTGGGGATGGGAGAAGCAAATAACTGCTACAAAAACATTTCTTGAAAATCACAGAATTATATGGGGTTGGAAGGGACCTCTGGAGATCATCTAGACCGACCCCAAATCATTCCTCACAATTTTAATATCCTTGTATTAACTGACAGATGTGACTGGTCTAGATTACAATCATTCTCCACGACCATACAAAGACTTTGAGAAAGTTTGGCCTCAAGTGTCAACATCAAATTTAAAATATGAAATGTTTATATGCTAATCCAGATTCAAACACAGCCCCCAAACTGGGAAATGTAAAAATCAAAACAAAATTAAAATTCCTGTTCTGCAATACAAAAGCCTGTTAGTTAAACAAATGGGAAAATTCTTCACTGGAAAGAAGTGAGTGGAACCATCTAGTGAGTTTTTCAAATCAAAATTCAAGTTTGTGCAAGATTTTCTCATGCTTAAAAACAAGCAATAAACTGCAAGCTAAGTCCACATCCTAAAAATCTGGGCTTTAATCTCACCTTAACTAATCAACCAGCATTCATCCACCAGTGTAGTTTAATGAAGTGCTCTATTACTCATCTCTTATCAACTTCTGCAATAAAGCAAGCAGAATGTCCATTTCACTAACAGCTGCAAGAGGCTCCGGCAGTCTCTGGTCCTGGGAGATACTTACCAGATGTATCAGCCTCAGATAATAGGTATCCCAAGATGTCCAGTGTCCTTGACTTCAGGAAAAAACAAAAAAAGTCTAGGAAGCACTCTTTTAGGAACATGCCTTGATAGAAATTCAACAAATGCAAGTATTTAAAACAGAATGTTTAGGGTTTAAGAAATTAGCATTTGGCTTTCATGGCACTGGAAAGTTTCTAACCCACTGTCATCTGCTGGTTTTTACTTTAATGCTATTTTCTGCTAGCAGAATAATTAAAAATAACTTTCCTTAACTAATAATCAAACTCTGACAAAGTAAAAATACTATTTTATAGTATATTATTTGAAACAGTTTTATCCAGAGAATTTAATAATATTTGATGCATGTCAGTGCTTGATATAGAGTAGAAGACATCATTATCCTGGTTTATTACAGCACCAGAGAATTGGGTGTAGAATGCTCTTCTGCCACTTAACTACATGTTTTCCCTGTCTTTTGCTCCACCATCCCTTTAACGCCTGACTTCCTCCCCTTCCCACACAGCAATGAAACATAAGTTCCCGTAATAATCACTCATGACATCCTTCTTCAAATACTGAGATATTTTCCACTGAAAATGTTGAAATATGGGATTACTATTCTATGGCTACTTCTACTGAATGAAAAGTAGTAACATCTTCCATTAGGTAGAGCAACCAATGTAAAGATAGGGCAGAAAGAATCCTGCCTGTAATTTACATGCAAACTAGTGCAAGCCAGAACAGCATGTTTTAGAATATGATTTTGTTTGTTCTTCACTTTAATAGTAAGCCTTAATGTATTCATTAAAGATTGGCAAGAACATACAGAGATAATTTTATTAAAAATATAGTTCTGGCTTCAATGAGACTTGTATAGTGGCAAAAAGAAAAAAAAAAAAAAGAAAGAGAAACAGATACAGAGAAAAACCTCAGGCCTATTCTACAGTGCAACCAACAGAAAACCATGTAGAAAACAAGAAAACATGCAGAACATTACAAGCAGAGAAAAAAGTAAAGTTCTACTATAACAAAAGTCTACATGAGTACTCTCAGAAAGCACAAATTAAACTTTTTTTTGGAAGAAAAATGTATAAATATTGTCAAAATTATACACAGTTGCACACAATTGTAGTAATTTATTTTTTCCTTTAAACTACGAAATTGAAGCTACACTTCAGCGTATTCAGGGCTGTACTTCTGTTGGATGATACCTGCTTTTTCAGAATTTTCAGTGTGGAATTGAAAACACAGCTGTGACTGAAAAAGATGGAAGGTCTTTTCATATTTGCTAGAACGTTGCTGTAGCGATCATACTCCAAGGGTACAGGCAAGAGATTGCAGCAAGAACTATTTTACTGACTCTGGTATAGTGGGAAAAACAGAAAAGCCTTCGCTATCAGTCTATTCTTCCTACCCATGAGGCCCAAGATTTTGTCTTTCTGTAGCCTGATGACAGGCTTATGTGCTTAAAAGTGTTGCTGGTTTCCTCTGGTCTAACAGTAAAATAAAATATGCTATGCCTGCCAGCAAGCACCGGGTTACTTTCAATTTTTCTCATTTTCCTTTTGTATAGAATAACATTCTTGAAAACACTTCAAATGACATTATGAACTTATTTCACCTTCATAGATATATTTTGTCTTTCAACTCTTTCTCTGAATGTGCTCAGGACACATTTTTTAATTAATTTCACTAAAGGCTCTATGATTCAGAAACGTGAATTTGTTTTTACACTGTTTCCTTGTTCACTGCTGTTCTCTTCCTGCTTTCTTTATGTCTGACCTGAGCTAGTCTCATTTAGCATTCACAAAGCAGAATAGATTTGTTTTTCTAAAGCCACGGGCAGAGCTAATGGTACACAGATTCCCATGAAGTGGGTGTTGCAGAAATTAAATAAATAGCACCTGATTTCCACTGACCAAAGACAGGATCATTAAGGTGACAAGAGAAAAAAAAAAAACAACAACAAAACCAAACAAAACACTATAAACCCAAAGCTCTTTAGACACCATTAGAACAGTGGGAACCAGACAAGAATGTGATATTATATCTCCCAACTGAGGGAAACTGAGGTGCAAATAGTTCCAGTCAGGAAAACGCACTCAACTTTGAACTTTGCTTTTCAAAGGTGAGAGTTTTCACGCAGTGAGACCGTGTGAATGGGTGTGCATTCATGGAAAAGAGCTTCTGATTCAGATAACCAGATTAAATTTAAAATCACTCTGCCCATGTCCTGTAAGTGCTGATCTGAAAAATTTGAAGTCTTCTGATGCAAAAATCTGCTCTTTACCTATCCTAAAATCTTAATATTCAATTCTTTGTGATATGCAAAGCTGTGTAAAACCTCTCATTACAAAGCAATAGTTATGCAAAAATTAAGAAGCCAAGCGCATCTTCCAATTGCTTTACTGACATGGATACATGAGAACGCCAAATGTTTTAGCTTTTTAGGAACTTTTTTTTTAGGAACTGATGGTTTATACTCTTAATCTTCTCAGATATTTTCAGCTGACATCTGTCAGCTAAAGTTTGCTTTTCCAGAACATATTTTTTCTGAGTAGAAGACAGCATTATTAAGTACAAAAGGGAGTCTGTAAATCAAGTATCAGGAATTTAGGAGCCCAGCAAAAAGCAGTACCTACTCACATCAAGACATAACCTGAAGTAAAATAGCCAAACTGTAAATGTATCTCAAATTGGAAAATAAAAAAGGTGATTTTCAAAAGTCCTAACATTTTTGCTTGCTTCCTGTGTATATCTAGAATATTACAACTGTCTTCGGTGACCATTAGCCACATTCAGCAAAGAACACAAGTTTCTAAACCAGAACTGACTCAGATCTGAGGCCCAGATGTTCAAAATGAAATCCAGAATACTTTTTAGTAGGATTTTTGCTCTCCCAAGAGTGCCTACAGTTATTGCTGTCCTCCCCATTTGACCCAAAAGTTTGCTAGGTGCTTGCTTTGTACATGCTTAGAATTGCCCCAGCCTAACTAGCTCAGCACCTATTTCTCACATCCCTCTCAAGATAGGATCTAGAAATTTGGCAAAGGAATGTGTAGGTCCCCTACGGCATCCAAAACATCAATTACTGAGTAACACCAAGAGCATACTGACAAGATGAGGTGCCTCAGAAAATGCAGACTTGCTCACTGTCTCTTAAAAGGATGGGTGTGAACCTCCACCTTTCACACAACAGCTTAATGCTTGCAAGACTCTGCAAAAGAGAGGGCTGGATTCAACAGCTTCCTAAGCCTACAGACATCCAAAAGCATAACATCTCGCTTCCCAGGAGAGTGCCCTGGCCACCCGCCTTTGACACAGGGTACACACTCCAATACAATCAAGGCTAAGCCATTCCAGAGAAAGGAATCCGCCAGCAAGAGCAAGCATGGGACAACATGATGTTCCACCATCCTGGTTCATGTGGGGGTCATGGGGGTTTATGAATTCACATCAAACAGACAGAATTCAAACCTCCAAGCAGACAGTCCTAACTACTAAGCCATTAAAGACCCTGCTTTCTCCTCCAGCTCTGCTTCAAAGAAAATCAAAGAAAACAAGAATGAGTGCTGCCTTCCTCTGGCAGAAAGGCCTCTTGTGAAGATGACATCTGCTGAGGCCAGAGATGTCTCTTCTGCAAATTGTGGTGCAGTTCTAATCTAGCTTTAAACAAGTTAGCTCATGCGTTGCAAGTTATTTACAGCCGCATCAACTTCTACAGCAACACATTTACCTTGATAAAAGTATGTCTAGGTTTGCAGATATACTGCTGCCCCAAGACCTTCTTGGTTTTGTGGGGCTTTGTTTGTTTGTTTGTTTGGGAGGGTTTTTTTGGTGGTGTTTTTTGTTTTGGTTTGGGTTTTTTGCTAGCTGTATTACACTCCCTAATCAGCCAGCACCTTCAATTCAGTCTATGCAGGGAGCTTCAGTGTATAAATAAGGATTCAGGATTTCCACCCTAGAGACTAGAAAGCATGTGATCTGGGGGTGCCTAAGTCAACCTTACATTTTTGTGGTTGTTAATAATCTGAGAGTCACGCTAGATAAGGGGCTGATCAGAGCTAAAACCTCACCAGCAAAATCATTGATCAAATTCACGACCAGCGCAACACATTTTTAGGAGGCAGTGAATCCACACAGATGTTACCAGGAACACAACATGGTGGGAGTAGAGCTGTACGGATGTTATTAAAGGCACAACCAACGTCCAGGATCCTTATTACTCACATGCAAAGTGGAAAGTGTGATTTTCTTCTACTTTTCAAGCTAAAATTTCAGAATTAGTAACTTGTAAAAAAACCAAAGAGCCATCTAGGCTTTCTGCTTGCAAAGTAGGGCTAGTAGGTGCCCTGTGATACACAGTAAGCCCTGTGATACATCATAAAAGCCATTTTGGCAGGTTACAAAGAAAAAGGCATTTTAAAAATACACCTGTGGCTCATGTAGCAATACACATTAATGAGATATGAGGAAAGAGAATTTTTCCTGTCCCAGCATGAACCACTCAGGTAAATTAAAATGATGTCAGTATTATTTCTTCCCTTAGGACTAAATATTTGCACATATTAAATATACATTGAACATACAAAGTTCATACTTAAAAGTTGGTTTTAGTTTAGTTTGAATTTCAATTTAAGGTAAGTATTTTTAATGAGCTTAAAGTAAAAATAATTTTCAAAATCAAACAGGATTAATATTTTCATTAGAAATATATTAAATGATGTACAGCTTCATAGTATGGTGCTTTATTTAGCTCTGTTGATTTGTTACAGCAAAACATTCTGATTAAATCTCTCTCCTTTGGTCACCAGGAAAGACAACTGCAGCATTTAAGAAAGCAATTTTTAAAACAATACATGCAATTTCCTGCATTTCCTGCAGGAAAAACATATGTAATAGAAATTACTGGAATTGAATCTATGATCAGCAGGATGGGTTCAGTTCAAAAGACGTGACAACTTCTTTCTTTTAAGCTGTGCACATTTTTATTTCTGAGCTTTTATTCCAATGTTGGTTTTCCCCAGCATTTCACAAAGTGCAGTTTAACAGGCTGAGTGCTGCAAGATGACCTCTGAAACTGTAAATAACCTTTTCCTCCTCAGCACCAAGTAAATGGCCAGCAGCCCCCAGACCTCTGAAGCCATGTTCTTACACCACTGGAGCTCAGTGCAGCCAGAGGCAGAGCCTGCCCAACTGGGTCATGGGAAAGAACGAGAAAGCCTAATGTGATAGAACATCACGAACCTGACATCCTTTTGAGGGACGGCAGACCTGCCTCACCTGTTTGTTCTCAGTTTACTGTACACGATGCTCTGCTAGAAAAGTCTGAGCCAAGCCAAAATGAAGGCTTTTTTTTACGTTATTTTGGCACATAGTGGTGTAGGTCAGGACAGTTTACCAGAAAACTGGGGCATTTGCTCAGGAGAGGAATGCTTCAGGAGCACAGGGAGCTGAAGGAGGCTGTGTTGACCATATCTGATTCAAAAAGATTTGTGAAGCTAAGAGGCCAGGAAGCAAGACTGCTCTGCCAGGGCCCTTTTTTCAAGAACGTGTGTGTGAGAAACAGATTTCTTTTCAGACCTTTAGAATGTTTTGTTCTTGTTCAGGAGGTCAAAATTTGCTTTATAAAAGATTGTCTCAGTCTGAATAAGTTTTGTTCTAATAAAAATTAGTTCCAGAGCCTGGGAGAGTTTTAATACCTTTTATACCATTTATTTTAAGGAAAAAGCATAAACAGTTTTATATAAAATCCAACTTATCTTCCAATCCATGAAGGGATTTCAAAAACACCAGAGATCTTTGACACATGAAAAAGATCTATTGTTTGGTAAAGTCAGTTTTGGACCTGTTTATTTGGAATACAATCTAATTTCAATGAGGTGAGAAAAATTTCACTCTGATAACAATCAATGAAGCCAAATTCTTAATAATTTGACTTTCTAATTTCAATTCCTCTTAAATTCAGGCCTCTGACTGGTTACAGTAATACAGAACCATAAAGAAGCTCTATATAAGATATGCTATCAAACAGGACATATCACTGAAAAATAAATTACTCTGGTAATGTAATAAAGTGCAAATCCCTGGTGAAAGTATCAAATGAAAATCTGACTTTTTCTTTTATTGGTTATTGCCTGCCAACATGGGCTAGCTGTCCTTTCTGAGTAACACTAAAACCTGATGATAGAAAAACAGAGAAGTGTAAAGTTATGGAATATAAGAATCTAGATAAGATCGTATCAGTCAACCAGTAACAAGTCAAAATAAAATCAATTTGTCAACTTCCTTGAAGTGGCATTAGTAAAAACAGTATAAAAAAAAAGAAGGATATATCGAAGAACACATGCTGAATTAAAGATCTTAAATTAATCATTAGGGTTTTAGTTTTCATTTAAATTGTCAGGTTCTTTGTCACAGTTTGGAGGAGAGGGAATTTTGTATACAAGCTCATTTATAAATATTGCTTCCTCTTGGTCCCCAAACCTTCGTCCCTAAAACAATAAAACTGTAAAATAAAGAAAGAAAACCCTAAACACATAAACTAAGAAAAATAATTTGCTATGATTTCTTTCTCTCCTTTCCTCCAAGATTAAAATGTTCCCTATGTGCCTGTTGTATATAAATATATAAAATCTGGAAACGCACTTACACATAACTGCAATGCACAGTCATGTTCCTGAACTTTCATCAACATAACACAGAGTCCAGGGTAACTGCAAAAAAGAGTCACTGGCTTGTCATCTAAGAAGATACCTAGAAAAAGCCTTGCTTCCACCAAGCACAAATAGCCTTTGGCTTTTTCTTCACAAAAAGCTTTTTCTCTCTGTAATGGCACTTCCTTTCCTGTAGGCGTTTGCTCCTTCTAATGCACAGCACTGCATCTAAAGGACCATATCGTGCACCACGGCCTATGCTCTGCAAAAAGCTGTGTCCTGCTGCCATGGTCTAGTCTGCTGCACATCACCTACTGCCCTGTCTCTTTTTTACAGTGTGTCTTTACCTCAGCTCCCAGTCAGAGTTTTGCCACCAGCAGTTTGGCAAGATATGAATGGAAATTTTTCTCCTCTCTGTTCTGCCTGGACTCCTGATGGCTGTGAGGAATAAGGAGGGAGGGAATGCCAGTGAAAGGACAAGATTCAGCAGAAAAAATCATTTTTTTTACTTTTACTATAAGGGTAGTCCTACACTGTAATGGGTCAGAGAGCCTGTGAAGTCTCTGTCCATGGAGATACTTAAAACCCGCTTGGACACACAACCAAGTTACCTGCTCTATTTAAACCAGTCTTGAGCAGAGAGGTTAGGGATTAGAGAGTCTATAGAGGTGCCTTCCAAACTCAGCTGCGCTGTGATCCTGTTGAGAAACATCAGCAATACTACCTTTCTAAAAAGAAGTGTCATATAACTTTTTAACAAGCACAGCCACACTCCATGCCACAGAACATTTTGCAAAACTGAAAATGCCTGAGATGATCAGAGAAAGAACAACATGAATCCCGTGCAGACTTTCCCTTTGCAAATTACTGCAGAATTTGCTATGATCCCTTTCAGACACACAGCTATTTTGTGGAAAGAGAGCTAGGTATAGCACACATTTCTTGAAGCTATCGGTATTTCAGCACTGCTGCTATGCTCCTAACTAATGAGCCACACAGCAAGTCAACAGACTGTTTACTTTTGCATTAATATTTAACTTCTCCTATGAATTAATTGGAAGATTTCTTGATAAATTTTTGGAGTGGCCCATATGTACACAAGGTACAGCCAACTGCCAGTGTAACCAAGTTAACTGCTTGCCCTTAGTAACTTCTGTGCAAACACAGCACAGTCTTCCTCAGTTCAGCCTGATTAATAAGCAAAGACCTGGCTTCTTTTTCCTCAAGAGCATGAAAGCATAATATGAGCACTACATTTTCCTGTTCAAATCTGAAAGAGTTTTTCTTCAAAAAGTCAGATCCTAACAACTTTAGCTCAAGTTCAGTACATTTTTATGTATCATTACTCTTTTCTTTTTCTATTCTTCTTATAGCCTGAGGCAAGATTTACCCTTGAGTAGTTTTCACCCATTTATTTATTAAATTATTACTTATTTATTAAAGAGAAGCAAAGAGCTATGGACATAAGAAAGGCCTGGATGGACAAAAGGGGCTCTGTTGGTGTTTTCAGTATGGGCTTATTTCAACATTGTCCAGAACACTTCTATTGGCAACCAAAATAACTGAGGATCTCAGCCCTTAAACCTTACTGAAGGCATACCATTCATAGGGGTCCAAGATCCAACTCTGAACACCCATGCCTCCATTTAAACCCAAGCACACAGCCTGAACTGTTGTATGATAACAGTGCAGAAAATGTTAGCAGCTTTAAGCTATCAAACTTTTTGTGAGTCAATGTAGAATACATTTCTTTATTACAGCACCTATTGATGTACTTGAAAGCTGCATCTGCAGCTGTCTTACAAAGTCTAGATTTCTAACCTGAAGCATGAGGCTGTGGTGATGCTTCCCCTGCTTCTGTGTATGAAACAGGGAGGTCCTCAGCTTTACTTCAATGAATCCAAAGCATTTAAGTTTTGATACTCAACATGTAATCACTCAGTCCTTCAGACTGATAAAGTTCACACAGGTATTTTAGAACTGTCACCATTTAAACCTGGTTCACTGCAGCCTCCTTATTTCATTTCCAGAGGGAAAGCAAGAGAGCAAGCAAGGGTGTAGTTAATTTTTTTGTGAGCTAATAAAAATGTGTTTCATCATTGTAGAATTATATGCACATACCATATGAAAGGTATGAAAAAACAATCTGGAGAGAGAAAAGATCAAATAGGTCTTGAAACTCTTTACCTCCTTACAGTATATTCTTACTTACGGTCGATATTTAACATTGTTGCTAAAAGCTAAACTCAACATATAACAAGAAAAGTTAAGGAGCTAATGACGGGCAAAAGGGTGCCTTTGCTTTAACAAATGGTGTCACCGCTAACCATTTTAATAAAAAGAGCTTGTTGTTTATGATTGCTGTCCCCTCCTTTGCATGCATGTGCATGAATTTTGTGTTCCATTTGAGAGCTACTGGCTACATGACAGTACCTATACTGACCATGATAAAAACGAACCTGAAAAGAAACATCCAAAACCTCAAACCTAATTAAGTATTTTTTTCATTTCATTAATAAAGCAAGAATCATAGTTCCTTGGTTGAGTGCTGAACCAATTAAAAAAAAAAAAAAAGTATCTTAGGGAAGTAAACTTACTATGGGTTAAAAATATGCATTATTTTGTTTAAATTCCTACATACCTACAAGTAAAGCAAGTATCTTAAGATGAAAATGGCATAAAAGCCATATAAACCTTCCGATGCTAGTTAAAAAGAAAGGAACACAATTATTAAATTGTTACTGTCATAAAAAGTACACCCCAATTTGAAGACAAAACAGACACAAAATACCAGAGAAAATTAATGGGAATTGTGAAATTCAGTTCTAACAGAGACACCTTCCCTTCAGCTCAGATGCTATGAGAGGACACCACTCTAACCCCCTTCCGTAACTGAAACAAACCCCTGTGGTTGACATAGCTTTTTACTCAAATTTTCTTTTTTTCTTTAAATGGGACACAGTATGTTTATTATTTGATAACAAGTAGAAGACACAAACCTAAATCCCATAATTGTGAGAAAACGTGCCACTATGACTGATACTGCAAAACTGCTGCCTGAAGTGCCAGCAGCAAAATCCTCCCCTGAATCCTCAGAACTGCAATATAACATGGGATCCTGTTTTGAAGGGTAAAACAGTTTTTAACTTCATTATGATCCTCAGAAACGCTATCGTTTTGCACGGAATTTGTAGGATTACAGCTCATGCTCTGAAAAGAAAATTGAAATAGGATGCAACTGATAGGCACCACATCAGAGATACTAAATTATTTGTAATCAGTAAGAGAATGAGTCCTGATTTCTTTTCATCCTAGTGAGAAGGGATTGAAAAGAGATCACGCTCCACCACACCCCTTTGATGTTTTACATTTCTTTAGTGCTCCATTACAAAGCATAATGTTGCGTGAACAAATGCAGCCCTGGCAAATGAGCAGTAACTGTCCCTTGCATTACTATTACTGAACCATAGCAATAGGCAGTTTAATCTTTGATGGAAAGCAGTTGTCCGGTCCTTTCTGCTACACTGACCTGCAGTACAGCATTACTTGGAAGAACTTATTCCTATGTTTTTCTAAAACCGTAATTGGGTAACATTGGAAATCCACTGTAAACTCAGTATTGATGTGAACACAGAATCTTGGAATATGGTGAACGTGGAAGGCTTATGTTTAAAAAATAAATATTCGCAGTTTGATATCCAAAGTCCAAAAACATACCAGAGGATGTATTTCCATTCCTTTTAGAAATTTTTCCCCCATACTAGACAAAAATTAGCTCTGTTTAAAAACATCATTTTGGGAAATTCAAATTTTCCGATTCTAGTACTAGTTCCTCTTACAAACAATGGCTCCTGCCTTGACATCCTTCCTTATTCAGTATCCTTCTACAGCATCAACTCTCTTAAGGTCATGTTCATGTTCTTCTCTCATCCTTTACCTGGTTTATGTTCCTGCTTCATTTCCTTGTCTTTGAATACATCAGCTCTCCATATCAAACTCAAATTATGAGACAGCTATTGCTAAACTTACAATGTGGAAAGCAAGTTTGGGTTTCCTTTGGACCCTGAACATGTAACAAATTTACCTGCTTTATTTCCTATAGGAAATATATTCCACCGTATGATTCAAATAATGCAACAAATCTCCATCAGTAAGATGTCAGCAATCAAACAAGTAAAACACAGTTCTTAGTCTTAATATGATCCCTTTCTGTTCTTTGTATGCCATTTCACATCTGTCATATCCCAATTCCTGAGCCATCAGCTATATCCAGCTGTAGAGCACATGATAGATTTGTTTGCAAATAAGGGCTGGTTAATGTTTTCAGAATCCGAATATTTCAGGTATTATAAATGCTGTTTGCCTGTTTCTTTTAAGAGTATCACAGAGACATGGCAAACAGTCACACCATGAGTAAAGCTGAATATTGTTGTTTTAACTGGATCAAAGGAACCTGTCACAAATAGGTTAAGAAAAGAACACACTCTTGTTTGCACACCTGTGCAAATGGTTTTCTGGCAGCCTAAATACCAATGGTCACATCAACAAACACTTGGGGGCACCTAGATCTGTCATAGATGCACACATACTTTAAGTTAAATCACTTCTTGATATAGAAGAATCAAAGGAATCTTTGTCATATTCCCACAATCATATTGCATTTCCCTTCTCATGTAATTTTTTATTAGTGTTGTGGTTTCAGCCAATACATTTAATTGGGGAAACTGATCTTACTAGAGTTCTGAATAGCACGTGCTATTGTATGTAGCATCTATGCTATTTTGTGTAGCCTAAGTCTATTAATGGATTAAACTCCTTCCTTTTTTAATGGCTGCTGTTGTTACACTAGTTATTTCTCTTTCACCACTTTAAAAACAGCTTTCATGATAGAAGTGGGAATAAAGAAGTGGGAATAGGCATTTATAGACAACATGCAGGGAGATTTAGAAGTCATTAGTATATTGATGCTTTCCTAATATAAGAATAACAAAACACAAGATTGACTTTCTGCTCTTAAAAGTTAAACAGTTAATTTATGTAGCCCTTCCAATACATTCCTGTAGATTCACTCTCTTGACTACAACAGTAAGCATTTCCATATGCATGCTGAAAATAAATGCCTCCAGGAATGCCTTTTCTCATCATCCTCTGCACATCACAATCCCCCCACAAAATAGTCTTTGTTGAGCCATTCCTCAGCTTTGGTCTTGAAGCTGTGAACTACATTATGAAGGCAGTCAAGAGAGACCCAGTTTAGTTTACTACCCAAGCTTATAAAAACTTTGGCAGAAGGAACCCAGCCTGCTCAGGTGTACACGATACCTCCTTAAGAATTCAACCATCTCTTAAGAGTAAGAAACCAGACGCAACCCCCACCATACACTTAGCCATATACACTTATGTTCATATCTCGGTTAGTCTTCCAGTAACATCAGAGAGAAAGAAGCACAGGTTTAAGATATTGCTTTGAATTGTACCCTGACTTGTTTTATGAATAAAGTCTGTAAATATCATTAAACAATAAGCCTTAGAAGACTGATACTGATGAATAAACACACTGACATTTCAACACTAAATGTTACTTCGTCCATGGTGACAATGGAGTCTAAATTCCACAGTCAATATAACAAATGCCACTGTATTTATTATTTGAGTATGTGTACCCAAGGGCATGCTGTATTCCTCCTGCACACAGATCCATATACAGAAATTAAACCACTGCAGTGACACAACTACAATATTCTCTGCCTTCCATGGGACTCATATTGCAAAGTGCAAAAAAGTAATCTATACGTCTCTCACTAGGATTTTCCTTATCAAGCAATGAGTATGGAACGAATTGTCTACAGTTCCTGTTAACAGGAAAGAGTATGGGGAAGAAAGGAGGAAAGACAGCACTTGTTGGGGAAGGCGATGTCTGGGGAAGATGGTAGCAGCTTTATCTTTGCAGGCCTGAGGGAGACAAGGAAGATTCCATTCCTGCTTCTGTCAACAAGCCATGCTCACCTAGCAGGGTTGTCAAACTTGCCCGTCTATGTTTCGTTTACATGGGATACAAGCTGTCATTTTTAGCGAGCAAGGCTTCATTTGTTAAAATTATCTATTTCCACTTGGTTAGGGAACATTCTGTAGACATGCTGTGTGTACTCTGGAAAAAGAACCAAATATAATGGTGAGTGTTGAAAAATAGTAAACAAACTTCCTGAAGGGAGATATTTGGTTTTAAGAAATGAAAACAAGTTTATTATTATTATTATTTTAAAAATGTATTGCAAATACAGTAAGGAATTTAAAAACAAAAAGTAACCTAGCACGCAGATTGCCTAAAACATTTACAGGTGGTTATGAAATCAGTAAACCACATAATCCTTACACGTTTTTGAGGCTTATAGTACAGTTTAGCAAATATGAAGTACATTTTCTGTTTGTCATTTTATTGTAGGACATATTTGTTTCTCTTATTGCTAACTGCCAGGTTGAGACGAATACTTCAAATTAATTGCAGAAAGCAGAAGAGAAAGCAGAACTTCAGTCCACTGCAGATACTTCAGAAGCAAAGGAGCCATTTGGATAAAAAAGTCTTTTCTTCTTAATGCTGTTGATGTCTATCCACTTAGACTTAACAAAAAAAAAAACATTCTGCCAACATTTCAGATCACTGGGAACAAAACAGCTATTGTCTCAGATATGCTCAGTCACATTAATATGTTACAGAGTCCACACTAAGCACCTCTGGCTGCAGGCATTTGTTCAGTGAGGTACAATACATGGCTAATCTTGCCACACCAACTCTACACCAAAGGTGACTTGTCTTTGACCAACTGGTGGCACACACTGAGCAGGTAGAGACTGCCTCCACTCACTTTAGATCACAGTGCTTCATGTTCTGAACCTACTGAGTTGATAAAGGCTGGTAGTGGGCTTGGAACTTGACAAGAAGACATCCACAGATATCATGACGATGAGAAAAGGGTATTGGTGATTTAGAAAGTTATTTTCTTCTAATATGAGGCAATATTTTAACATCAAGCCATTCAACTACTTTACCACCTTGTTAATATGTTTTCTCTTTCAAGAGGACCATACCAGAGGCCCCAGTAACTGACAGCTTTGAGGATAACCGTTCTTTTAATCTAGTCACATTTTTTCTGCAATTTCAATTGACTGCAACTTTTTTGCAATTTTGTTTTACTGAACCAATATATATTATTATTGCCCTGTCCTGTGTGCTAGCCAAAGCCACAGCAAAGGTAGTTTCATCTGCATGGTGTATGAAATCATTTCTGCCTGGGACAGGTTGGACTACAAAGTCCAATGAAGTCAATGAAAATACTGCTGAGGTCTCTGGATCAGGGCCAGAGCTTGCAAGTTTAATTGGGTGAGATGTAAAGTACTTGATATCTTTTGATATAGGAAATACTTCATGAATGTACATTCATGTAAAGAACTACCATCCCATCTTGGTGACACCACCACACACACTGAAGTTTTCTTAAGTAGTCCAGTTTCTCCTGTACTCTCCAGGAGTGTTTGAAGAGATCAGACTGCTCAAGAAATACTGGAAATTGCACAAAAGCCTTCCCCAGAAGTTTTTGCAAATGGATTAGCTGCTTAGCTGGTGAAAGAACGTCACAAGAAACTGCAGCCACTCATGACTGAAATAACTCATGTTTATGTTATGGAAGATATATCCCTTTTCTTCCCTAGGGCACGCAGTATTTGCACTAAACACTTAAAAACCCCTCAGATAGGGAAATTCTGTCTTAGCATTACCCTGTATATCAAATCTGAACAGGTTTGAAATAACAGCCAGAGTACAATATAACTCAGACAGTTGAAGCCAATACCCTTGATCCATTGCATTTGGGAACAAGTCCAGCAAAGAGGACAGGACAAACTTTAGAGAGATTGATGGAAGATCTTCTGTCAGTGAGCAGATATCCATTCTCATCTTCCTGGTCTTCCAGCATAATCTAACATCATCTGTCCCAAGGTGTGGCAGAAATCCAAAAAGAATGTGTTGAAATGATGTAAATCATTCCCTCCAAACAACAGTGACAGGAAACTGCAAATCCATCCTCATACTCTTAAGTTACACTGTCAAAAAGACCTATTCTCTTGCCAGATATTTTCAACATTGATGTGAACTAAGAAAATAATATAGATGTGCCAGGAGCATGAAGATGGCATACACATCTGCCTGTATTCCAGAGCATTAAACCATGCAGTTGGCACTGATCAACGATCATCTGAGCTTAGGACTGTTGTGGTATTTCTTTTATTACCAAACACTTGTACAGCTACATCTATTATTTATGTACATCATCTTCATGTGAGAGAAAACTCTTCCAGCTTTTCCTTAGTTATATGCAGCATTTGTACCTCCTGTCTCCACTTCAACAATGCATTATGCTTTTAAAAAATATTTGTCAGTACAGCAGTTCAGCAACTTCCACCACAACAAATCCATCATACCTGATGTCTGTGGAAGCCTACACTGGCTTCCTCCATGAAATCAAGTGAAGGCTTTTACCTTCAAAACACTCAGTGACCTGTGAGAAAGATAACATAAGAGACCACTTATAGAATGGGAGAAGATGCTGATTGACAGCAAATGCTCATGAAGTTTCAGTCATTATATCATCTGATGCAAAGGTACAGCTTATTTGTGCTGAAAAGGAAGGTTTTTTTGAAGGCCAGACCCAAAATGAGGAATGAGCTTCATCAGGAACTATGAGTCATCACAAGCATTTCCACCTCTCTCTCCAAATGCATGACATCTTTCTTGTCCTGACCTTCTCTAACATCCACCTTACCCATTTTTTTTACTTGATTAATTGCTTTTAAAAACAAATTCTACCAAAACCAAACACTTTACTATGCAGCCAGTTTTCAGCTCAGGGACAAGACGAGAGAAAGAGCAAAACACTCATCATAGATACAACATTTAACATCTGTCCAAAAAGCAGTGTAAATTATGTAGAAATGAAGGCTGCAATAAGATCTTCTGTAAAAGAAATATGTTAAGATCTTCCTTCTGTTGTAACACATCTAAAGGAATTTAATTGCATGAGGCGATGCTTAACTCTTAAGTGCCAGGCCATGCTGTATCCTGCTTTCCCTTATCTCATTGATGTATATTTTACTCACTACCTTAGGTTTAAGCCTGAAAGACAGTAATTATTTTAAAAGTATTACCCTTGCTCTGTGGCAAAAGTTTATTTTTCTTTATTCATTGAAATTGAGCCTTGGCTTTTGCATCTGCTGCATAACTTAACAAAACATGTTTTTCACAGAAATAAAATTATACTTTTATGTCTTCAAATTGACTGTTTCAACAAGACTGTTTATCTGTTTTTAAACATTCCAACACAATAATCATACACTAGAAAACTTGATTTCCCTCCTAAGAAAATGTCTCTCTCCATAAATACTAGCCAGAAATTACCACTGAATGTCTCATTGTTTTTCATAAAAGTTTCAGTAGAGGTTTCGGAGGTTTTATCATTATTTTATTAACAGAAATAAAGAAAAATAATTACCAAGAATAACACACACAATGGCAAATCATGACATAGTGCTGTTAGTTAGATTGCCAGAGTCACTATTTGAGTGATCAGCGTGCAAGGAAAAGAATTTATCACTGTGCCACATTACTATTTATAAAATCATGTTTTCTCAGAATTCTTATTTCTGTATTTAAAAGCATCAGGAGCTGACTGATAAACAAGGTCTTGTAGGAGAGATGTCAGTACTGTAATGGGTAGCTACATCTCAACACCCAAATTCTGCACTGTATTATGGTTTGAATTTCTTTCTAGTTTATTAATATATATTTAATATAGTTTGTACATTTTGAAGAAAAATAATGTACAAGGCAGAAAAAAAAGAGGTGAGCAGAAGAAGTATGTCTATCAAGGTCCCAGTCAGATATTAATATCAAAATAATTAAGGCTCCATTAGCATTCAGGGGACACATACATTCCGTGTTGTCCTTTTTAATGTGCTTTGCAGCCTGCCTGAAGATGACACAAAGGGGTGATTACTGACATTCAGAGTCACAGACATCACACTACTTTCAGTAATCTCTAGTGTTCTCTGCCTGGTAAAATGCAGAGAATGAAGTCTCTCATGTTTAGGAAATCAAGCCCATGTTCCACCAACACAGGTTGCTGCTTAGCACCAGCTGCATACCTGATGGAGGTTTCTTTCTGGAAAGTTGTAAGTCTAAGACTAATGTCATTAGGGTCAGTCTGTTCTGAGCAAGCAATGAGAAACAAAATTATGCATAGGCAGCATTATGAAATGGATTGCAAAAGTACATCACCAACAACAAATCAAACATATCAAAGCCAGGCAAAGAAAACAAAGCGCCTTTACGGGAGACTTCCTTATCTTTAAGAAGGTAAACAAAATAGCTTGCCCCTACATCACTGCTAAAAAATGAACAGCTACATCAGGATAAAACTGTTGGATCAAATTCTTTCCCAAAACATGTATGTCCAAGTAGCAAATTTTATCATAAATGCTCACACCCTCTAGGAGCCGATCAAAGATTTCCTGTCAGTTAAATTCTCTGACTTGACACTTCATGGAAGCCGCTCTTTATTTGAGCACAATAAACTCCTCTGTATTGAAAGGCATCCTGTATACTTTTTCCTTGGCTAGCCTTCATCTTTGCTTTTTTCTGCTTTAACTGGGGGTGGAACCCTCCACTGATGTTACCGTCTCCACTAAGAACAGTGTGCCATAAAAACAACCTAGCTGCTCATATTGACATGTCAGCCAGCTTTCAAGGGTCACCTTAAACTACACAAAACTTAAATGCAGCTAAAGAGAATACTAGACATTAGAAGTTTTAGCTGGTTATTTCAAGTGAAGTCGGTACTGTGATAAACCTAAACCAACCTACGCTTCTGCAGCCTGATTTCTCTGTAAGAGTTTTATGAGAGGTTGACATCCACTTCCAGTCTCAGCATTAACTGAGCAGCTTTACTCTTATAAATATTTTTATTACTGGCAATGGGATTATTTATGTGAATTTTTACTAATACAAACTAGCAATTTTAAAGGAGTCCGTCAAAACAATCTATGAGTTGTTTGCTGATATGCTTATTATTGTTTACTAATCAGCCAGAGTCTGTAAACTTCATTTTAAATTCACTTCCAGATGAAAAAAAAAAAAAAAAAAGCTGAGACCAGCCACCTTTCTCTTTACATGGTGCAATTAGGTTTTTCTTATCTTATAAAAGGTGGTTCATATTAAAAGAAACGGTTCATATTTTGAGGGATTACAGGATCCAATTTTTTAAAATTGGATTACAGTGAAGAGACTTACATTCTTAAGTCATTTTACAAAATATAAAGGGACCAGACCACTGTAAGAGGCTATGGGTAAATTGTGTTTGCACTGAACTTCCCTGACTATAGGTAGAAACACCATGAAGAAAGTGTTAAACAGTAGATTAAGAAGTATGACCTTTTCTTCTTGAGCTTTAGCACAAAAATCATAAAAATCAAAGTTTTCATCTATATAATTCTAATCTTGAAATCATCATCACAAAAACATAACTTAATAGTGAAATCTGCTGACACAGATAGTATATTTTTTATCTCAGAAGTTGGACAGTGTTTAGCTAATACCTACCTGGAAGCTTTGGCCCATATGATCGGAGTTGATTTATTCCCATGGAAGAGATCCCATAGGAGAAGAGCTCATTAAGAAAAATAAAAAAAACCCAAACCATTGTCAAGGATTTAGTCAACAATACACAAACATGGAGTGATAAACTAATTTGACTACAAGTCTATGAAGATGTCACTTGGATGGTTCTCAACTGAGTGACAATTCTCAAGAATTGCAAGTTAACTACAGCTCCTAAGAACCACAGTTAAATTTGCTGAAGCTTTTGAAAACGTTCATTAGAGAAAAACGTGACAGCCTATTCAATGATCTCCAGATCCCAACCATTTAACTGTTCCTTGTAAAAGTTTACCTAATGAATAAGAGAAGGTGCCCAACTGTTAGCACTGAAAACACAAGGCCAGAGTATCTGAAGAAAAGCCATTTACTTTTTGACAATGCTGAAAATAATTTTGAAGTGTTCTGAAAACTGCTTTTGAATCCAGCCTACTAAGTTTCATTAGTAAGCAACAGCTAATTGTAACTAAGCCTTAATACCATCTTTGTTTAGGCCTTCATGCACAAATATTTACTTGCCAAATGCTATTACAGGTCTTCTGTTTGACTGACTATATATTAGACTGTTAAGATGAAAGATATAATTAGCATTTTAATCACATTAATTTTAAAAAGCCCTAGTCACTTACTTATCTCTTTCTATTGTGCAGGGGTCAGTAAATAAAATGTTACAATAGGTGTACTTTGACCTTATAATTCTGAAGCTCTTGAGTTTTTCCTGGTTTGTTACCAAGCAGAATTAAATGAGAACTTATGATACCATTCCAGCTCTTTAAGGACTTTACCACATGAAACAGCAGACATAGGTGTCCAAATGTTTTGCCCCTTGGAAGCAGTATACAAAACCCAGAACTGACAGAAACTCTCATACCAGTATTGCAAGGTCTCGATTGCACTTCATGTTTACAGAAGTACAAGAGAGAAGAGAGATTTAAGCACCTGGCTAGGCATGTTTCTACATGACGTTAATTGATAACAGAAATGTAGATATTTAAGTGTAAAGAAAATATTTTTAACTTAAGGAAAAGCACCAAAATTGATAGCAGCCATCAATTGAATCAGTTAAAATACAAAGGTAAAAATTCTCATCTTTGAAGCTGTGATGCAGAAACGGAGCCTGTAATGCAGAAATTACTCATGCACAAGTGGCCTGAAACTCAATATATGTGATATTGTCATACAGTCCAGTTACACTACAAAACTAAAGCTCCCTGTCTCAGATCCAGACTCTGTAACGACTCTTTGCTGTGCTATCCAAATAGCTTCATTCAAGGTTTTATTTTTGCAGGAGCCAAGTAGTGCAAAAGTAAGGGGAGTTTAGTTTGGGTTGAAGAATCAAATTCATAATGGCTGTCAATCTAGCAGATTCTATGAATCAAGCAGTCTGTGAAAAGAATTTTAATATATTGAAATCTGCTTTTGAGAGATAGTGCCTGTTATTCCTACTTACATCAAGTGTCAGTCTATCAGAGTCCAAAGGAAAGTACTGTTCAGCATGGGTATACATGGAGGAGCTTGTTTCTTAGAAATTATTACAAGTCTTTAAAGAAATAATCATTCTTCAGGAATTCAGTTTAGCTTTTGTATGTCTGCTGTTGCCTTCTGTTTTATTTCTCTGTCTTCAATGCATTTACAATGCAGACATGCTTAGGAGACTTCATTTACTCAGGGCTATAAGATATGCTTTAAAAAAGAAATATATTCCAATGGTGTATATAACAGAACACAGCAAAACTTTGTAGTGTGATAACAGAAGAGTCAGCATTTGTGTGGAATACTCTTCAGAAAAATATAATCCATGAGAAAATTCCCCTTAGCAGAAGTCTGTCTTAAAGCCTATCCTGCCACATGCTAAGCACGCTGAGACAACCTTCAGTAAATCCTGTTGAAATGAGAAATTGTATTTACTTTCAATGTCTTCCAAGCATGATGTTTCTGAGAAAGAAATTATTATCAAAGTTCACCCCTTTACATGAATCCTTACTGTTACTTATCAAGTGTAGTACAAGAGCATCCTGCAAAACAATGGTCAGCCGGAGTCACCTTGTACCAGGTGCTGGATACATGGGTGTGCTTGAATAGGAAATGGACTTAAACATCTCAATAGCCTCTTTTGTGTTTGTTGACAGAATACTTATTAGTATTAGAAATAACTTCTACCTCAGCAATATTTAGATTAATACAAATAATTCTTCCTGTAAACAGCGAGCAAAGAAGTTCAACAGTGAAATGAGATGGCAACAAGATCACATTTTATCAATAAACATTTGTTAAACTCTCATCAGAGCTTGCAGAAGCATAAAGAATAGAGATAAATCAGCCAGTTCTGCTTGGCTGAAAGGGAAAAACAAAGTGCCAAAGGAAAGTATTTCTAAGTGAAATAATCTTTCACTCCATTATCAGTTCTTCAAAAATTACTAGATAAAACCATTGCAATTACATATCATATGCCGCTTATTACTATTGTCAGTACTACCACTTACAGAGGTAAGTTATTTTCACTGCTTTTCAACCATCAGGATCTTTTCAACAAGTGGTGTGAATACTAAAGGCTGCAAAGAGTGAAGCTACCTTTCTGAAAAGGGCCGTAAATGGCATAGAGAATACACTGGGGAAAACGGAAAAAAAATCCCTTTGTCTCCTCTTTCAGTTGCTGTATCTTATATACAGCCTCAACCTCTCTGAAATACAAAAAGAGAGGGGAGTGTGGTCTTTCAAGTACAGAGTTCCCTTTAAAATTTTCTGCATTCAGTCCTTGCTTGTTACACGATCCATCAGGCCTCTCAGAGCAGACTCTCCATGTGTATCGTATCAGTGTGGTCCTCCCCTCTTGCTCTGTTTGAGTAGGCCCTATAATATACCCGTTTGCCCAGCTGTATTCTTTCTAATCTCACAAAATCCCACTTGGCAAACATCAGTGACAGAGAAAATGTAAACCTGTGGCAATCAGGGAAGACTTTAGTTACTGGTTAACCTTCAACCCTGAATATACAAACACAGCTTGATCTCTGACCATTGTTGAGAACTGGAAGTTTCATGGCATTATTTAACCAACTCTGTTTGCTTTTAAGGATTACTTCATTCCTCCCTCCCTTCCTTCCGCAGCCATACTCTGCTGAAAGCCTTCCCCACTGCAGCCTGCATGACCTTTTGCCTTTACTTTAAATGCAATCTTAATCAATCCAGCCTTCCGGTGCACATCACATCTTAACACACAGCTTTGTTTCAACGGCAGCAGTTATTTGCATTGCACTATACTGCTTAAGTGTTTCTAACCAGAATCCAGGCAACAAACACTGAGTCATTTAAACTCAGCTGCACAGCTTTACCTTGGCAGGGTTCTGTTCAGGAAAAATAACCCCTCAGCAAGTCTATCTCTTGTCCCACACTTGAAGAAACCTAGTCAGCTCCAGACAAGTGTTACAATAAATTGTGGGTTTTAACATTTTGCATATTAACTAGTGCATGAGAGCAGATATCAGATGGGGAGGGAGGGCGAACTGGTTCTAGAAGCCTTTCCTATTTATGTTGGTTTCCTCTCTACTCAGTGAAAAAAACAGAGGCTGCCTCTTCTTTCACAGTGATTAAAAGTACCAGCAGCACCGCAGTGGTGGCTTAGTCTGTAGGGAATGCTACCTGTTTAACCAGCCATTGGTTGGACTCAACGATCTTAAGGGTCTCTTCCAATCTAAATGATTCTATAAGAATATACCTGCTAAAATGTTTAAAAAATATAAAAGCTTAAAATCTTGTTTTATTCTTCTTTCACCTTATTTCACAGACTTCAATCTCACAGGAATGGTATCCTTTATCTTTGCCATTCTCCTTTTAAACCACAAGCATAAGAGAGCAGACAAACTAACAGTAACATATTTTGTATAACAAAAGCTGTCTATTTGGATCATATTTGGCAACATCACAAAAATATTTTCTTTCAGAAATTTTCTGTCATATTGAGGACTACAAGGACTTTCCTGCAGCCACGGTGTCTTTCTCACTTCTAAATATCACAAACACCATTTACTTAAAACAACAAAAAGCATCATGTAGCTACCTGAACTTTCATTCTGGTTCTGTTTTGTTGTGAAGCTTAAAGTTAAACAGGACCCCCTTAAATTAAACCCAGAACATCCCTGTTCTAACCTCTATTGGATAAATTAGCATTTTAAAATATATGTATTTGCTTACTATTTTTTGTGGAATTCTAGTTATCTATATTATTACAGAATATTTCAGTGTTATACATGATAACATAACTTAAATGATGAGAATCAGAGTGTATAACATCCATTTAAAAGATCTTCCAGGCATTGGTAACCTTGAATACTTTTTTCTCAGCCCCACTAGTCACATTGGTGATTTCTGCTGAAATTATTTTAAAGCAATACACTTCAAAGCTTATTTAAAGTATTTTTCTAATGATGTAAAAAGTTTTCCACTTTAAAATATTTTTACAAGTGGCAATATTCTAAACTCTATAACTGTTCTAATATTTTAACTGTTTGCTATTAATCATCCTTAATACTAATTTTCTTTTTTCTCCCTCTCCAGCCTCTGAAAATCTGAATTGTACCTTGGGAACTGTATAAATAAGCAATGTGCTGATGTAAACCCCTATATTCTGACATATTCCAAATTTGATTTTAATCCAAATCCTACACATGAACATAGTAGTCTTGGCCAATATTTATTAAAAAAATATGAAATCCACATACAGTGTGGATTTGCAATTGTTAAAATACCAGGTAGAATTCTGAAGATCTACTCTGTCAAAACCACTTCCCATTTCATCAAGCAAGGTTTGCCTGACACCGAACACAGGATCTGGCCAATCTGTTTGTCATTTGTCAGTTTTAGAGATTCTCCCGCTCTGTGCTAGTGAAGTTTGGTTTATTGCACTGAAATAGTAAGAAGCAGGTCTTTTCAATTATATTAGCTTTCTAGAACAATTCCTTTCCAGCAATTCAGAGCACCAAAACAGGTCACGTCTGATTAATCAGGGCTTTTTTTTTTTTTTCCCCTACCCAGATAAATCAAATAACAGAAGTTTAAAGCACCACTTAGAAAGCTTGAAAAGCTACATGTAATGCTGGGCTCCTGGGTAAACAGGCAAACCCTCTTGACTCCAGCACAAAGTCCTTTGGGTAAAGAAAGAAAGATTAATTGAAGGAGGGGGACAGGGGGTAAAATGAGAAAAACTTAGGATGTTTAGGACTCTTCTTTTGCTCTTACATTACTCAGCAGCAACTGCATTTTATCTGCAAACTTAAATTTTAACAGCATCTGACTAGAACGCCAAGCTGTTACATATCAAAATTCAACAGGGTCTGACCTATACTGTCATCTTTGCTTATTCACCAGTAAATGAAGGCAAGCTTTATCCTCCATAAAGAGTTTCTGTCAATGGGGATCTCTTAACAGAGTTGCAGGCTCCCCAAGGTTCACAAAAAGGTAACCACAGAAAGCTTCTCCTCCAGGCTTTGCATCACAGACCTTACTCAGTAAAGCAATGTAAGAAGGTAATCTGGCTTTGCAGGTATATAAAATTTTACAAAGTTACTATTATCCAATATACATATATATATACAGTAAAAGCATGGCTGAAAAAAAAAAACTCTGAGCTTCGCACACTTAAAACTATTTTGAATTAATACAGTTTATCCTCAGACATTTTCTTAGTCTATCTGAAAAATTTTATTTTTTTAAGAAATACAACAGTAACTTTCAAACCTTCCAAAATAAAGAGTTTCTACTCACTCAGCTACAAAACTGACTGTTTACTTGGAGAAATCCATGGAACAAGAAGATAATGTAAGACTATTTAGTAACTTTAGAAAATAACAACTTCTAATGTATTTTGTGATATATTTTCCAAAGGCTTTGAACCACTAATACAAGCCTTGTGTCCACTGCACTGGGCTGTAAATGGTATCCAGAGACACGGATGCATTTCAGGGGAAGACGTAAGTAGAGAGCAATTAGACTGTAGGTTCCAAAAGCTTTGCCTGGCGTGTAGGGCACGTTGTGGGATATTTGAGTGACTGATTGGCCTGTGATCACAGTAATGGGGGGAAGGAATAATGTTTTTATGCTGTCCTTAGATTCTGGCACATGACATTTGAAAAGTCTTTCTGAGGCCAGGCTGCAGCAGAGTCTCTGCAACGATATCATCTGAGGGAGTCCAGTGAAGACTGAGGGCAGATACAAAGTGCATACTGGGATGACAGAGCCTTTTGAAATTGAAAAGAGTTTCCCATGATTATTTTGTGGTCCCATGGGAAGCTTTTCATTGTCCCACTGAAAATCCTGCCAAGGCTGTCAATATTAAATCATTTACAAATCCAGTGAACTTTTTTTTTTTTTCCTTTTTGATTCTTATTCTTTTTGCTGCTGCTTGGACTTTTTTTAATACAAAGTATAAAGTATGAGATTATTCCCTTGGGAGCTATTTCATTGACTGGGATGTTTTGTTTTCAGGAATCTTGACATCTTAATTTAATCCAAATAGCACATGCTATTATTCTTGTATTCATTACAAAGAAGTGTGACAGATTTTAATTTACTTAGCTTACGCCATAAAACTATACAAATACTATTGAAAAATGTGTAAGTATACTACTGTATATTGTATACAAATATTACTGACTACTGAATATTTAATTGAAGACAGTTTATTAACATTGAATATAAACAATAAAATGGGTGTGCCAATCACATCATAAACAATAAATACTTAAATATTCAAAACATGCCCAAAGATTGTTTTTTCCTAAATGCTTTGATTCATATGCCTTAGGAAATACGGAATATGTATCTAGCATTGAAAAATAAAATCATAGTTTTGCCACTGCCTTTTCTATTATGCATAGTTTTTGTTATTGCTCCCTAAATAAGAAAAACTAGTTTACCAAAATACTATTTTTGATTTAATCCTACCAAATAATGACATCATCTTCAGAATGTTACCAGTTTAAGACCTGAAACAGAAGGTTACCGCCTTTTATGACATAAAGTAGCTACCACAAAGAGATGATGATGGAAAGACAGTAGTACTTAAAACTCTGTGAAGTTCCAGGTGTCATTACTGGATATTACAGTCAATACTAGTATTTTTCAAAGGTGTAAGTCAAAAAATTTGCAGAAAGATTACCATAAATCAATAATAGCTTGAAAAGGAAGAGAAAACAGGTGCTCTGTTGCTACTGTTAATTCTTCACTTTTTAAAAAATGTACCTAAAATATTTTTTATTTTACCTAAATTTAATTAGGAGACTACACGGGAATTTCACAAGGCAGAAAGGCCCTATGCTCCGGATAAGAGAGTAACGATGTCTCCCAAAGTCTCAAAAAGCAGCAAAATTAGAAGAAGCCATTTCCTGCCACCTATTTAAATTTCACCTTCATTGAAATTTTCCTACATTGTAATTCCAGTTTCAGTATGGTCTTGCAGCTAGTTGGATGGCCTCTGGACTACAGGAATTTTCAATAATTTTGCTCACATACTGGGCTGATTTTGAAGCTGTCAAGACACTGTCTCACAGCACCCAAAAGAGGCCTATTCTGTTTCAGTATGCATGTGTAAATATCCATAATTACAATCAAAAGTAGGTGTTTCCATACAGTGAGACTGAAACACTGGTAATACACAAAATAATCTTAATATGCATGTCTGTGTGTTATAGAATTATTTCAAATACGGTAGCAACTGATTTTCATCACAATCTTGGCTATTTTGCCCCATTTTTAAACCTAGTATACTTTTTACATTAACATTTTCACTGTATATTACCATTAGAGGCCAAAAAATAACAGAGATCTGATTAGAGTGAGTATTTTAATACTCTTCTACCTCTCTATTTTTAAGAGAAAAGAATTTTAATGAGAAAATTCAGGCAAAAAAAAAATTCTCTTCTTCAAAATAAGCAGAATCAGCACATTTTTTTTCATATTAGTATAGTAAACCTCAAAAAAACAGTTTTGTTGGAATGTTTGGACAGACGTCATTCACATCAAAGAACTCTTGGAATTTGTACTTCTATATAACTCCTAACAGAAGCCCTCTTGTGGATAATCAGATTTGTCAGTTTTTACCTATCATAAAAAAAAATTGTGTTTGGCTCTGTACATGACTGTAACATCCTGGTTCTGGTAATGAAACTTTTGTAGCTGTGCTTGGGACACGTGGGATGATGGCTGAAATTGCTCTGGCAAAGGGAGGAATGAATAATTGGTAAGTGTCATTACACCACATCACTGGGCCCAGCTGCGGGCCCTCCGTTGCGGAAAAGATACAGATAAACTGGAGCAAGTTCAGTAGAAGCCATTACAATGAATGGGGCTGGAGCACTGGCCTTGTCAGGAGAGGCTGAAGGAATTAAGGGGAGAAGGGGGTAGCCTTTGCAGGAGACCAACAGCAGCCCCCCAGCACCCATGCAGGGGTTATCAAGAGGACAGAGGTGGGTTCTTCAGGGTTCTACTTGGTGGGACGATGAGAGACAACATATATAAATTGAAACAAGAAGAGTGTCAGGCTGAATATAGGGAGAAACTTTTTCCCCATGAGAGCAATCAGGCAGTGGACCAGCTGCCCTGAGAGGCTGTGCCATCTCTGTCCTTGGAGGCTTTCAAGACATGACTAGAACACAGCCCTGAAGAACCTGGTCTGATACTGGTTTGAGCAGTTAAGTCAGAGTAGAGAACTTCTGAAGTCCCTTCCAGCCTGAATTATCCTCTGGTCCTGTGACAGGCTGGGATAGTTGCATTCACCACCATACAAGAGTATATATAAACCTCTAGAAGATTTGGAATATGCTTTACTAGTCTCTACAAAATCTGACATAAAGTGGGTACCCTCTGTGATGGGTGAAAGCACACACTGGAGTAGCACCTATGCCTAAAAGATTTTTGGGAAAATCCAGGATTAACAGAGATTCCTTGGGTAATCTATGGGCTGACTGCTAGTAACTTATCTTTAGCAGAAGAGACAGAAGCCCTTAGGCTTCTGGAGAAACAGTTACAATGGGATCTGATGATGGACAGTGGTGACAGCCGTACCTCTTTTGCAAAAATCCGTAAAATGCTTGACATCGAGCAAAGCCATAGGAAATCAAGACAGAAACACAGTAGCTACCTGTTGTTCATCTGCAAGACGATATGAATGCCAACAGCAACTTAAGAAGACTGATACTTAAAACATTAAAGCGTTATTCAAAATCATTCAAACGTTTAAAGATGTCTCAGAAGTATCAATCCAGCTAGGTAATTTTTGTTTATGCCTGAGTCATCCCAACTTGAACTTTTTGAAACAAAGATATCAAGGTGATTGCCCTTGTTCTTCCAAGACCCTTTTTTACTAGAATTCAACTACATTCAGCTTTCCATTATCTAATAAGGAGTAATCACCACATACATTCAAAACACAAGGAGAACTTTCAAGTAGCTATATGATGAGAATAGAGTAGAAGTTACCAAATGACATAAAATTATTATATTTGAGTGAATTTATTAAGTAAGGCTAATGGAGTAAAGACTGAGGTCCACATTGGCTCTAGAAATTTTCCTCTGTTAAGTAGTGAGTAGTCCAGCAAATAGCACAATATACGTTTATGACTGGTAAAGAATACAAACAGCGGGACAGAATTAACAGCACATTTTATACTCATCTTTGAATTCATCACTATTTGGAAATGCAGCTTGAGAGAAATTTGCAGCTCCAGCAACAGCCCACTGAACTCGATATGAGCCTGTTTATCTGAATACACATGGAACAAACCTTTATTAAATAAGCAATGCACTGGGCAGAGAACTCTCAGGCTTTCATTAAGAATTTAATCCACTGTAGTCACTGCAGTTTTCTAAGCTCCCAATATAAAATACCAAGTTATTTAGATGAAATAGTGACTTTTCTATTTGCTTACCTTGTGAATGATGAGAGATATTCTAGTTATCTACAAAAGGAAAATTAAGTGCTTTGCTGGAGGATGTGTTGCCACTGTATTGCGCTTACCAGTTCTACAACTGCCAGGCAATTAGAAATTTGAAACGTTTCAAATGATTCAATGCATTCATCTTCAGGAAAATGCCTATGCATCGTGTCTGATTATTTTTTTTAATTGAAAAGCAACAAAGCAAAACAAAGAACCTACCCTGGAGTTTGTCCAACCTCTTTCTCTACATCTGCCAAGATGGGGCCCACCTTCTCAACCTGACAGAAATATTATTGAAAAATCAGTGTGCCAGAGGCTTTTCAAATTCCTTATGGAATTCTACACCAGATATACTATTCTACAGTAATAAAAAGCCTGCCACACAGACCACTCCAGATTATGTTAAACTCATTTTAGCTGGAAGAGACTGAGTTTAATTATAGTTAGAGCAGTCACCATTTAAACAGTATTGATTCAACTACAGGTTTGTGCTCCGACTCAGTCAAGCCATTGAAAATCTATGCCACGGGTGTGTTGTCTGCAAAATCAGCCTGTTTATCTGAGAAGTACATATATAAAGTCTATAAAGCACTATATTGTGCTTCTATGTTTAGAAGTCTATAAAGCACTTCTAAATTTTTCAGCAGTTACATTACTCTTTTTCTTCCTAACAGCAGCATTATTTGACTGCAGTTACATGTGTACAAAGAATAGATCCTGCCTATCTTGGTAACACCCAGAGCACTTTGGATATGTATTCCTCTTATGACCAAAACCCACAAACATTTAGGCAAGTGGCTATTATATAGGACTGGAATAAGAGAAAGCTACACCATCAGCTATCTAGGACAATTTGCAACATTTCCTTAGAGCAAAAAAATATCATCCACTTATTGATTTATAGAAATATTTGGCAATTCTGGAGTGGATAGAAGTGTTCTTTAATAGATTGGCAACTCTGATAACCATCAAAAAAATACTAAAGGAAAAAGCATTACCATTTAATGCTGTTTAGTCTGTTCAGATCAGTGTCTGCGTGGGTGGTTCTTGGAATATATATTTGCGAAAATATGTTTGGGATCAGTTTGAGCTATAAGGATATCAATCATATCCTCTTGTGGGTTTTCCACTTTTAATATTAACTCTTGCACATCAAAATTCAGAAGGGTGGTACCTATCAGCTTGAAGAAAAAGTTTAAGGCTATATCTGTCGGATATCTACAAAGATGCTGCTGCTCAATCTGGGACAGATTCCAACGTCCTCATTCACAAACAAATGGACTGTACTATCTGCAACAGTCAATTGACCAAATTCTGACTATGATAGTACTTGGAATGAAAAGTGAAATCATAACTTGGCTTCAAAAAAACGACCAAGCTGCAAAATTCTAGTGCGGATACATACACTGAAGCCAACCACATATCACAGAAGGCTGTAGTGCTTGATCATATAGCTTTGGTTTGGCTGAATGTAGCTGAGACAGTCAGAAAACTTTTCCTTGAATTTAAATTTGGTCTAAAATGTAGGGTTTTAGCATGACTTATCTATGGTTCTCTACGCTAATTTTTAGCTCATAAATTGAATACCAAACTGCCACATAAGCTAGATAAGTAAAGGGAATACTAATCATACAAGGAGTTGGACTTCAAATTATGCACAGCAGCCTGCTAAGACCTGGAGCATGAACAGTTTTATATTAAAATGTTGGGTTTCAAATGAAGCACAGGGAACAAGATTTTTTCCCCATCTTCCTACCAAAGAAATTAACATTTTGTGACCTCTTACTTTATAACATTCTATATATTTCGTCTATCTGTTGTCGCTCCTTTCCACTCCCCTTGTGTGGAATCTTTGTATTTTTCACTGTATCCTAAGCCATGATGTAGATTTTCTTTAGAAAGAAATTACATATACTGCTTATGTGATATGAATATATTTCTATTTCTAGCCACCTTTACTCATGATTACTATCGTACCCATTGCAACTAAACATAAAATCTTAGGCATGTAATCAAAATCTGTTACGAATATACCCAGTATAATGTGCCACAGATCTGTTCGCTGTCTGATATGGCTCACATATTCATCGATCATTAGAGGAGAAGCAGCAAAATTACCATCTCAAGTCTTCACTCCTTTGCATGGAAATGAGGAGCTGTTTACACGATTGGCTTACAGGAGTTCCAACGCAGGATCTTCTAGTGCTGAAACACAGTGTCTAGTTAGTTTTCCGTTTTCATGTACTAGCACTCTTTTTAAACTTTGGTTGAAAACACTGCATGAAAAGCATTGCTCATGTGGAATTAGAAGTGGTCTTGCTCTGCAGTTTCAAAAAAGTCTTCTGTATAGGGTCAGCTCAGTTCTTACAAAGATCCTTCCAAAGCTTATATCTACAGAGCAAAAGAAGCACAAGCCTTGATTAGGGATTTTACTGCAGCATCCTAGAGGGAAGCACGTCTTGAACTGCATCAAAGAGAGATGTCTAATATACTTTGTTTTAAGAATCTCTGAAATTGATTAAATATAATTTTGTCTTTGAGATACCCTTTGTAAACTCATTCAGAGGAGTACGAACACCACTCAGATTAATGAAATGATATTATTCCCATCTAAACTTCCTATCCTATCAGAAATTAGTAAAAGGAGATTTAGATTGGATATTAGGAAGAAATTCTTTCCTGTGAGGGTGCTGAGGCACTGGAATAAGTTGCCCAGAGGAATTGTGGATGCCCCATCCCTGCAGGTGTTCAAGGCCAGGCTGGATGGGGCTTTGAGCAACCTGGTCTAGTAGGAGGTGTCTCTGCCCATGGCAGGGGGGTTGGAACTCAATGATCTTTATGGTCCCTTCCAACTCTAACCATTCTATGATTCTATGATACGGGGAAAAGTAAAATAATAATTTAGTTTGAAGTCTAGAGTCAAACTCTTGACATTTCTGAGGAAAGGCGGACTCACATCCTAATTTTGTAATTAAATATCTGTGTACCAGAGCAATAATCTAAATGTGCAAAGAAAATTAAACTGTGAACTAAGAACTATGTAGAAGCCTTGGCCACTTAAATGAATACCTTGCAATAAAATGAACAAGTTAGTTGGGCATTGAATTGCCCTCAGTTTCCACACTGCCAGAATTTCATTTTTTTTTCTTCTATACTTAGTAAAACCTTATGGCTGGAGAGGCAATGGGGTGGAGAGGGGAGGAATAACACAGGATTATAATATGCCATTCAAAAAACAATCTTAAAGAGTCATAGACAAGGGGAGGACTTAAAACCTCTCTGAAGAAGTAGAGAAGCAAATTCCCTATTATGCTCAGATGAAAGATGAGCTTCTGAAACTGATGGGAACAGGTCATCATTTTTGTTTCTGTTTTATAACACCACCAAATGTGTAATTTTTTTCAACACTTTTTCAGAGTAGTTTGAGAGTGCCAAAACCGTATTATATAATTTTTGCAACCAGTTCACACTCTCTAGGATCAAAACTTTCTAATTCCTTCACAGCAATTTGTGTACTTTGTGAACCATGAATAGAATAAACTAGCATATTCATCCACATGCCATGGCGAGCCCATTTAGTATTGTGGACAGTGTATTTTTCTTAGAGCTGCATCTTGTGATTGTTAGCCTTTGCTTTGAAAAAAACCATTTCAAATAGTTTTCCCAAATACTCTATTCCTTTTTTTTCTTTATTCACTGTCCTGCCTTAAATTATGCACAGTGTAGCAAAAATACTATAATATATGTATAGATTGTGGAGATGTTTGTCCAATATTGTTGAAAAAATAAACTTGTCCAGAGACAAGGATGTCTCAGAATCTATATAATTAAAAGGCAAATGTTTAACAGCCATAGGCATCCAATTTGAGGTTGAGTGTCCTAGCCATCACAGCCTGCTCTTGCTAAAGAGAAGCCATATGCCTCTCAAATCTCAGGAGGTCAGGAACAGAGCAGTCTCTTCCAATCAATGGTTTCTTGAAATATTAATGGAACTTGCCTTTACCTCATTACTTTAAAACTGCAAATGTCAACATCTCATAGTAGTTTCATTGCTACATGCAGCTAATATCCCCAAAGTTATTGCCATTCTCACCAAGTGTAGTGACAGAAATATTTTTTTAAAGATCAGCTTGTCCATTCAGAATAGTCTGAGGAGTAGAATCACACTCTTCAGAGAGTTCCCCACTGCAGTATCCTGTTTACACGATGTACTTTTAATCATTTAAGAAGTACACTGGATTTATTTTCACATCATTCTTTACCATGAAATTTATAGTTTATAAACAACTTTAAACTATGTTTGCCCTTGAAAAGGTCAAGAAGGGCACACAAACCATCAGCCACACCTCAAACTATAAAGCAGCTCAGACCTGTCATCTGAGTCAACCAATAAATAATAAAGATTGATGAAAGCAGCTCTTAAACTACTTTTGAAATGCATTCTATTTTCAGAATCACTAATGGCTGGCCATTAAAAAAGAAAACAAAAGGATTTTTTTTCTTTTTTTCTTTTTTTTTCTTTTTTTGTTAGAGTTGGTATTCAGCTGAAATTTAGAATTTGCTTAATGCTTTTTTCAAAGGAGAGGAAAGTCTGCTGCCATGACGGAACCAACCTTGTGATGAGAAGGACTGTTACATGAAGCTTGCTGAACAGCACTCTGCAGAGTAGTTATTGAAAGTGGGATAATTATATTGTGTCTATAGAATATCTGCAAGTTTCTGTTTGTCCCTTATCCTCATGTGCATGTCACAAAATGTTAACTAGCTATGAAACTCTTCACTCCTTTAATTAAAATGAAAACTTCATCTGGGGTTTGAAAACACAGAAATCAGTAGTAGCTAACTAGTAAAGCATGTTCCCAATTCCGAGGCTTAAATGGGAGTTGGAGAAGAGTTTGGGTAGAGAGTACATGGCACTGCTCTGTACAAACTATTTAAACATCAGAGAGAAGATTTATCCTTCAAGACTCCAGGCATGCTCTTACCTATGAATTCAGAATTCCAGATGACACAACTACCACAAACTTCAGTCATGAACCTTTACATAGTTGTTCAAGGGCTTCAATGAGTCAAAATACCATTAAGCAACACATTTCTGTGTGCAAATAACTCTGTGGAAGACCTATATGCACAGGTGGTTTTACACATAATTTCAGGAGTAAACAAATATAATCCAGGCTGGAATTCAGCTGCATATGCAGAGCTGTGTTAATAAATATGTTCAGTCAAGTTAGGACATAACAACGTAAAATCTGCTATACAATTGGTACTATGATATGAACCTTTAACTGAGACATAACACTTTTCCATTCAGAGCAAAAGCTCTGCTTTTATCTTTTGTGACTTGCATGACAGTGAATCTGAGCAGCTAGGAAAGGAGAGAAATGAGTGGAATATCCTGATTGCCCCTTACAGCCCTGGACCAGAGTACAAATTATGGTCATGAGGCAGACAGTTCCATTAGCAGATTGGAGAAATAAGGGGCCAGAGTGTGCTTAATGCAAATAGATCCTTCAGACAAAGCTGCCAAATTCTATCAAATCTCAATAGGATATGTACATGTGAGATTTTTAGAGGCTTACAATTTGAAAAAAATTCAATAGCTTTCTCATAGGTTGCTTACAATTTGAACAAAATTGAATAGCTTTCTCATAGCTATCTCTCATAGAGAGATATTAACAACCACCAAATTCTGACTGTCCCTCACCCCCTAAAAACATGAAGTTACCAGAATATTCAATACGTCAACTGAATCTTCAGACATAAGTATACTAACCTGTCTTGATGCTTTCTTACCAGTGGCTACACCAGTCTCGCTAAATATTTTCCAGAACAATTTAGGCCGAGGCAGATATCCTACATAGAAAATATTAGCTGGAATTACTAAAATATAGCAACATTATAAGCATGTGAAGATAGGCTATTACAAATATTAAGCATCTTTAATGTCAATTATTTCTACCTATGTCACCTGTACATTAAGTTAACCTAGGCATTACCAAATTACAGTGATCTTTTAATAGAATTTAAAGAACGTGTAGTACAATAAGTTTCTTTAAAATGTTCCCATCTTGTTATGGGACAGAAGACATCATTCACCATTTTTCATTACAGCTTTCCGTGCACATTAACAAATTCCAGCTCTCTATCAGATCCAGACCAGGTTCAGAACAAGGACCCAGAGCAGGTCTGGGGGTAGTCCTGTGAGCCTTCTCTTAAGTGAAAATCTGGCGAAGCTGTCCAGCTCAGAGGATCTACAGTCATTAGTGTTAAATGAGTGCCATTGAAACTACAGTTTGTTTGGTGGAGTTTTTTTTGAGTGCTTTCACTACAGTTGCAACAGTACACCATCTCATCTGTTACTTATCAGGGAAGTATTATTATACTGCAAATATTGCTAATGCTCATACATGATTTCTGGGAGAGCAGATTGGTGGTCTTCTGTAAAGCAGACCTTTTCCCTTTCCCCTTCTTTCATTTCTGTAATGATAACAAATGTTATCCACGTCAGACCCACATAGTTCATTAAAATTCATTTTAAAAGATCATATTATATATTGTCATCAGTCTATGAACCACAGTGCACAGACCAGTGAACCATGGAGGGAAATAGCCTAAATTTCAATTTCAGGAGTCCCTTGGAGCACCAGGTGGACGTAACATCAAACTTCAATTCTAACTCCTGGCATTCAGCTATACTTTCAAGTAATCTTTAAAGCCGTTTGTCACTTGACTCTTCCACAAGTCGTTATATATATATAGAAAGAGTCCATCTACACACTGAAGTCTTACATACATTCATCTCTGAGCAAAAATAATCATGACTTAACATTACCATGATTCATTTCAGTCCTTGAAATGTCACAACTGAACGGGATGATCTTTCCAAGGAGGGTAGGAAGTATATTTCCAGCCCTGTTATCTTCTATCATCCAGACTCAATGGCAACAATTCTTTCATGAGAGATACAGTGAGCTGAAAATCCTCCTGTGAGCTTGCAGCTGAAGTACATTGGGTCAGCTAGCACAGGAGTACTCCAACAAATCTAACAAATAAACAGCGACAAATAAATTTCCCAGACATTTTTGTGCAGCATAGATTAAAACCCTTCATTATTCATATACAAAACCATACAAATTCAGTTTGCAAATGAGACACATTGTATAAGTCACTTGGAAAACTCAGCTTTGGGTAATAGTGCCAAAATAACACAAAGGTTTGGTAAACTCAACACACAATGGATGTATTTCAATAACCTATGAGTCAATATGTGCAAAAAAATTTCAATCAGGCTATCAGTGATATTTCAAGGAAGATCGTTTCTCGGTTCAAATATTCCGCTATGCATCAGAAAGTATTTTTTATTGTTTCTAGACTACTTTTTTTTTCATTATTGTCTTTTCAAAGATAACTTCTTATTCACTCCTAGAGCTATATAAGCTTTGTTTTGAATATTCAAACTAAGAGCCTAAAATTTTAAGATGGTGTTTATTACAGCAGATGATGGAAAATGTTCCTCTCTAACTGTAGCTCCTACTGCATGAAAGGGAAGAATTATGAGAGGATAATGGCAAGAGGTACTGTCTGTATGTACTACATAAGCCCAACAAAGAATTCATCTGCTCAGGGAAAAAAAAAGTTTGTATCTTCTGTTTCCTCTGACTACGACATAATTACTTCTACAAGGACAAATTGGAGAATCTTTACATGTTTACAGGTGTAATCCTTAGCCCAATAATAAAGAACTGAACAAAGACCTCCCAGGTAAACAGGAAGGTGGAACACAAACAGAAAACTGATTAACAAAATCTTCCAAAAGCAACAAATCATGTGTCATACAAACGAAATTCCCGTATTAGCCACTATGCAAAGCTTGCACTATGCTACCCATTTCAAAATTATTACAGCTTTTTGCCCCTTACTCCTCTACCCAACCTGCACAAGTTTCCTGCAAAGGCAAGATCTCACCATACTGACCGTGCTTCCTTGCATGCCAGAAACAAACATGGATGAAATTAAGGCTGTCCTGGGGATATCTCCCAGTTAAAGATTACTTTTGAGACTACTGATCAAGTCAGTTTTCAATAAAAGTACTTACTGATAAACACGGATACTAAAGGATAGCTGTGACAGGAATACAAGTGTAGAGATTACTGGCACAACTGAGAATAAAGATAATTATTGTGCTAAATATTTCCAATTTGTGCTTCTAATAAATTTTGTATTTGTGGTACTGGTAAAGTACTGAGCTTATTTAACAGGACATTACTGTAGTTTTTTGTTTAGTCTTTAATATTTAATGACACAGGGTGTAAACGAGCCACCCTTTGCAAATGCATTTCATCTTCACATGGAAAAAAGCAGGCTTCTTTCTGAAGACAGGAACATTCCTTTCCCCCACCCACCAGTTTGATTTATTACTCCTACTCAAATATCAGCGTTCAGTTGTTTCACCTGGTTTCTTCTTTTAGCTATATAGCAAACTGAAATCAGTCCCCTGTCAAATTGCATAGCTTGGCACAGCTGTGCCACAATTTTACTACAGGTGGGAACTTATTTATGTGATTACAGACACTTTTATCATCTACACAGACTGTTATTTTCTAAGACAGCAATGAAATGTTCTATATGAAGGGAAAATAAAGCACTCATCTTTTTTACACAGAAAAAAAAAGGAAATATGTATTTAATATTCTATCCAGACCTGCACCTCTATTCTTTGGAGAAACAAGGCAACAAGCACCCCATTTGGGGTTCCCAGGGACAGCACTCTAAAATAATTGGCAGCATACTGCCTCTTAAGAATCCAAATAACCATGCACTTATGATGTGATTTAATGTGCGTGAATTAGAAAGAAAACACTGAAAACTGTTTCCTGATAACAAAGAAGGGAGTGTATTTATATACATGCCTTGCATCAGACCTGCAAATATATCCTCATGAAGTTATGCGAGATAACAAGCGATCTTTCTTATTTCACCACCACCACCAATATATGTAGAGAGAGATATATGACAAAAATTTGAAATAAAAGGTTTTTGAAAGTGGTCTGACAGAAACTAACAAGTGCATTTATGTTAATTCTCCTGTACAGCCACAGAGGTAGTGTGCGCTCGGCCACTCATGCACAAACACAACTTCCTCTTCCACTCCTGCAAACATCCTCCTTCCACTCTTCCAAAAATGTCTCCACCACCTCTGCACTCATCTGTCTGCAGAGGTGCCACTTTGTGCCACTCAAGCGGTGTATGCTTGAACAAATGTCACCAGCATCGGCCACAGAAGTTGGGATCTGGGCAACTCTAATCTGCAATTAACCAAAAGCGATCTTCAACTTGTGGTTCATTTGTCTCATCACTGACTCCAGGCTAATGTTAACTCACTTTTAAAGGTATGGAAAAGAAAGATCTGGATTCTCTCCTAGATTTCAGGTTCCAAAAAAGAACGGATAGCCACACAGAAGAAATCAAACCTAAACCAATACTTGAAATGATAAGAAACTTGCTACAGTACAGTTAACAACTTTATAAAAACTTAAAAACTTTATAAAATCAGAAGATCCATAAGAATTTTTACTTGAGACAAGATAGTATCCTTTTAAAACTTGTTTTTTGTGTGTTTGTCCCTCTGTTCAGAAACAACTACTCTAACCCACTATTCAAATAAAAATAACAAGTGGTTATAATCCTCTTCTAAATTTCTAGATTAAAAAATCCATGCTGGCTTTCAATACTGCTATTAAAGTCCTCTGCAGCCCTTCCTCACAATGATCACAATGAAAAAAGCAGAAACTTCTAATGAAGATTACATTATTTGAAAAACTTCTGGCATTGCTGAACTAGGAAGTGTTAGAGATTTCTTTATTCGGTGTAAGTTGCGCTTTTAATTCAAAAAGGAAAAAAAAAGGTATTCAGGCACATAATGAGACAATCAGACTTCTGGATGCTTCTCTGGAACAAAACTCTAAAATGCTGGAGATTCATTTGTGCACTAGTAGAAATAAATTATGTTTAAAAATTACTAAAACAACCTCCATTTTTAAAAAAAGCTGTACCATTTGCTCAATTTTTAGATCTGTGACAAATGAGCTGTCACTGAAATGTGTAATATATGATTGGCCTCACTGAGCATTTCCCTTTCGTTTGAGAGAGTGCCTAAATAAATGTTGTACTCCACTAAGTGTGGGGCCTGCATGATGTCAAAGTCATGGCTGCAGAGGACTCCTGCTGGAGGTACTCCAAAGCTATGGCTCTTCTCCCTCCACCAACATTCAGACTACTTGATCTCAATAAACACAACAACCTTTCTCAAACTGAAATTACCCAAGCACCCGACACAAAAGCACCGTTGCATCATCTTAGCCGAAGGAGGAATCTCCCCAGCTCCCAGGCTTGCCACCATTAGGATCGCTCCCAGTGTGGTCAGTTTTGGCGGTAAAGCTTTAAATGCCACCCTGTGACTAACTTGCTACCATATCGTTAACATGACTGTTCCTGTTCCAGTGAGTGCAGGAAACACAGCGAGCATAAAATACAAGCAAAATGACCCAAGAGCTGCTAACCTACTGCCTTCAACTTTTCAAGTAAATCACTGCGCACCAGCAGCTAACATTGAAGGTCAGCTGTTCTGCAGCTCAAGGTATCAATCAAATGCAAAGGAGACCAGGAAAAAGAGCCTGCAAAAAGGCCACAGGAAACACACAGTTAGACTTTCCACTTGCAGTCATGTACAGTGGTGGGAGGGATGGGCTGATGACATGCGCTTACTGTCCTTTCCCACACATCAGCTGGGAGAAGGGGATTTCTCCTTTGTGCATTGCCCAACTGAGTAGGATTCAAACAAGCTTCCAGGAGCGCACTTCATGAAATACACCATGAAGACTGCAATCTTCTGGTTGCATCTAGTCAAAATGCATGATCCAGAGAAACTAACAATGCTGAGCGCTAAATTCAAGCAGGTTCCAAGAGCGAGTCCGCAAAATAATAAATGCAAGACTATTTACATTAGCAAATTTGCATGTGCAAATGGACAGCAGTGCGCATTTACCAATTTTGTTCACACATGACTGTCTTTGGCTCCTTGTGAAAAGATACCTATATTTCTCTTGATAAATCCTGGCGAAAGGCCTAGGCCAGTTGGAACTGCCTTTGCTAGAAACTGTGGACATAAAATACTTTCCAGGTGGTACTCAGTTCCTCGCAGAATCAAGCCCCAAAACAGGGAGTTCTTGTTGGAGTCTCTACAGTGAAGGCACTGATGGTTATGATGATCAAATAAGCAGCACGGCCCAAAGGCTTGTTCAGAGGCTTAAAGGAAAAGCACTGTAACTGCAAACTTGCACAGAATAACAGCTTATTTAGCTTTCAGTAAATGAAGTGTTCTAATAGATTTTTTTTTTCTTCCTCTGATGGCTAAATGCTTCCTCTATTACTAACGTGTGAAATGATCTAGAGTATTAGTGTTTGCATTATGCAGTTACTTGCACAGACCTTGGAAAAACGACGGCTTCTGGCAAAATTTACTGGAGAAAAAAGAACTCCAGATAGAGATTTGACTTAAGGCATTACTGTTCAATGAGGAGTGGCTTGGGCAAGATCTTATTTCCACTTTTGCCCTGCAAGAAAATAGGCAATGACTAGTAAATGAGTTGGAAATTATTACTATAATTAACATGTCTTCAAAGCAGCCGTTGGAAATTGTGCATGCGGCAACAAACTAATGAAGCTCCAGTTGCACAAAAACAAAAGGTCATAACAACCTGAGGGAAGCCGGAGTAGAAGCTGCTTTAGAGAACTTTTCCCATGTTGAAGGCAGACTCTGAAGGAGATAGTGACAACGCCATCCTGCCCTGCATAGTTTCATTGTCTCGACAGCGAGTCTCCCAGTAATGAATGCCTGCTGCTGTCAGCACACATGGAGGCGTTTGGAAGTCCTTGCAGCAAAAAGAAAACGAGAGGTACAGGGAAGGGGGTGTTTAGGATGAAGCTGGAAAAACTCAGCCAGAAAAGTACATTGGTGACACAGACAGATATTTGTTTGGCCAAAGCTTCATTTATTGTGTAAATAATCGCTTGGCCAGTATGCACTAATTAAATATGGCATGCACTGAACAATTTAGTGTGAATCTTTTTCAAATGGTACAGCTCAGTTCTGCACGTTCATTTTTCTCTCCAAGGAAGATTATATTCCTGTGTCTTTCTCCAGTATTTCAATTAAATTGTTTCCTGCCTTCAAATTCTGTCTGCTTTTGCAGAATATGAGAAAAATACCTTCATACTGATTGTCTCTATTTTCTAATGAAAACAGGAATCAAACTCATATTAAAGGTTCTAATCACATTCTTTTTAAATAACCAGCTAAAAAGAAGTAACAGTTGGAAAAGAACAACACAAACATATTGTGTACAGGTTTTACACAAGCGCCCACGCACATATTTCTGCCGTGACACCCACTTTTCCACATCATTCCTAATTTACAATGTTCTTGTTGCTGGGCCTGATCCAAATCCCCCTGCAATGAACGTAAGTTTTTTGGTTGGTTTCAGATTGCCTGGGATCCAGTTGAGGCATTTGGGCTATAAAGAGCATATCAGGAATGTTGGCTCAGGAAGGGGAGGAGGATGCGAAGGGTATTTTCACAATGTTGGTAAACAACCAAGCATACAAATGATAGCTGAAATTTCAAGTCGCATTGACGAGAAAGCAAGAACTGTCCTTTTGGCTGTTCTTGATACATGACAAAGTGATAGTCAGCTCCAAATAACCCTTAAATCCTTCTTAGAGCAGCCCGAGAATAGAAGTCTCTGCCTATTAAAGATCCAGTTCATTCACTGTTTTAGATTTCCTTCCTTACTTTTTTTTTTTTCTATCTCACAATCTGTTCCATCATTCCTGGCAGGTTATTGCTCAGGCTCTGGGTTGAATCCCATTGAGAAACACTGAAATTCTTAAATAAAACTTTCTGGATACTAAGCACAAACTTATTCAAAAAGGATCATTAACTGTGCAGTACTCTCTCATCTCTGTTCTTTCTGCCTTGAACTGAGTATCTGATTGATGGCCTTTTTAAGTCATCATCATTAGCAGTTAGCGGTAATGAACTAAACAGGATTTGTCACGCTCCCCACTTTTTGCTTTAAGTACCAAAAAGGAAAAATTACATCTTCAGCTTTGGTCAGGAAATACTGAAGATGCAGAGGAAACCTACTAATGAGGCTTTCATTTTTGCCTCTGAATCTCTAATATTTGCCATAGTGAAAAATTGCCAGGTGTGATTTTGCTCTGATGTTCTTTCTCTTACACATCTTCAAAGCTATTCCAGGGATCTGATATTCACAGAGCTACCCTTTACTACGACTCTGTCCATGATAGTGATCCACTTGCATGAAGCTCAAATGCTGTAGCACGTACTGCCGATTCCACTGTAATAGATAGCACACCATCTGTTAACTGTATTTGAAGTCTGCAGTGGGACACACTATAATCTTCTTTAAAATATCAGTGGGGTTACTTTTACAGGCTTGTAAAGATAAGGGAAAAATATTTCTTCCTTTGGAAGTAACACTGCATGTATCTTTCTTTTATGGCAGGGCATGGGGCAAAACAAAGTATATATAAAGCAGTGGATGTTTAAAAAACTAGCATCACCTCTTAAATCTTTATGATATCTGGGACCGTGAAAAATACCTAGTTTTCTGTCAAACATTTCATATTCAAAATGAAGTAACCATTCATACAAAAAAATAAATACTCGAACTTCAGTAGACAAAATTACACCATCTATAACACTGGAATTTTGCATTTGCAAATACAAATACTCATAGAAGTGGAAAGTGCTCAGGACTTAAATGCCAAGCCTTCATTAAACTTTATGAATTTCTGGGGGAAATAAAAACCAACCACCCCAACCCCTCATCTCCCAAAAATCAAACAATACTAAAACAAAATCAAAACCTGTCACATCATTTCTAAGTCATTTGGTCATTTTACTAGATATTTGATTTTAGTAAATGATTTAGAGAATATAAATAAATTACTTTGTAAACTCTAGAAAGCAATCAGGAGAAAAAGTCCCAGGACTGTGTCAAAAACTACTGCCTGATTATTTAGGATAAACCAGACCTCACAATAGACTAATGAAATTATTCATAACTTAACATTGTCTGTTTTCCAAAAATTTTCTTCCCCCACTGGTAATGCCAAAGACACCTAAGAAAGCAGATCTCAGAACAAAAATCCAATATTACATAACATCTTCCCTTCCTCTCTTGCTATTTTATAAAGCAATTTGCTGCTCGTTGGCGATTCTCATGAAACACACTTCCTTTATCTCAGAAATGGACCAGGTCTGACATGTAGACCCTGATCTGTCCTACTCCAAGCAGTCTCTGTATATATAAATTAAATGGAAATAGCTTAGTCTTCTTACATCATGGTCTTCTCTCAGGTCACATAAGGTCCTTACACTGAAAGCTTCACTGGAAGAATGAGTTACCCTCTGCCAACTTCCTCAAGGATTTTTCACCTCAAATGAGTCAAGAGAGAAGACTTTCACAACTGCAATATTAATACTATAAAAGCAATCCAAGTATGCTCATACTTTTCTCATAGCCCATTAATCTGCTTCTCTTTCATTCATCTTTGCTGAATGATACAGACTGTATTTTACATCACTTTTTCATAAAATGACATAATTCAAGGTTGACTGAAGTCCATGCTACAAGTTTTAACTCTGTGTTTTTCAGCTTGGGTCAGCTGAGAAGCATTCACACCATCTGTAACTCCCTAAACTACATGGCTGCTAAAGCAAGGAGGAGTTCAGTTCATGTTATAACAGATGGTCTTTCATATTTCCTTTATTCCAGCAGAGAAGTTGAACACTGCCAGCAGATTACAGACTTATTGGGAAATCTTGTAATTTGTTATCTTCCAATGAGAAAAGATTCCACATATTATGACACTGTCCATTTAAATCTCTAGAACATTATGGTATTTTAGAGCCATGAAACATTTTGGAAAGTAACAGTTTCTTCTGTTGAATAACTATTTAGGTAAAACACCAAAGGTTATCTAGCTTTTCAAGAACAAAAGCCCAGGGTTGATGGTGTCACCTTGACAGGAACAGGATATCCATCTAAAAGAAGTCTTTACAGGCAAAAGCTATGAGAATATATGCCGGAGCTGACTCTCCAGTTACATTATTTCCAACAGGAAATTTAAGGAAATCATTAATATGTTATGAAGTTATAACAGATGATCCTTTTGCTTGAAAAAAATGGAGATTTTAGAGCATGTTTAGAATCTAGGCATGAATTGCATCAAAATTATTTTACTCAATCCAACCAAGAGATAAGCCACAGCTTGTGTTTTGTATCTAGTAGTAGAGAGTGCATAGGAGAGGAAGATGAGTAGGACTCCTCATCTCCTGTAGTCTGTAGGCTATCGTAACAGCTGCAGTGTTTCTCTATTGTTCCACACTATGAGAAAGATTACCTTTCCATGCTCTGTCTCCTGCGGGTTTGAACAAGTCATGCTTCTGTATCTAAGAGGATGCTTTACCTTAAACCACAAAGTCAAATCTTCAGGTACATAACAGAGATTTGCAGTTTGTCAGCTGAAGACTGATTCATGAATGTCTTCTGATTACAACTTCCATGTAAACATGAACAAAACCACCCTAGCAAGCCCCACAAGATATTCTTATCTAAAAGCCATCTGATTCTACATAAGTGTTATTGCTTTAACAACTCTGATAACAAAAAAAAAAAATTACAAAAAGAAACCAAACCCAACTGACAAGCCTGTAAGATAATCAAGGGGGGGGAAAAGTGTATCTACTGTTTCAGCATACTTTATTTATAAAGCATTTATAGCTCAGGTCAACTCAGAGGTGCACAGAGAGATTCCTCTGAATCATACAAAGGCATCTATTTTTAAAGCCATTGAGCTATTGAAGAATACAGAAATATCTTGCGTGCTTCCATCTGGAATTGTTTTTAGAAGTGCCATCTAGAGGGGCAATGCAGAAACATGCTGTCAAAGAATAATCAGCATCTTTATGTAAGGCAATTAATTCTCAAAACGCAGTCCAATCTGTGAATGGGTGGTAAACAAATGGGTTTGCTGCCAGTATAAATATTTATTTGGGAACAGAAGCAGCTTCAAAACAAGCAAAAGTTTGTCTCAAGCAGTTAGTGTGCTCATTCTGCAGTGAAGGAGCATGAATGGCTCTAAGCAAATGCTCAGTGGAGCTCTGCATGTGAATTCCAAATACACAGGAACATTTTAAAGACTTAGTGTTATTAACAGTTCAGTGAACTGATCATCATGACTTTTTTAATTCTTCCAGTGACAGTAAGCATACACTGTTATTAAAGCAAATAAAGTCCAGAAAGCTATTTGATCCACATTGCTTATACTAGAAGATCCACCAAATGGCACAAAGATAATAGTGCAGAGAGAGACCGTAAATGTTAGTCAACTAGCAGCTACAGTCATTTGGCATTTTACAGATCTTAACTTTTTAAAAAGATTTTATTCTAAAAGGGGAAGATCTAAGGAAATAAGTATATATTCTTAGTTGACGGGACAACTTTATAATGAGTTTACATTTTTATTAGAAAAATATCCCTGTAATTTTGAAATTGCAAATTCAAAGAGAACATGATAATAGTACTTCCTCTATTAGTTCAAGTACAATTGCTTTGATTCCAAGTAGCAAATATAATTACTGGATATTATATACTGAAATGTAGCCTTCTGAAAAGACAAGAGCTGGTCTATAAACGTCTGGGCTTGTTGTCTATAGAGCATATTCTAGATCAGCTCACAAGCAAAATAAGATGCATTCCAACTACGGAATAGCAGGGAGCTCTCACCCTAAATGCTATAGGAATTATCCTTTGGCTGAAGCATAAAAAAACCCCACACTGTTTTAAAGCAGAAATTTCCAGTGTTTAGTCATTGTGGTGAAAGCATGCTGACTGGCTGACAACTGTGACTGGCCACATTTAGTAAGAAGTTATGCCAAGATACAAAAGAGCCTGATACTGCAAGGTGCTGAGTCTACTGGGAGTGCAGAACACTCTGTGCCTGCCGTGGTTGAGGTCAAAACCCATAATTATTTCCATAGACAATGAAACAACTCTACTGAATCTCTTGAACATACAATACTTGCCGAGGAACATCTTTGCACGACAAAAATCTGAGTGTGGTATCAGAGCAAATTGTCATCAGAGAGGAATAAAGTTAGCCGGCTCAAAATATGGTACTTTATTCCCTTCAAGCATTTCAGTCTCTGGCTATGTGACAGGTTACTTTTCCAGTCTGTCACTTCACAATATTTAATTTCTTATGTAAATGAGATCCAGATGGTATCTGGAATTTACCTGCTTCTCACAGTTCTAGTCTCATTTCACAGCATTCTGTCTCAGTATTCTAGAAAGAGAAGGTAATTATCTTAGAGGATAATGAAAACTGAAGTCCTTTCAAAAGGAATGAAAACTTTGAAATAGTCTTTACTGTGATGAGAGACTCTGAAGTAAGGGCCAAGTCTATTTGCCATGTCTGGTGCTACCCGCTACACCTGATAATCAATTGACTCAGCTGACACAATATACAATCTCTGCTTTCCCACACCAGGATTCTGAATCCTCCAGAGAAGCTGTGCAACAGAAATATACAATGAAATGCATATCATTCAGAGATAACAGGTTCAGTTCCCGATTCTCTTCTATGAGAATCAAAAACCAAAGAGAGGCTTAATTTTTTCCTCATTGTTTTAATAGCTGAAATTTTACAACAGCCTATACCTATGAAATTAGCACCTATGTGGCAAAAGTTTTGCTATTCTCTATAGCAAAAATCTCAGTTGTCATTTTCACTCACAAACCTCAAAACAATGACATGAAAAAACACAATAAAGCCCTCTTCAGAATCAGAAGATCATCTGCTGTGCAATGATTCTCATAGTGTTGGTTGCCTCTGAACCTGACCTTAAAACTGTTCTTCAGCATATATCTGCACCTTGGCTTGTTACGGCCTGTTCCACTTGATGCACTGATTGCTCCCAAGTGACTATTCCAAGTGATAGGAGAAAGCAATAGGTGTCCTTAGTAAATACTTGGTGGTATTTAAGAATCTAAAGGCCAAAAAAGAGTTCATTAAGACTCTATAGCTGCTAGACTCTCTGAGCTGACAAGATACTTCCATTCAGTAAAACTACTGTGATTTTTTAACAGCTGTAAGATGCAACTGTAAACAATTTGAAAAGGAACAAATGCTTTAAGCCCTCAGAAGCTGTGAGATATTGTGGTGGTTATTTCTAAATATAAGACCATGAAATTACTTGCTATGAAGAACTTTATATGTACTTTTGATAGAAAAATCTATCTAATGTTTTTAAACAGAATAAAAACCTAGAGGGAGGAAGATTGTGCAGCAATAGCAAACTCCTTTCTCACAAACGTAAGGTTACTTCATAAAGTTTCTTGATGAGACTTAACAGGAACAACCTCCCAAGCTTCCCTTCAGCACAATGTCAAGAACATATTGTCCAAAAGCAAGGGTTTATTGACATTTGGTTAATGAACTTTGCTAACAAAAATGTTTTGAAAGTCAGAGGTTTAAAAACACTAAGCAAAATTATCAGGAGTTTACAATAAATGTACTAGAGAGCCAAAGATTTGTTCTTATGTTATAAAAGCTCCTTCTTTCAAGGTAAAGTGTATTTCCTTTTTTTTTTTCCAATCTGTCTACTGCTCTGAAAGACAACATACCTCCACCCCATTTTTTAAAAAGTATTCTTGGAAAGTGGGAAAACAATGTCAGTTACGGAACAGCGTATTCCAAACAGGAATGCCAAGAATATTGTTCATGTGTTCCTTGCGTTTATGAGCTTTAGACATCTGCTGGAGAGAGCTGGGGAGAAGAAAGGTAATTTTGAAAAAACTGAGAAGCTTTATTTACACACTGCATGATGCATTGTGTTGATTTGTACCTTGTATTTAAATTACAATGTCATTTCATTCTAAAGCTCTCATTTCAATGAAACTGAGTTGAAATTCATCACGAATCCATAGCATGCCTATGCTATGTTACAGTGCGTGAGGATAATCATTCCTCCTAGCTGTAGGCTATGTTAATCTAATACCATTAAATACTATACAGGTCTAATCAAAGAAGTTCTATGACCGAGGTCCTGAAGTGGGATGGGAAAGGAAAGTCTTTGGGTTTTCCCCTAGTACAGCACAGAAAGGTATCCAAAATTTCCCCCACACTATTTTAATGAATTCTGTGATGTTCCAGGGAAAAGTATGTGGTCAGAGAGGCTATTTCACCTACTTCAAAAAAATAAAAACAAAAATGTATGTTAATGACTTTGTTTTCTATTATATTGATGTCTCTAAAACGCACCCTATGCCTAACACAACTCTTTCAGAAGTACCTGAAAGCCCTATTGTTGTTTTTAAAGAGGAAATTTGAAACTCCACATCAAGTACAGCACAGGCAGGCCACTACAAAGAGGTTGCTATTTATTGTTATCTGAGAACAGCCACATAAATTTTACTACTGTTATATGGCAGCAATGTTATCGCTTAGCTATATTGCTGGGCAAGCTACAAATCTGAAGTTTTTCAGTCTGGATAATGACTCGTCTCTGAAGTAATGAGAAGTAATAGTTTGATGACAACCATTGCGCGAGTTCAAACAGTGAACAGAAACTTGTATGACCCACAAGAGAGGAAGGATCAGACTCACACCTGGTCTCAATATGTTCATGAAGTAGAGATTTGCACTCACTCACAGCGGGTCTGGAGGCTAAATTTGAAAATCCTTCCCCACTGGAAGAAAACTGTGTTTCTTATCTGCCTCTCATAATATTTTCTCCCTTTAAAACTGGTTCCTAAAATGTCAAGAGAAGTTAAAGTACCATTACTATCCTTCTAGTCTTCACAGTTCTAAAACAGAAGTCATACTTCAGCCTAGAACAGAGAGTATGCAAATGCAACTGGAATAAAGTAGAATAAAGACATAAACAAGACATGAGCTCAGAAGAGGGGTTATGAACTAAATTTAGTGCTCTAGGGAAAAATAACAAAAAAAAAGGAAAAGCATGCCTAGCCAATGTGCTGTATTGGAATTCCATTAGGCTGGAAAGATAGGACACTAGAGTTCATTTCAATGTTAATAGAAATTGAAGAGCCAAGGCTATCAGGAGACATGTATTCAGATGTCATTCTATTGCTTGATTTTCTCTCAGCCATACTCTGGTATATTAGCATATATCAGAGTTTTTCCTAACAGTATGTTTTGCCTTTGAACCAGACTGAAGAACAAAGGGTCCTCCTAATCCAGGATACAGAATGTCATTCTTACATTAGACATGCTCTGTAATTCAATATTTTTACTTCAAACATAACAAACCAAATTGTAGTATATCTTTTTTCTTTTCCATATGTCTTTAGGTACTTATTTATATTGGAGTGCTTGTTTATTTGTTTAGCTCGTTATTATAAGTTTTCTCTCCTCTAGTGAAAGAGAACAGGAAAGAGAAAAGAAGGGACTGCTTACAAAACTAAACCTCGTTTTGAAAGGATTTGGTTTTTAATGTATTTGAGAGAAGTTAAAAAAATTAAAATACAATTCTTCGGATGCTTCCAGAATATTTCTTAAGGTATGTAAAATCTACTCTCCAGAAGAAATTCACTTGGCAGATACAACCTAGATGTAGCAATTAATGAAAAGCTCAAGAAGAAAAAGTTAATTTTCACATGAGTTAAATAAATATTTTCCTAACTATTGTAACATACAAAAGTTTTCTCAGATTTTTGTTTTAAATTGTTTTTATTACATGTAGGTATTGATAAAGACAAGCTTCTTAAGTTTCAAGCCTACAGGAACCTACATTGGTCTATTAAACTGCCTGAGAATATTTATGTCAGTGAAGTTTCTTCTGTGCCAATGTTTGTGGGATTCTGACCTAATAATGTGGTAAAATTCTGAAAATTTTGCAGTAAGAAAATAACTGCATTGAGATGAATTGTTATACTCTCAGTATTTCCTAGTTTCCTGTATCTTGTCCAAAGTCTGCACTCAGAATTTCAATTTTCAGGCCCTTTGTGATGGAAGTAAGATCTACCTTGTCGCACTGAATGCTTACCTGTCAACTACTTTGGAACTTATTACCCAGTTCAATCAACTTTGCCAGAAGCACTGTACCTACAAATTCCATGAAAACAGGAAGCCAATGAGACATTAAAAGGCCATGCTATTACCTTTGTACTAAGTGGAAAAGGCTGCAGCACAAACTCATGCCTTATCAGACAATCTGCAAAGATTGACTAAAAGATAATTTTGACTTGAGCACAAAAATAACATAAAACTAGTATAGCAATAGTGCAAACCTACCTCGGGAAAATAAGTTAACATTCATTTCTTAAGCTGCTTGCAGACAATAGGCTTGGATTTTGTTCTATAATAGTGGGGAAGACCACAACCTAATTAGAATCCAATTACTTTTAGAAAAATGTCCAAAGCAGTAATCAAGAATGATCCAACTGAGAGAAGCTTGCCATACAGTAAATTAACAGACTAGGATACCACATTGTTGTGGGTATACACATTAAGATTTTCCTCCTAATTTATAAATTCTTATGACAAGAAAAAGTAGAATGGAGAGAACATAAGGAAAGAAATAAAAGAATGAAAACTTCAAGCAATGTTGAAATATGTTTAGAGAAAGACAGGAGGAATCCTGCGCTCTGTTCCACAGCAATAACATAGACATTCTCTCCCAGCACTTCCTCTTTGTATTTTTATAAGTCATTTGTTGGTTTTGTAAAAAATGCCCATCTAACAGCATCATTGGTACTTAGTCCACACCCTGAGACAGTTGTATCCACTTTTTGTCATAGATCCCACCTTACCACCCCACCCACCCACACCTTCCTTCTGCCCTCAGACTCTTTAACAATAATTTAACCATTCCATTTAGGAAAAAAAAGGAAAAAAAAAATTTTTTTTCAATTAGATTTTCTGTTCCACAAAGATACAAGTTCACAAACTACACAAGTTTGGGTTTAGACATACGTAGCTTATACATTTGGAAAGCCCTATGTCTACTTTTGTACTACAGTGTTCAATTAAACACTGACAGTGGTTACACAACAGCCTGACTGGGTCACAACTCAGATGCAGAGTTTTGGGTGCACCCATAGGGCAGCTCACAGCAAGTCTCCCACCTCACATGCATTCCCACATAGCTCAGAAATGGGAAGAAAATAGTTCTAAAGTTATAACACAGATACAGCAGCATACATTTTACAGAAACAATTTTAAACTGAAAATGAACTCTTCCTGTATAGTCCTGTCTAAATTTGGTAACATAACATGAATGACTAACTTAAGGTCTAAATGTTTATCCTAACTTTACAGTGAATGTGAGGTCTTCTAACAGTTCATTATCATTATATATGGAGTGTCATAACTTTTTAAAATAAGCATCCTACAAAGCAGCCATTTACTTCTCTCATCTTGAGAGAATAGAATTTAGGTAAATACTTTCTTGATAGGTTCTCTGATCAGCATATTTTTCTGAAACATCCAATGTGTTTGACTTGCTATAATCTTACATCATTAAAACAAGGTTTTGTGCAAATATGAAGAATCATCTTAAATACTTTTTACTGATTGTTCTTAGAGACAATGTAATATAAAAGTTTATAGGCTTTTAGATCCTTTTTATGATGAAAAATGAAAAAAAATAAAAAGAAAAGACTGCCTAAATTTTTAATTTGAGAGCGCTGTTTTCAGTAGTTACAAGAGTTCAAAATAGCAATATAATGAGGAAATCCCTTAAATCACTTTTTTATGCTTTATAGTCTTTTGTTTAGAGAAGCAAAGGTAAAAAGGCTCAGTAGATCAGAGGGCTGGTGCACTTATTTACAGTTATAACTGTTTTTCCTTGGCCCTAAATCAGGGGCGTAAGAATTAACAAACACCAAGAAGTAAAACTTGTTGCTGTTGATTCACCAGCTACATACTTGTAGCTTTACTATCCAAGAAAAACGATCAGTGCTACTGTATGCCATATTTTCTGAAACAATTCTCTGTTTTCATAAGAAAATACAAAGACATAACTTCTAAACTGATAAAGTAAGTGTATCAACATACCTTGGCTTTTATTGCAGTGAATAAGAATGCTATATCATTTTTATTTAGGTTGTATATTGTGCAGTGCAGAAGCCATAGATGCATTCCTTTTGACTGGAAAGGGCAGTGTCTTAAACTGTATATAAAAATGATTTTGAAAGAACCAAATCGCAATGAAACATAGTTATTCCCCATGAAGCCTTCTATTTTGCATAGGTTCAGAAAGAATGAAGAACAAATTGAAAATTAGAGAAAAGACTGAAGTGCACTTTACTTCACACAAAAGCTCTAGAGGAAATAATAGTACGACACTGAGTATTTGTATGAGTATTAGTATTACATCTGAGTATTAGTATGAGTATTTGACTGGTCTAGTGGGAGGTGTTCCTGCCCACAGCAGGGGTGTTGGAACTTGATGATCTTTAAAGTCTCTTCCAAGCCAAACCATTCCATGATTCTATTACATGGTAGCATAATCTAAAAATACTAATTAACACAGAAAAAACAAGCCACACTGACCAACTAGAAGAAACTCAGTCTGAACATATGCAAAGTAGATTTTTCACATCAGGTAAAAAAGGCAAAAGGAATATAACTGCATTTCAGTAACTGTTCTGAACACCCTTCAAGAAAGGAATTTCTTTTGTAAGACTATCAATTTTAGAAAATCAATGGCAGTAAGTGACATACTGCCAAGAGAAAACCCCCCTAAACCAGCAGACCTCCGTAATCCATACCAGAAAATACTAAGAAAGGTGGGGAGCTCTTTGGATTATTTGTGTTTACTTTTAGATATTTTGAAGTATCTCCAATAGGGAATTTCCAGAAGTTTTGTAAAAACAGAAATTCTGATTTGTTACGAGGTAATCCTAAACTATCCGGCCTGTCACTCATCCAGGAAGACCCAAAGCTATTGATAACATTGATATTGATAACATATTCCTGTAGCTATAGATAACAAGTTAAAAACTGAATATAATTAATGTCACTCATTCCACATCTATATCGAGTCTTGGTAAATAAACCTTCTTTTGCAATTTTGAGGAAGATCACTTTGAGCTAAACATTGAAGAAAAGTCTTACAATTATACCTGCCACGTTGAGCTTTACCACTGCTTGTCTTCTGGATAAGCATTGCAAAAACAAAAATTGAACTAAAAAAGCTCAGTATTTCTTGCTTGTTTTATCAGTTCATTGGTTGTTCAGTAGTTTTTTAAGCACTATTCACTTAAGGAGAAAAGAGTAATACACTCTGACTATAGATTTTCAATCTAAAAGATTGAAAACGTGGAGTTTCTCAAACACTTCCCACTCAACTCATCTCATTAGAAATAAGCACTGGCCCTGTGAAGGTCATTTCTATCTTTTATAGTCTTTCATCCCCTCTGCACAAATAACATGTCTGAGTCTCCTATCTGTTCCCCCTCCACAAGTCTTTGCTTACAACTATAAGGTGCTATCCTTATCCTAAAGAAGTCAGTGGTAATTTTGTCATTGACTCAATGAGGCTAGGGTTTCCCTTCTCCCATTCATTTTAAAAGGACAATACATCCTCCAACCAAAACACCCTCAACATTTCCACTGTTTCTGACTCCCTGTTTTTTTTCTCCCTCAATCACAAATAACAAAGCTTCATTGTAAACAGTGTCAAAACGGGGGGTGGGAGGAAACCTCCACAAGAGAGAAAAGAAAAAAGCCACTTCCTGAGGAAACCTCAAATCTCATCTTTATTTTCTTTTCATCTGTGCTCCCTAGCAAATACCATAAAAACACAATGGAATAAAAACCAGCATCACAAATAAAAGCTCTACAGCGACATCTATTCCTCATGGGACTCTAGATGTTAACCACTCTCATGGTTGGATAAATTACATTATCATGTAAACAATATGTGCTTAATCTTTTCTGAATTATGGGATTCAGATTTGGGGATTTCCATGCTTTATTTCCAAGTCTGCTTTCTATTTTGCCTTGCGTATTCTGCAATTCCTAGTAAAATTACCACGCATCTACTATATATGTTTGTTTTCTTGTGGTGTTAATTCCATTATCCATCTGAAATAATGAATCAACAAACAATTCCTGACAAACTTGTTGAGAAAAATGCTGCTTTACAGATTGAGTTGAAGGCAAACATCCCTATTGTCCCTAATTTACTGCCAAACCAGAGAAAAAAAAAATCCTCTATGCAAAAGGCAATGATTTTCTCTCTTAAATTATACTCTTCTTCTGTGTATGAAATCTCTGTAATTTGGAATGTCTATGGATAAAAAAAAAAAAAAAAAAAAAATCACATTGACATGAAAAATATCAAGACATTTCCATTAAGAATAAAACTTATTACTTTTACACTTATTACTTTCACTTGGTTACTTTTCTCATCTGGAGGTGATACAAACAATGGTATGACTTAATTTGTTGTCTAGTTCCTTGAAAAGCTATTCTTCTCACTTTAAATCCCAAATGAACTTTGGGGACTCCAGTCCAGACATTACAGGAAGCTGATAGTCTTGATCAAGACTTTTATAATATGGGTTAATTTAGCATGAAGATTATTTTATTTTGAGGTTCCAGGGCAGAAATTTCAATTCACTCTATAGGCTTTGCATGTGCTTCTTCTACCCTACCTCCAAGCTTTCTCTCCCAGTCGTAAACAGCAGTAGTAATTACAATTATTCCACCTTCCTAAATTCTGAATAATTTAGATCATGGCAACAATGTGCTTATTAGAAATTTATTCTGGACCAGGTTATGAGAAAAGACGTTTTACTAGAACAGAAATAAATCAGACCTTGAAGAGGAAAATACATGTATCATAGAATCAATCTCATCTGACATGGGTGTCTCCGTGGAATTAAGTACCAAAGTTCTAAAAAGAAGAAAGGTGGACACCTTTCTGTTTTCCTAATGCTAGTTTATACAACTGGTCAATTAGTTCCTATGAATTTTGTTCAGCCTCTTCATTTTCCCTTGGCTTTCTCCAGGAATTTTAGGGATGTATTTACCCTACTAGAAGCCAAGAAAATGCTAAATCCACACAGCACACACTCACTGTTGTGGACCCAGCCCACAACAACTACTTCACTACCACCCGGGAATTCTGGAAGAAGGCTCAACTTCAACTGTTCATACAGAGGAAAGATTTCCATATAAAATGGGCCTATAAAAAAGACAGAATTACAGCTCCCAGTTTGGAAGAGCATTGGATCCTCTTATGCATTTTAATGCCAATGTTCATTCAGGTCAGGACTTGCTGTAATAAAGATACCTCCTAGCAGCAATACATTTTATTTTCATATGAGAAATACTCAGAAGTCCAAATTTTTCCTTCTCCTTTTTTACCCTCCATTTACAACTACAAACCTTTTTGGTGATTGTTCTATACAAACAAGAGCAAACGTATGAATAAGAAAGGATACTTTTCTTATCAGGGAAATGGGGGTCAATCTTAAGTGAAGAGATGTTGCAAAACTCTGAATCTTGCCCCACAAGATCACAGGGATCTGAGCAAGCCTCTGCTCTTACTGTGACTTTTGCTGCTGGAGTATCTGGCCTCCTGAGTCAGTACCATTCCACTCTGTCGTCTCCTGACTGGAGCTAGTTTATATGGGAGCAAGCTAAACATTTTTAATCCCTTTAATATAAACAGTCTTGGGAAGTAATTGTTACTGTTCTCCTTAGGGGCTTTGGGCCACTCAAACACACAATGTTAGTACCTGGTATTTTGCATATGAGGGATCTCAAAATGAACCCCCTAACCTACTGAGATTTACAGCAATTTTTTTTTTTTTTTCTTAATGGCACTGTAATTGCCATAGGAACATATTGTAACTGTCAGCTACAAACCATTGACACCAGATTTACCCTCCTACACAAGCAGGCACTGCAACTGCTGCTTCACCAGACAAGACATAACTATCCAGCTAGCAAGAGAAAAACATTTGGTCTCTGAATTGCTTTCTGTGCAAACTATATAATTAAAGTTTTGTTCTGTGATTTGGTAATGAAAACAAACAAAGCTATTTGTAACACAAAAAAACAAACAGAATGAAATCAGAGGAGGAATGAAGAAAAGAGGGAAGAAAAACATCCAGCATTCTAATGTATTTTTCCATTCATGGTGGTATTCAGCCATGAGCTATCTTCAGCCTGTCCTGGAAAGAGCACAATATCGAGCACTCACAATCAGTATTTTTATAAGATGTAGCCCAAATATCTAAAGAACCCGAAATATCCCAGTACATTTCTTCAAATTCTTCTTCTCTCCTCATCATAGTAGAACTCAAAATTCGAAAGCCAGAGCCACCTTTTAGACATGCAAAAAGCTTGTTAGAGTTATTGGCAGAGCTGCTTGAGATGGGAGGGTTTGGGGGGTCACCCCTTCTGGCAGACAGCTCCAAGGAGTAACATTGCAGCACCCAACAGGTTTAAAATGGGTGTCCAAAAGGCCCGGTCACAGAGAGAAAGGATCTCCCAAGGCCTGCACTGCAGTACAGACGTCCCTCAGTCCCCAGCCACCAAATGACAGCCCAGCACCATCTCCAAAGTAAGATGTTCAGCCCCACCACAGTGAAGGGAGCAGTGAGGCTGCCACCAACTGCCTTGGAAAACCACTTCATTTTTGCCCTCACGATGAACTACTCCAGTACGCAGCCTATTTAACTATTTCCAGACTGACATGCCTGCTTGATTTTTTTATAATCTTGGCAATTTCGCTGCAGAAACAGAGACTGTATTTGGCTAGCAACACCAGTTGTCAAAGCAGTACGTTAACGCCCTTTGCAAGAGTAAAAAGAGAGCAAAATGGAGAAATCCACATTGCAGTAAGGAAAGGGCAAAATGAATTGAACTGAAATGTGTCCATTTTACAAATCACCAGTGGCCAATGATCAGTTTTATTGGTATGAAACTGGAACCGCACTTCCAAAGCTGAATAAGTGCTAAGCACATTTACACAAGTGAAGTGTAACCATATGTGACTTCAAATAAATTGTGCTGGTTATGAGAGAAAACTTCATACTTTATTCATTAGAAAATATTACTTAATTTTTTTTCCCAAGGAAAACTGTTACCCACTAGGGGTGGGGAGAGAAAAGGGACAAGAAGTGCTTTTTAAATGGAAACTTTTAGGTTCATTTTGACTTCTTATTATACCTGAATAATAGGAATATGATGCAAATAGGAATATGATGCATTAATTGGAAGTCCCTGGCTTTACTGTTCATTACGTGCTTCTCTGCATAATCAGTTTTTGCAATCATAGTTTAATAGCTGAAAATGTGGCAAATATTTTTATATAAGGTCTAACCCTGGTAAAACTGAAATAGATCAGAATTATATCCTCTAATCACTTTCTTTTTACTCGGATCTTTTCTCATCAATAACTTGCTTAAGCCTTATTTGTTAAGAAATGTAAAATAATGAAAACTTAGAGTACCTAATCTGTTAGAGATTAATAAAATATTGAATTGTACCTTATTTTTCCCGCTGTCTCACTGGTGTCAGTACTGACCTCACAGAAGCAGGAAACAGGCTCAGCAGAAGACCTAAAAAAATAGGTTTATCGATAACATGCAATAAACTTAAAAGATATAGTAACAAAAAAAATTAATTGGAAGTCCACTTTAATAGAAATAGATGTGAAATAAATGGGGAAATGGAGAATTATCTGTTGGGGCACGGTTTTGGGGGAGCAGGGGGACAGGGAGGGAAGGGGGAGAGTGCACAGAGGAAAGGTGGTTTTGCAAATCTCATTAATAATAATTTAAGTTAATCAGTGCTGAGGAATTACATTTTGTCAAATAGCTATTAACACTACTGGGAAAAAATTAAAGAACCACAAAGCAAAAACTAGGACAGGAGCAGCATAAGAAAGAAGTACAATGGGATTAGGGTCTGATATTCAAGTCTTAAGATCATTCACCTTCCAGATAGACAGCATTTTCATCACAGAAAGAGAAATTTTCTCATGTTGTAAGATTTTTCCATTACTTTTATATGGCATAGTATTATCCAGAAATGGCTAAAACACTCCAAACAGCACTTCTGCAAGCAAGAAAGCGCCGGACAATTACTGTAGAAGTCCCATGGTTTTGTGAGGGCTGTGGGACCAAGCTATTAAGAGAGCTCTACCATACCTAAAATTAAATTTAAAAAAAAAATAAAAATAAAAGAAGCTGAAAAGAGTCTGGCCTACTGGCCTATAGAAGTGGATGACAAAAGGCCTTCAGGATTTTGATCAAAGTTACTAATAGTTGTTTACAATGCTGTCGCAGTATTATGATGGGTCAGAAACCTGCATTTCTTGCCCTCTCTTTAAATTCTTATTGGCCTTCTTGGGATGTCTGACAATTAAAGTAGACCTCACCAAGTCATTCCAAGTTATTTGGCTTGATACAAGAAATGTGGGTGGAAATATTGACTTAAGCACTAGTTTGCTCAAGTAAGTTATTTCCAAAGAGATTAATGCATTTGCCACACAAAAGCAGATTCAGGAACTCATAAAACAAATGAAAATCTAAAGGTTACAGAAAGGAAATATTTTTTACTTTTTCACGTATCAGTGTTTTACATCTTACTTTTAAACAAGAAGAACTGGAGATTCATATCAACCAGGAAAATCTGACACTGAAATCAGTTTACAAAACTACCGAAGTGAACGTAAACCAAGAGTGAATTATTTTTTAACTGTTAGAGCCAAAGAATGGTGTGACAGCCCTTAGATTCTTGCACCTTACAGCAAAGCGCTAGCCGTGTGGCTCAATGCAGGGAGAGCTGCTGAAAAAGAACCACCCATGTTTAGGCACATCAAGGAAACACAACTGTGCTTCACTGCTTTCAGGTTTTAAATGCTCAGATTCAAACATTTAGTCACCAGAACCCCCGCACTAAACACACGGGGAGGTGTTTGCGGAAGCCAGTGTAAGGGGGGGAACTGATCTTCTGGATATTAACTCTCTATTGTTCCAACTTCCAGAAACAGCAAGCTATTTCTCACAAGTTGATAAACAAAATGTAGCTGTCTAAAATAATGACTTCAACCCACAATCACTTGCAGTAAAAGAAGAATCGTGTGAATGACCTTAAAATAATGAACTTATTACCACAGAAATACTGAATAATCGGACCACAAATCAAGTAGTCTTCACTCTACTCACAAGGGAGCTTTACTTAACAGAAACCAAGGTAGGGCTTGGCTTCAGATTTTATGATTGTAGAAAGCGACATGACATATTCAGTAAGGACGGGGTCAGGAAATAGAGTTTACTGTCACATCCACAATAAACTGCACCACAGAACACATAGTCTGGGTTTAACTGAGATACTGCAATTAGTTTAAACAACAGGCAGCGTGACTGTGTGACTAAACAGTGAATTAAATAATTATNGATTAGTTTAAACAACAGGCAGCGTGACCTACCACTGCGGTCTGAGCCTTTCTGTGTGACTAAACAGTGAATTAAATAATTATTTGCTTCAGAAACAACACCATAAAAATTCTGCTGGCTTTCAGCTACACATGCCTATACTGAAAAAAAGACACAGTTAATAATAAAAATATTAGTTTATTGTGTTTTATGCATTGCTTGAGTTTGTATACAGTATGACAGAATGGGATTACAATGATAAGCCAGAAGGTAATGTGGTGGTAGGACAATGATGTGGTAGGACAAACATGTGTCAAACATTTCAGTTCCTTGTGCTTAGAAAATAAGTGACCACAATATCCATGGCAGTTAGCAAACTTCTGGAAGGCTTCAGAAAAAGCAAAAAACAATAGAAAGTTTGTAAAACTATCACTCTCTATTTTCTCAGCTGAATAGCTTATGAGTATAGCAAAAATATCACTTTCACCCTCTTCGCTTTTCAAATCAGATCAAATTACCACAGTGTGAGTTCCTAATGTTATATTTTGTTAGGACTCTAATCTGTCTTTTGCAAATCAGCATCTATATTATTCACATAGACTTAAAAATTAATCTGAGTAGCTAAGCCAATGGTTATTCTTATTAACCAAGCTTGCATTTGTTGATCTATACTGTTGCTGACTAGCTTGGGCTCCAATTTAGCAGCAATAGATCCCTTTGTCTATGGTGATGGATCAAAGGTCAGACTAACTCCAACCATGTGGAGCCTAATGATAGCTAAGGGAGACCCATGATGAATATAAAAATAGAACTAAAGATAAAGGCTTTAATCACAAGTGACAAATGACATTTTTGATGTGTCAAGTTCAATATTAATTATTTTCAGCTGCTTTGCTTTTTCTTTTGTCTTAAGGAAACTCCAGCAATCTGCTGACATGCATGGAAAAGTTCAGGTGCAAAATGACCTCAGTTCAGTTTGCAGATTTACAGGAAACCATATACTATCCTTGGAGCATTTAAGCACTATGGCCTGTAGAAATACTGTGACCTGTAAGAAAATATAAGTCAGGAGATGCTGCTGCTCTTACCCCAATTTTAGAATGAGCTAAATCTTATACTTATGTTGTGCGTTATGGACTGACATAAAACAAACAAAACCAAGCTGCAGTTCTCTCCCAGCAGAGAGACAACAATTGTCTAGAGAAACAACACGTCTTACTAAATAACTTCACCATAAATTAAAAACATTAAAGAAGTGGTAATTTCTTTTCCACTTTTGCAACTATGACGTTCCTCCAATATGAGCCTGAACCATCCATTCCCTTGCAAAAAAGGACATATATATTTCACGCATTTTTTGCCACTTCATAAATCCATTGCCTACTCTGATGTTTTGGAAAACATCTTTTATATATGTCAGAAAGCTAATTAGCCTTCAAAAATTAACATATTCAGAAATTCTTCAACACGTAGGAGGAAAAGTGAAAAACAATCTAGAAGTTTAAAAGGCAACCGAGGGGTACAACTTGACAGAAACCAAACTAAAAGTTTTTCTTACTTGGCCTTTAAACTGAAAAGTAAACAATTTCTGATCATTTAATAGGAATAATGATCCTTAATCTGTTGACCATGTGTGATAAACTAATATAAACAGCAATCAGGGAAGAACACTGTGGCATTTCAAACATTCAGTTACATGCAGAATCAATAAAAGCTTTGCCTAACTAAACATAAACCAACTCAAAAGATGTGGTGCTCACAAATGAACTCTGAAAACATTCTTAAAACACCAATATCCGCCTGTAATTATTAGCTTGGGATTTCTTAAATAAAAATATCTGAGAGATCACTGTTCATCCAAACTACTGGATAGTAATGGTATGAAAAAACAAAACAAAACAAAAAAAAGGCAACAAACATGAAACTTAAGCAAAACTAGGTAAGGTACAAGTTTTGTGGCAGAGGTCTACCAGCAACAGCAACCATACTCTTCAATGCAGCCAGTGCCATGAAAGCCATTCTGCACTTGGGAAGAGGCCAAAATGGAGAATTATTCTGTTGATACGTGGCCAAAATGAGACAAATGAAAGGGCCCAGCGGGCAAGCCTGAAATATGTCTATTTATTTTCTTCTGCTAAAATGGTATTTCTGAAGATAAGGAAGCATTTCATGAAATGGAAGAAAGAAGACCAGTCAACCCACTACATCTATGTTGCTGGGGGAAATTATTTCAATCCTTTATCTCAATCAATAGCTTCCAGCACTGAGATGCAGATGTTATCAATGAAAGAAAGGATGAAAATGGGAGATGCACTTAAACATCTTTTAGGTATTAAGCAGGACTGTGTTAAAGCTCAAATTCTCTGCTTTCTGGCTAAGAGTTGAACACCAAAACTGCAGTGGCTAATGAAGTGGCAGGCAGAGAAAAGAAGGGTTTGTAATGGGCAGAGGCTGATGAAAGCAGTTTGACCACAGGATCAGCAGCAGCTGAAATCTAGCCTTGCTGTCCAGCAGGGTTTGACAACCCTAGACTGTGAGTTGTTCTTGTAGAAGACAGGGAGCAACTAAGGGTCTCCAAGAAGGTTGCACCAAAGGCCAGAGTTATAAAATATCTGCATGCATGTTACTGTGTTTAAACCTTTTGCTAGTGGATGTTTTGGGTTAGTTGGTGGTTTTTGTTGGGGGAGATTCTTTTCATAGAAGACACTTTATAAATGGAGAAAATTAGATTACTGAATACCAGGGAGGTTAAGTGAAATTTATGAAGGTTTATGGATGGGGCTTCAGCCCACTGTTTATTACTTACACTTCTAAATTGAAGCCTGGTCCTCTGTCTTGTCAATCAATTTCTGGGTAAAGGTGTTACACACAAATAACAAAGATATGCTAACTGATGAAGAGACACTCACAACACTCCATTATCTGGCTTACGCTGATTGATTACACTACTGACCTGAGAAAAACCCATATGTGTGCACAACATGATAGGGTATAAATTCTTTTTTCAGCTGTATTCAAAAGCAATCAAAGTAAATTATCTTTTTCTCAGCATTACCTGACTTAACATTCGTGAAGAAAGTGCTTAGAGTTATAAACTGGATATAAATGAGTCATCACGCTTTACTGCATTAATGTGTGCATGTTTTCAGGGGCTGACCTTTGGACTGACCTGTCAGAGGTATAGCCAAGCCATCATCCTCTGACAGGCCTTTACTGAGGGAGAAAAATCTTTGTAATAGCACAGAGGAATTTACTAATCTGACATCTAGTTTAGCAGATTAATCTTGGATTTTCTTTGATCATGCCTGGCAACAATGTGCAGCAAGTCAAACCAATCAGCAATCATTAATTACAAGAACAATGAAGAGCAGAGGCTGTTTAGTTATGAATGGAACACACTGACTGAATGTTATGAGTTTTCAGATGAAAGCAACATTTCCTAAATGACACAGATCAGTACTAGATAAGCTTCAAGATAGTTGTACAATGTAAGAGGGACCCCTGAAAAAAAACGTTGTCACAGTCTGGAGAAAAAAGCAAAACAAGAGTGGAAAGCTGCCTTTGGAACTTCTCCCGAAGCATAGCCCTGCACTGAGATTCATGCAATGCAACTTAAAAACATCGGTGCAAACCCTATAAGCAGGCATTCATGCACTGCCTGCAAACATGAATTTTTAAAAATAAATAAATAAATAAATAACAATTGAGTATCTCAAATGCATAGGCCCAGATGTCTGGTTAGTAAAACCCCCTTTTTGCAATCACATCAGGGGAGTTACATTTCTTTATACAGCTATGAATGCGACCTCAGAAGTTCTGATACTGAATTTTTGATTTCTTGTATTACGTAATGCATGGAGTTGGGAACTTTGTTGAAAATTTTTAACTCTTACAAAAGTATACTGTATGTCCTGCCTGGCTCTACCTTTGTGATGGTAAACCAGGCCTATTTTGCTACCTGTATGACATTATAAAAAATTACTTAGATTTAATTATTCTGGGAAATGAAGTGAATATAAAACAAAGTGAAATGCTTAAGGGCATCTTGTTTTAACAGGAAAAGTATAAGGAAGTTACAGGCGTGTACCAGTTTAAAACTTTATTACTTAAATAATTGGATAATTATACACTGGGAAAACTGTTTGATATTAAAAAATATACTCTTCAATGTTTGCAACATTTCAGCTGTTCTAATACTGAAAATGGTATTTCTGGCCAAATTTAAGCAGATCCTGTAAAAGTTCAGAGTACTTCTTATTAACAGTATTTCCTTAAAGCTGCACATCAGCAAAGCTGAGAGGTGACTGGTGAACACTTCCTAAGTATTTGGAGCAGTGAAGCATCTTAGTAGGTGGGGGGCACTCAGGCACTGTCAAAACTACAAAGCATACACAAAGCCAAAATCCAAAAAGCAGTAATAAGACTAACATCTATAAAGAGGAAATTTCTAATAGTCTGCAGCTCTCTAACCAGCAGAGAAAGGGCTAATAGAGCCAATGGTAAAACCAAAACCAACAGATGTATGCATTTTAAAACTATGACTATTGGAAAAAAAAAATCTGTCTAAAACTACACAGCAGAATGTTCACCAACCACCATTTTAAATTAAGGTTTAGTATTTTATAGATGTGTTACAGCTTACACAGAAGGTCTAGGCTCCTTGTGTCATATGCTAAGCCAGCTTGTTTCACCTTTGTTAGGAACAAGGTCCAAGCAGACAATACAGACCAATCCCTTCTGTTCCAAAATCTGTGTGTATTTGTCTAAGGTAGATGCAATTTCTAGAGCCATACTGTGAAATGGATGGAATGGCATTAGCCTACATTTGTCTGCTGTTCCCACATCCAAGTATGGTTTCTAGTTAACAGGAAATGAAGATAAATTTATCTTTCAATAGGCCATGGTTTGTCCTTTTTGACTTTTAATTCTTGTTAAGCTTTAAAACTGAGCACACATTTTTTGCCTTAGGATACTTTCAGTTATTCAGAGTGATCTTTACTCTGGAATAAAAATTATTATTGAGTTTTTAAAAAGATTTGTTGTTCCCCTCCATTGTTCTTAAGGAAAAAGTGCACTAATTCAAATTATAAGCCATAAATCATCTCTGGCCATAATTACTTACAGCAATTCTACTGCAGCTATTATGAAACCATCTCTCCAAATGGCACACCAACTCATGTTTTCAAGTGTGGGTATCTAACTTGGAGCATTGTGTCTAATCATCTATAGAAAAAGGTGAAGGATCTCCTCAAAGACACAGAACTAGGGCTAGATCAGTTAATGCAGACCCATTTCTAGAGCTATTAATATCCAGGCACCCTTGCCTCATCTTCCCTCCTCTGCCAATCACTAAATACCTACTTACACTTATTTGAAGCTGGATAAACTGAAAATAACTGCTGGTGGAAAACCCAGTGAAAGTCTAAATGAATACTAGCTCCAGAGCAGAACACCAAAAACCGGTGCCTTGAACACCCTTTACTATAAACCTTTCTTGTACATGGGAGGAGCATGTCTATGCCCAGAATGTGATTTTGTAAGAAATGTTTATATTTCATTTCTGTGGCAGGCTTACAGGAGTCAAGCAGCAAATTGCTCAGTTTCCCGCTTGTCTTTGAGATTATTGCCAAATATAGTCCCCAAGCGTAGATGGGCAAAGTTCATAGAATCAGAGAATGGTTAGAGTTGGAAGGGACCTCAAGGACAGAGTTCCAACCCCCCTGCCATGGGCAGGGACACCTCCCACTAGACCAGGTTGCTCAAAGCCCCATCAAGCCTGGCCTTAAACACCTCCAAGGATGGGGCATCCACAGCTTCTCTGGGCAACCTGTTCCAGTGCCTCACCACCCTCACAGGAAAGAATTTCTTCCTAATATCCAATCTAAATCTCCTTTCTTCTAGTTTAAAACCATTACCCCTTGTCCTAAGTTGATAAAAGCAGTTTAGATGAATGAATAGGATTGCAGACTAGGATGTATTTATGGCTACAAAATATGGTATTCCTGCTATAGAAATATATATACTATTGGTTTAAACCACAAGATAGGAGAAAATGCAGAGGTGCCAAAAGCAACTGACGTGATTGCAGCCAACTTACGGCTGCCAAACCTCAAAAGGTTTTCTCTTTTAAATTATTTAAATTCAGCTGCAGACCGGGCTACATCTTGCCTCTTCTCCTATGTCTAATATGGAGGAGAACTGTAGAATGGGAAAGGTCTTTGTTCTCTGGGAAGTCACCCTAATTTCATAAGCATTCCTCTTATCTGAAATTATAATTGTTGACTCTTGAAAACTTAATTCCGTTTTTCGTTGAAGTAGTTGTAAATAAGAGGTTTTTCTTAAAAGGACATTTTTCGTTCCTGTGTAGGTACAAACTAATTTCTTCCATGTCAAGATTTACATTCTTTCAACTGAGAAAATGGATAGATTTCAATGAATTCACACAGGGCAAATTTTTACCTGGACTCAACACACAATGGTCAAGTTTTTGGCCCCAGTGGAACTCTATTTTTATTTCCTAAACTATAGTTTAACTAAAGTTTAATAATGCATGTTCACCTGAAATTTAGCAGCCACCATTATAAAAAAACATTTTGCTACTTTGGAAGCTTCCTTAAGTCTGTATTTTCTTGTGGGACTAGATACACTGCATACCACAGTTCTGAAACAAAAGTGGGTTGAGAGGTCATTAGCAACGTTTGCAGGCAAGATCCCTGTATGGGGTCTCAAGCTAAGATGAGATCTGATATGCATATTTCAGGGAACAGTATTCAAAATTAAAATTCAAAAGCAAACCAAATAATTAATACAACTAAAATTCCCACTTCTCTAAATCACTCAGCAATATCTTCAACCACTGCAGCATTGTTTGAGGCATATCATCTGAGACGTAGCTCCTCATAAATGTAGGTAGAAAAACAGTAACAGTTCTTAGAGGAAAAGTAAGGGAAGTTATTAAGATGAGCTGGAATGTGAGCAATTAGTGAGTAAGTCAGCAAATAGATTTAGGACCCAAAAAGTATATGATGCTAAGATATCCTAGTGCAAAGATTTTCGTTGGTCTTAGTTTGAGAAGTCTAAATTGTGCATAGCAATGATGCATTTTATGAATCATACTAAATGAGGATTTCTAGAATTTCTCTAAGACAGCATACTGAGATATATGTATATCAAAGCTACATTAAAAAAAAGAAAGTATTATTGCATTTCCCAATACAACGTGACCAAAGTCTCTTAGTAACATAAGTGAAAGGTACTCAGTAAAAGAGAAATGTTAAATTTAATCTGTGTAAGTGACACCTTCAGTTAAGACAAACTTTTCAAACAAATTATGCAGAATATTATAATGCTGATTTGTGTCATCCTACATATTTCACCAAGGATTAGAGATAGGTATTTTGAAGAGAGGACAATGTAAAGCACATACTCTCTCCCTCTCTCTCTCTGTTTGGCCAAAAGGATATTAGAGAAAGCTGCAGCCTTTGCATATAAGGGAATGAATGATTTTTCTTGATCTTTGAGGAAGGATAAGAATTCCACATTTAGAGAGGCAGGAAAGGAGAAAGAAATCTTAAAATGCAGCACTGCAAATACAGAAGAGTTATTTAACATGGTGCCTGTAATCCCAGGGCCTGGGCTTGAGAAATGAAGACACCCTTCCAGTCCTATGTCCCCAGTTGCTACGGAATATTCCTTTGTAAAGATAAAAAGATGTCAAAAAACTCATGAGGCTGCTTAAGGGACCTGGAGAGGCTTGATTCCAACATTAGAATTATGTAATTCAGAATTTACTTTGAAAACATTTATCACATGATTGTGAAATCTATCACATGGATCTTACCTCTGCATACAATTACATACTGTACCAGACTGCAAAGGTTGTAAAGAGAAAAAAAATTAAATTATGGCAACAAACCAAGAAATTAATTTCCAAATAATCAGAAGGGACAAAAAAAAAAAATAAGCAGCCAGTTTCACATTTACAGTTAATGTCACAGAAGAAGTTAATGTACAAGAAGCATGTACACTCAATGTAAAATGAGGGATCTTGAATCTTGTAGCAATTTATCATCTGACTGCTTTGTATAAAAACCTAATCACCTCTTCCCAGCAGCTTGTCCTGGTCAATGGTACTGGGCAGGAAACACAGCTGTGCATGTATCCCTGCTGAGTTTGCAGGGGAACCCTACAGTACAGTATGTTTAGGTGCCTAGGGTTTCTTACAAAAAAAAAAAAAGAAAAAAAAAAAAAAAAAAAAAAATTGTTTTTTTTAGTCAAACC